>JARJHM010000296.1:0-356965 GCA_033356055.1 Carex pumila
CTAGCAGATAATCTAACTCTATCAAGGGGCCCAGTGATGCTATAGCTCGTATAGAGATACGAGGGACAAATAGTACTTTTGGTAGACTATCACTTCCTCAGCTAAGCTATACATATGGGAATGCTACCGTTATGACTGCTTTTTACGGACAGCGGTAGATAGCAATCACACATACATATTTCTTAGTGGGAACGATAAATACCTCATACTTTAGAACGTGACACTGAATGAGAAACATTAATGACACGAACACAATTCTATTTAATGTCTCATTCGGGGTCTGTCAAATTCCATGTTCCTAGAACATGTATCTATGTGATTAAAATGACATCTCGTGTCAGGTGGTTTGTAAAACTTAACCATCTTTTAATCCACATACTAACCTTTTCGCGGTAATTAGTGTTCCTGCTAATTACCTTGGTTAGTGACCTTTTAAGAGTATATATCATCTATATTATGGAGTTTAACAATTTCAGTCATGAACTCGAAATGATCCATAAATGCAATAATACTCAAGGCAACAAAATGATATTAATCATCCAATTCATGAACAAAGCTTTATGATAAATTATCGTATTATTGACTTCTAGATTATTACAAACTAACATTAACATTATAGGAACTTGAATCCAAATGACTTCGTCAATTATTATTACAACATTCAAACACTCATAGACACATGGAGTGGTGAATTCCATGTGTATGACAATCAATGTGATTGGCCGGTGCACGAAGGAGATCTCTTAGTTCCAGAGCATCGGTTGGTAAAGTTGGGTAGGAGATGACACAACAGGATCCAAATGTGGATGGATGTATTAGAAGGACGACGAAAGGGTCACCGAACCAGTAGAGAAACTCTCGAGAGGAATGCAAGAAGAAGAAGGGATGCGAGAGGAAATACGCAATAGGGTAAGCTGTTAAAAAATCAATAATTTTTATGAATTAACAATTGATTTAACATATATATTTTTCCATTGCAGTTTCATCGTTCGAGGGGTGGTGATTTTAGCTAGGAATTTATATATTAATTTTTATTGTAGACTTGTGTGTGTGTTTTTTTTATCTGAACCTATGTGTATTTTTATTGTAGTAGAAGTTGTGATTTTAGCCAGAAATGTATCTGTTAATTTATCTGTAAAAACCACTGGCGGGGGCTTATATCCGGATTCGCCACGTACGCATATCCACAGTGCGAACGGGTCGTCGGGAGCGGGTCACGTCGAAAGCGGGTCGTCGGGAACGGGTCAGGTCGAAAACGGGTCCGTACGCGTAACCAATATGCAGACGGGTCGTCGGGAACGGGTCAGTACGCTTATCCATTACGCGAACGGGTAGCGACCCGTTCGCAGATTTGTTACGCGAACGTGGTGGAATCTGATTTCGGAATTAACGGGTGGTATTGATTTAATTCTGATTTATTACGGTGGTACATAAAAAAAAACGACAGGATAGCGGTTTTGCACCATTCCATTTATTAGAACATAAACTTCACTATAGCAAGTTTGATTTATGCAGAACAACAACTTTTCTACTTAGAATAATTAATAAAAATACAGGGACCAAATAATAAAAAAAAATTTTTTTCCGGTCATAAAAATACACCATATCAATCAAAATGAATACTTAAATAGAGCAATATATTTCTTAACAACTCACACATAAATTATAACAATTATTTTAAATCATGATTTAACTAAGAATAATTTAACTCACACATAAATTATAACAATTATTTTAAATCAAAATAAGAATAATTTAAATCATGATTTAACTTTAAACTACAATCAAACAAGAATAACTTGAGCTATCTTACTTCAAAATAAATAACTCACCGCCACCAAAGACTGTTGTATGCATGGCGGACCTAGTAAAACAATTGGGGTAGGCACTTGTCTACCCCTAGATTTAAATTTTTATTTTCGATTCAGTACTAATTGTTCAGTGTGCCTATCCCTAAAACGATGTAGTGCCTACCCCTGATCTAAGCTAGTCTTCTTGAACCGATTCCTTCCGTGCTTTGCTCGATTTTGTATATTTTGTTTTTTTATGATGGTTATGCTCTATTTCGTAAATATAATGAGGGAGAAGAAGAGAACAAGAAATGTTTGACTGTGAAACATATCATTACAATTCGAAGAAAATGGACAAGCAGGACTTTTTGAACATTTTATTATTCAATACATATATATTTCGGTTAAATTTTTATCTAAGTTTTAATTTCAATTTGCTAATTTTGCTAAGAACAATTCCACTTTAAACTGTGCCAAACGAATTTTTAATTAACATAGAAAAAATATTTCAATACAGTGCCAATCGATTTCATAATTTTAATATATTTTTAATAAACTTAGTTATAGAGATTGAGTTGCAATTTTGTATTTAATAAGTTAATGAATTTGAACTCAATTAACTATTTAAATCCAATTAGTACTCTATTCTGACACAAATCCTAAATCAAAGCAAACTTGTTATTGCCGTTCTCAATTTTTTTTCTTTTACGACCCTCGTTCGTACATAAATAACTATGGAAGTTAATGAACATAATAATGAGTTAGACTAATATGACATTGGTGTTATTTGAAACTAAATAACACCACATCTTAAACCCTTAGATCTGCTTTAAGATTCGTAATATCTGCTTTTACTGTTCAAGCAATTTATTTTGTACGAATCTTAAAACAGATTTAAGAATTTAAGATGTGGTGTTATTTAGTTTCAAATAACACCAATGTCATATTAGTCTATGCCTTTCTTTCTGAGGAAGGTTAAAATACACCAATCGTTTATACCCTAAGAGAATCCATCATCTCAACCGCACATCTAATTTTAGATCAGCGATCTAGATGACACCCGCTTTAGACCTTTCAATTTCTAAAAGTGTGATTTGACCTCCTCTTCTCCTCTCCAGTTTACTATCGGTCGCTCCTCTCTTCTTCATTGAACGGAACTCTCCTCTCCATCAGCGAAATTGGCTCCTCCCTCCGTCTCTCTCCAGCGAACCAGTGAAAACTCATCACCGACCATTTATGCTAAATTGGAAGGAGTAATGATTAGCATTTCATCTACTTCCACTATTGATCGTGGCCAACTCCCAGGTGGTACTGAATATGCTGGGTCAAAATCCGGTATTACTGCCCTCACTAATGTAATTCTTATTTGTTCTTACCAACATTTATGAATTTCAAGTATTTTGCTTATTAATCTTATTGCTATAATTCCTAATGTCTGAGAAATAAAAAAAATTAAATTGGGCAGTTTGTAAAATTTTCTGAAATACCAATTTGGTCAATGAAATTTTAGGGAACACCAATTGGTCCTAAAGCTTGATCTGAATATATAAGGTTGTGAACCACCCCACGTTCGCTGCTAGGACGAGAGTGAGTTTCATTCATGGTCGAGAAGGAGCGAACTGGGTGGATGGAGAGGAGAGGAAAAGATAAGTGCGCCGGAAGAAGAGCAAGTTATGTTGGCGTGCGAGTTCCGTTCAGTGGGGAAGAGAAGTTCAAGCGATAGCAAACTGGAGAGGAGAGGAAGAGGAAGAGGTCAAAGCGCACTTTTGGGAAGTTGTAAGGTCTGAAGCGGGTGATATCTGGACCGCTGATCTAAAATTGGATGTGCGGTATAGATGATGGGATCCCGGTTGGTGTATTTTAACGCCCCTCTTTCTGTATATTCGGCTGGCGTCTATATCTATTTTTATATTTTTTTTCAGAAAAATATAGCTTTTTAATGAAGAAGGGCTTACCAATTGCTTTTCAAATGCAGAGCTTTGTCTTTTCTTGAGAGTGCTGCTATTCTTTATTAATTGGATCTATTAAACTCTACATTTTCCATTAAATGTCGACGTGGCAACGGTGTCAGGCACCAGAATAGTGATGTGAGAGCATCTACATCTCTGAAACTATTAGAGTTTTTAATCTGACGTGGCAGTTTTTAATTCAGTTTCAGAGATGTGGGAGAATTTCTTATTTAGAAACTATGCAGGAAAGTTTCTTATTAAGAAACTGTTTATAAACTCTGTGTTAGCCAAATGATTGGCTCAAATTGTTTCCTCCTGTAATTTATTTACTGATGTGACAATTAAGAAATTCTAATTTTGAGTTTCAGGAATGTGAGAGTTTAGAAACTTTTAAAGACAAAATTTCTAAAAATTAGTTAACAGTTATTTAGAAACTCTAAGAATTTCAGAGATGTAGATGCTCTCAGACGCAGGTGTTATCGGAACCGTACAAATATACGCGAGCTAGCTCCGTAGCTCGTACCACGTAGCTGCACCCGTCAATGAAGCTACTAAAGATATCAGCATAAAACCAGCTGGATATCTACATCGTATCTTTCTCCAAATATTTCGCCTAGGCAACGACGCCAATCTTCTGAATTTTTTTTTACAAACCATAATTAAAAAAAAAATTATGAAACCAACTTAATTTTTTTTTAACAAAAATCATAAGAACTGAAATATTATTTTGGTCCAAACTTTTTTTTCGAAACTGAAATGGCAATTCAATTCGAGATTTTTCACAAATTTTACAACATTTTTTTCAAAATATGTAAAAATGGCTCGGACCGAAATGATAATTCGGTTAAAAAGAAAATACTTTAAACCGAAATGGCATCTCGATTCTTATGGTTTTTGTAAAAACCAAAGCAATCAAGTTGATTTGATAAAATCTATTTTTATTTATTTATAGTTTCTAAATTTTTTTTCAATCTTTACTTGTGTGTCACATGTCGTGATCATTCGTGTGTCATTATCATATTTTAAAAATTTGACACGGCATTGCATGTCACGTGAAAGACCTAGTCAAGACAAAGCACAGCACGTGATCACGCAGATCATGTGTTACGTGTAATTAGAACCGTTATATCTTGACTAAATGGTAAATCTTCAATAAACTAGTATAAATTATGATCAAATGGTCACACGAGTCATGTTTAGTCATGACACATTTAGACATGACATGACTTACCGTAATTATTCACGTACCGTGATCATTTATTAACATTTTAGTCACGACATAAGACACGTAAAAAATTAATTTAACCACAGCACAACACTATACAAAATTAAAATCATAATGTATTACTCACGTTACGACATAACACAACACTTTTTTTTTCACCACGTATACCTCTCAAAAATATCGAAATTACGTATTTCCATTTCCCCATGTATTGATTTTTCTATTAAAATTGTTGCATACTTGTCTTCAGTGTTTAGTTCTATTCATGCTTGTATCTGGTTTTGAAGATCGGATTTTAGCGAAGACAGGTTAGGATTTTGGGAAGCATGAAAATTTAAAATAATCTGAAGTCGTGTTGTCTTTTCTGTTTGCATTGTGTTTTCTGTGAGAAGCAAAACACGAGAACTTGTACTGGAATGAATCAACCGTTCAGACCTGACTTGTTCCATCTGTCTTGTACGGTTCTCGCTCCGGATCACAATAAAGCATTTTTTTTTTTCTGAACAGAGAGAAAAAAAAAATCACTATTTACTCGAAATCTCGAGTTCTCTCCTCTAAATTAAACTATATGATTTTCACATTGAAAATAGAGTGGGGTTAAAATGCACCCTCTTTTTTGTGCTCCAAACGTGCATCCTTCCCTCGTTTCTTCATTTTTAAAGTTCAAATAGTTGATTTGAATCTACCAACGTGTTCTACATATTAAAATGTGCTTGGAGACCAAATTTTACATTTTTTGAAATTTTTTTACTATTTTTTCAGAATTTTTTATTAAACTTAACAATAATAAAAAATTCAGCACAGTGATGATTTTCAAAAATTCTGAAAAAATAGTAAAAATTTTCCAAAAAATGTAAAATTTGGTCTCCAAGCACATTTTAATATGTAGAACACGTTAGTAGATTCAAATCAACTATTTGAATTTTAAAAATAAAGAAACGAGAGGAGGGTGCACGTTTGGAGCACAAAAAGAAGGATGCATTTTAACCCCACTCTTGAAAATAATAGATATAAAGAAAACATTTTAGCATTTAGCCGAGTTGGGTATTCACGTCCGGGCTACAGTTCTAAATTAGATTGATTAAAAAAATTAAATTTAAACTAATGCGAACTTCAATCCAACTAACTATTATTATTATTATTATTATTATTATTATTATTTATAAATTTAAAATAGTTTGGTATAAATTAAGCGGTAAAAGAAATATTTATAAGTCGAACTAAATACATTTATTTTTTATCATTTTTTGACCGGCAAATTATTTATTAATGATATTTGACAATTTAGAATTTTTGTTTGTAGCTGTACTCATAGAATATAGGGGGAATTTCACGTGTACCCCTCAAAAACTTCAAAATTACGTTTTTTCTCCTCTAAATTTGAAAATTACATATTTTCTCTCTAAACTTCAAAAACTCACATATTTATCCATTTCATTGTCTTATATATTAAAACTCATTCTAAATTTATAAAATACCTATTTTACCTTTCATTAAAAGTATAAAACATCACATCAAACTCAAATTTGAATTTGAAGGGTTTCTCTACCGTTTGATTCGCGTGCATCGCAATAATGATTAATGTGTGTTCACTTCAAGATTCGTGCTACTCTAATCCGCACGAATCTCAAAGCAATTTTGATCCATGTGCATCACAGTAAGATCTGTGCACATTGCTTCAGTTTTCATGTTTGTTTGCTTCAATATTCGTGTTGATCTAGCGCACACGGATCTCAAAGCAATTTGAACGGTAGATGAACCTTTAAATTCAAATTTGAGTTCAATGTGGCGTTTTATACTTTTAATGAAGGGTAAAATAGATATTTTATAAATTTATAATGAGTTTTAATATATAAGACAATGAAATGGGTAAATATGTGAGTTTTTGAAGTTTAGAGGAGAAAATATGTAATTTTCAAATTTAGAGAGAAAAATATGTAATTTTGAAGTTTTTGAGAGGTATACGTGAAATTCCCTCTAGAATATAATAATTTTAACAGTTTAGATTTATCGTTTTGGCCTAACTCGTCTAAACTTATACTCAATTCTTTCGTAATAATTCATCTAATGTAATCATATGATTATTTTCAGATTTATTTTGGATAGTGAAAATCATGCAATTGAATTATACGAGTCAAATAATAATTTATATCTTAGGGAGATAATATTAATATGCCGTGTTTATGAGTTAGATATATAAATGTTGGGAAGATAAAGATGTTCTTTAATGGAAAATTGACACATATTAGTATTAAAAGTAAGAATAAGACTAGTGTGTTATATGTAATACAGTGACATGCTTTCTTTTCTTTTTTTTCTTTTTTTAAGTTTCAAGTTTCGTAGAGGTTATGAAGTTGTGAGTGGAGCTCGAATTTTTTATTTTTGAGTAATTATAATTTTAGAATCTTTTCTTCTAGCTAACTGTGCTACCAACCCATCTCAGTGACATACTGTGTTACTCCCTCAAAAATTTCTTAGATATGCTTCAATGCTGAATTCAAACCATTGAAACCAATCTACTTCTCGAGCAATGCATTATAAAATCAAGCTATCAAAAACTAAAGATTTATAAGTTAACTTTAATGCATTCATTTTTTTTAATCACTTGATTTTATACTAATGAATGTAAAATTGTATAAATTTTACATGTAAATGAGTCACTTATAAAATTGATTGGTTTCAACAGTCTGATTTTGTCGTTTGAAGTTTGAAGTGTATCCAATAAATTTTTAAAATGGATAACACAATATGTCACTCTACCAGAGCTAGAACGCTAGCTTTCCCGACATTTTTATTAGAGAAAATTGGTTATACACATTTGGCCGTATAAAGTTCAAAGATATGAAGTCAGGGAGTAGAGACGCGTGGGAGGGGTTTGGGTTTAAACAAATGTCATGTCTTCTCCTTAGAAATCACCATTAAAGAAGGCAGAGTTTCCTCTATTTGACCAAATACGATCCGTCAGCTAAAATAATTGATAGTTGTGAAGTGTCACAGTGTCAACTTCCAATAAGAATAATATGCGTTAGAGGGAAGCGTATTCTCTGTGGAGTTCTGCAGAGTTTTTAATATGATCCGTTCATTTTGGATCAAATAGATTAGATCAGATCTTACCTGAATTAAAAAAAAATATATTATCAAAATTTATAAGATCTGATCTGGTTCGTCCAATTCGAAACGAACGAATCAGATTAAAAACTCTGAACAGTTCTGTAGAGATTAGCTCTGCAGAGGATACGCTTCCGTGTTAGAGGGGGGATGAGAGGTCGAGGGAGAAAGAGGTGAGAACCAGGTGGGAGAAGAGGGGTTTGGTGATGGGAGGGTATTTTAGTCAATAAATATTTAGAGTGACAAAATTACAAATTAATGAAGTACATTTACTTTCTAAAAAGCTTTTTATTGTAATCCTTCTATACATTTAATTTCTAAAAAGTTGTATCTATTTTGAGAATTTTTTTTGAATAACAATAATTAATAACTTAAAGTTTGTGTTTTTTTTTTAAATATATACAACTTTTTAGAAATTAAATGTACTAGAAAGATAAAAATATTTTCTGTATTTACCTAGAAGTGACACTAGGATCAATAACTCAGAATTCAAGTATTTTTATTTTTTTCAATAACACATAAAGAAATATATTAATTTTTCTTAAAGTCGCAAAAAATCCGGCTTGAAAAATATTGATCAAGATTATTCGTCACTGTTTTTCTAATAAATTAAATTATATTGTATTTCATCTATTTACAAAGAAATATATTCAATATTTCTAATATTTCAATACAAAAATAAATAAATTTATGTTTTGTAAAAAAAAAAAGGCAAACAAAAAACCGGTTATTTAGTCACCAGACCAATTTATGGATTCGGTGGCTAAATAACCGGAAAAAGGGGCTTTGTCTAGTTATTTAGTCACCGAAAGGGCCAGATTTCAAATTTCTCTGAAAAGTTGAATAGATTTTGTAATTTTATAATTTTTTTGGGTATTAATAAAAATTTCGGTTAGCTTTCTCCTTAATGTATGTATGTATGTATGTATATGTTCGTGTGTGTAGAGAGGGAGAGGCTACCATGCTTTGCAAATTAAAGTGGGTGTTTTAATTTGCGCTGATATTTTTAGTTTCAAAGTTCAAATAGTTAATCCGAACTTCTCAACATGTTCTTCATATTGAAATATGCTTGGAGACCAAATTTTATATTTTTTTAAATTTTTTTTACTATTTTTTTATTTAATGAAAAATACTGATTTTGAAATTTTTTAAAAAAATTGTAAAAAAATTTCAAAAAAATATAAAATTTGGTCTGCAAGCACATTTCAACATGAATTTGAGAAGTTCGGATTGATTATTTTAACTTTAAAACTAGAGATATCAGCGCAAATTAAAACACCCACTTTAATGTGCAAAGTATGGTAGTCTATCTCATATATATATTTATATATATAGAGAGAGAGAGACTAATATGTATTTGGTAGGATATGGACTGAAGTGCATACGGTCCAAATTTGAAATTTCAAAATCCAGAAGTCGATCTGAACCGTTCATTTTGTTCTCCATATTAATATGTGCTTAAAAACCAAATTTTGCATTTTTTTTGAATTTTTTTACTATTTATTAAGTTACTTTGAACCGTTGTAAATTTTTTATCTATGCACGTGTATAAAATATGAGGTATTGGAACCCTTCATATGCTACCAAAAGCACATTAGCCTCTCTCTCTCTCTCTATATGGGAATATTCTAGCATGCTATGCATAGCATAGAGGGCCTCCATGCAACGGCTCAATGTTTGACTTTTTAAAATCCTAATGGTCGATCTAAACCGTTCATCTTGTTCTTCATATTAATATGTATTTGGAGACCAAATTTTACATTTTTTAGAATTTTTTTACTATTTTTTTAGATTTATTGAAAATCGCTGTTTTCAGCAAATCTGGACCATAACAAAAACATCGATTTTTAATAAATCTAAAAAAATAGTAAAAAAAATTCCAAAAAATGTAAAATTTGGTCTCCAAACACATATTAATATGGAGAACAAGATGAACAGTTCAAATCGACAGTTAGGATTTTGAAAAGTCGAATATTGAGCCGTTGTATGGAGGCCCTCTATGCTATGCATAGCATGCTAGCATATTCCTATATATATAATGAGGAGGGTTCAAATGCCTCCATCATGCCTCCATTTTTAAAAACTTAAAAAACTCAAAGTTTAAAACTTAAATATCAAAATAAAACCGTTAGATGTGATCTATGTTATTTTCTCTATATGCCCATAAAAAATTATCACATTTTTATTTTACTTTTTATGTGAATCAATAAGTTAAAAAATCAACGTCTAAAAATCATCCACATTAGTATATATTTTTACAAGCTCAAGATGACAACCAAAACAAAGTTGAAATGTCATAATTTTTTACACATGCATAGATAAAATGATGTAGTTCATACTCAACGGTTTTATTTTGAATTTTAAGATTTAAATTTTGAGTTATTAAAGTTTTTAAAAATGGAAGCATGATGAAGACACAAAAAATAGAGGCATTTGAACTCTTTTCATATATAATATGGGAGAGTAATCTATTTACATGATATGATTGTTTTTTAATTTTGATCGATAGGTTTATATACATTTATTTAATGTTTTATGGAATATCTCCCTCCCAGAAGTATATATTATTTATAAAAACATATTAAAATAATATAAAATTCTAGACGGATTATATGAATATTTCAATTCGGTAGAAAGAACCGAAAAAACGTTTGATTTTCTTTTAAAAAAATTGAAAATTTCTTTCGTTCCCTTTAGAGATCTATGCATGGGCAATTTTTTTTTTCAATTCCTTTGAGAGAAAAAAAATGGTTTAAGAGGAACCAAAAATAAAGAATCGACTAACTATTTCCCAGTTAATTTTCGCTATTCATCCTCAAGTCAATAACTACTTGTGGAGATCATTAACTAATTGAACTTCATTAATTACTTGGAAACCACCTAATATTTAATATATTTTATAACTGACGTGTACAAATATGAATACCTATGCGCACAAGTGTTAATATATAATATATCAAGTATTCACAACTAAGATACCAAGTATTTCGAAAAAAAAAACTGAACACATCACACACACATCTTTTACACATTTTTAGAGTTAGATTTTTTTCTCCGTTCAATTTTATCAATATTTATGACAATTTGTGAAATTTTTTGTAAATCTAAAATCATGGACGTTTTCTACGTAATTTTCTCTTTCAAATGAGATCCATGATGACATATTTTCGAATTGTTCGTCGTGCAAGTATTCATATCTCGTCATGCAAATATTCATCGTTGTCGTGTAATTATTCATAACTTATTGAGCAAGTATTCGTACCTCGTAATGTATTACCTGTGGGGATCGCTAATTAAGTGGGGGATCACTAATTAAGTGGGAGATCACTAACTAAGTGGGGGATTACTAACTACTTAGGTAACCACATAATATTTGATAGATTTTACAACTGTCACATGTAAATATAGATGCATATGCGTGCAGGTGTTAATATATAATATATCAAGTCTGAATACTTGCGCAACGGATAACTCAAAAGTACTTCATCATATATTTCATTTGAAAGAGAAAATTACGTAGAAAACATCTATGACTTTAGATTCGCAAAAAAATTCACAAATTGTCAAAAATATGTGTGACATTGAAGTAAGAAAAAAAACCATAAAATGTGTAAAAAAATGAGTACGTAATAAGAAAGATTATTTAAAGAAGAGAAATGTTCCTGTACCCCGAGCCACCAAACTCGAGTCCGTCCCCGAACTGGTTTAACTGGGTTTAACTGTCCACTAATAACAGTAATTTATTATTTTTTCATTAATTAACGAATTGTTGTTTTAACGCATTGCAGTTTTACATTAATTGCTTTAAATATTAGCTTTGCATGCTTTTGCCTTGCGCTTTAATTTCGTGGACAGTCTGTTAGAAACAGTTGTAATCACCAATCCCCAAATTAGTCCCCCAGATTGTTAACGGTCCTCTATTCATTAATTAACTACTTACTTGAACGTACTTTAAAGTACAATTTAAATCCAGTTAGCTCGGGGATGCAATGGGGGATTGGTTCTAATTTTAATGATGCAAATTAACAGCTTTTTATATTTAATAACTAAAAATACAGTCTCCATTTTGAACAAGTAATCCATTAAATGAAGATTTTTCAATATTTGTAAACACAGGTTTATATGCTTTAAAATATATTTGAAGAATAAGTTTTAAAATGTGTTTGTAAACATAAGTTTATATATTTGTAATATAGATTTTTTAATTTTTGTAAACACTGGTTTATATGCTTTAAAATGTGTTTGTAAACACAGGTTTATATGCTTTAAAATGTTGTTTTCTTGCCAGTATATATTGGTTTACTTGCACAGGTTTATATGCTTTAAAATGTTGTTTTCTTGCCAGTATATATTGGTTTACTTGCACAGGTTTATATGCTTTAAAATGTTGTTTTCTTGCCAGTATATATTGGTTTACTTGCACAGGTTTATATGCTTTAAAATGTTGTTTTCTTGCCAGTATATATTGGTTTACTTGCACAGGTTTATATGCTTTACACACAGGTTTATATGTTTTAAAATATTGTTTTCTTGCCAGTATATATTGGTTTACTTGCACAAGTTTATATGCTTTACATACAGGTTTATATGCTTTAAAATGTTGTTTTCTTGCCAGTATATATTGGTTTATTTGCACAAGTTTATATGCTTTACACACAGGTTTATATTGTTTTGTAAACAATTGTTGTTTTGAAGTAGTAGTTTCATTGTTATTTAATAGAGTTTTACATGCTTAGAAATTGACATTGTTGGGACAAGTTCTAAATTTATGATTGTTTCGAAGTAGTAATTTTATTGTTATTTAACAGAGGTTTGCATGCTTAGAAATTGTAATTGTTGGAGTTTTGACTAATATAAAATAATTGATGAGGCTGCTAACAATTGTTGTTTCGAATCAGTAGTTTCATTGTTATTTAATAGAGCTTTGCTTGCTTAGAACTAGTAGTTTTGATTAACATAAAATTCAGAGCTATAAACATTTTGGTGGGGGACGCGCTGGGGTATTGGTACAAATTTAGAGCTTTAAATTTTATGCTCGGGGACGAATTCGGGGATTCGTTTTTATTTTAAAAAATGAAAAATTAACTCATTTATAATGAAAGTTAAACACTTGAATGCAGTTGTTTAAACGCTTTCCTTTATATGTTTAAATTATCCGATTGTTTTGCTGCATTTGGTGGTGCCTTTGTTAATTTTTTTAACAGAGCGTTTTTCTCTTCATGCAGCAAAATTATGTATAATAAAGAAAGATTGATATTGTTATTGCACTGTATAAAGTAAAACCTGATCTTTTTATAGCCGACATTCTAGAAGGTTGGGGGACGCGTGCGGGTATTTTATTTAGGGTACAATTATCAGCTTCTTTTAAAGAAATACTTGATATCTTACATGTGAATACTTACTATATTAGATGTTAATACTTACGTGTGTAAGTATACATATTTATGCACATTAGTTGTAAAGTTTTTCAAATATAAGTGGTCCCCCACATTATTAATGACTAATACACGTTTTATTTTGTTTTTTTTTTTTTTTGCTGGAAGTTATGATTTTCTTATATAATTAATGATTGGGAGATGGATGGATAAAATAAATTGGGAGAAAGAAATCTTTATTCAAAAAAAAAATCACCAATTTTTTTTCAAAATTGAAATACCCATGTAATTGGTCTAGAAGACTAGAACCCAATATTATTTCTATAAATAAAAATTCTGCTCGCCTGGCGGAATAAAATATACCTCTGTAATAAGTAACCAATATCTATGATTCTGATTGAACTGAAAAGTTCTTTACTAATTATTATAATAAGAAAGGTATTCCATTTAGCTACTCCTAAACAGCATTTTTCAAGTTCTCATATATGATAATAGTGAATCTTACAAACGTTAAAATAAGAAGGGAGAATATTTCAAGAAATCTCCATTTTTATGAGTATTTCAACAAAGCATGTACAGGTATGCTACGAACATAATGTACATCTTGGAACAATTTCCCGGTACAAATAACGAAACAACAGACCAAATCAGAAATCACAGAAATCACAAAAATTCACAAGAAACATTGTTGAACTGATCAAACCCTGGAAAGATCCCTCCGCAAATTTTCATTTTCCAATCTTCCAAGAAAGTTAAGTTTTTGTCACGAGTCCTCTATCCTTTCCAATTTACATTGTTAGCGTGTCAGGAAGACTAGTAGGTGCACCAAAGATCTTACCACCTACATCTGGAAAGTACTCATAATTCAGTAGCGGCACAACCTTACCATCAGCCTCTACTTTCATCGGGTATTTTAGTAGGTGCCCTTGTAATGACTTCATTTCCTCTCCCGCAAAATTTTCCCAATTTCTTTCAGCTATTTGATTCACAAATTTGATAGTTTCAGGGTGGTTTGGCTCCTTGAAACAGTGATCCACCATGCCTAGATGCTCCGCCCACAGGGACATCCTATATCCATACACCTGTGGAACCATTAGAGAAGCTTATTAAAATTTACAACACAGCACATTTCTTCAAAAACTGGACAGTTCTCCTATGCTTGTTGTGAAACACAATATTAAAAAAAATAAAAAAATAAAAACGAGGCTAGTATGAAGGTCAAGCTCACTAAACTATTCCCGAGCTTCACTTCGAAGATGCAAGATCAACTTCAAACAAGAACATGCTTGACCATCCAACCATTTTTGTTTCAAATTTTTCATTTGTTTGAATTTTGTATTGAATCAAGTGGTTGAAAATTTTGAAAGGAATGCCCCAAAATAATTCATTTTTCAACATCTTGATCTTTATACAAATGGACTAAAAAATTAGAACATCTGGAATGCAAAAGTTTGGTTTGTCAAGAAGATCAAGATCGACATCTCAGGTTCACCTTTGAAGTCGACCTTACTATCTTTTGAACTTAATATCACAAACTAAAATATGTTGGGTCTTAGTATCTTTAAGTTTCCTTTTTTACAGTTTGACAATGTTTTTAAGATGAAATAATCCTTGCGAGACCATAATCCAAATTTTAGTTTTGTTATTCTATTTTCTATGCATTGTTTATTTCCAAACAAGAATCATCAACCTACAGCAAGCAACAAGAAAAAACATACAACCAGCATCATTAGTGGTCAGCTTACATTTTGACACTACAGTCTAATTGAATTTTTCAAATAATGTATGGGTCATTGGGCTATTTGCAAATAATGAAGGGCAAGGGATGGCTTTCATAGTAAGATTACAAATCCACTGGGCACGAAAACAAATATAAAGTGTTAAAGTTGGAAAAAACCTGGCCATGTGGGTGCCCCTTTTTCTCAGCCCAGGAGTGGTGAGGCTGGTATGCACCCATGGCAATTTCAGTATCTCTTGAGCCGGCCATGGACCGTTGGTTTATATTAGCTGAACCCAAAATCACATACTCATCATCTACTATCATCCCCTTTGCATGTACATATATCATGAACCTCCTATTTTTCTGAGCCAACGCCTGATAAGTTCACATTTAGGCAAGTAATATAACTATTAGAATCTATTTCAAAGTACACATGCATGAATGTAGTATTACATTATTACTGATCACACGCATTGACATCTTTCTCGAATAAATATCATTAGCAAGAACGTAATTTCCAATTTTAAAATTATTTTGATTAAATCCTCCACTGAAATAGTAAGCCGATTTAATTCATTTTGTACTGTTCTTGTCACAAAAAAATAATAAAAAAAAGTAACAATATGATCTTTTACAAATATATGAACAAAATAGTAGGAATTTACTAAAATTTGAATAGAAATAATTCAATATTACCGCAGGACCACTCTTTTCGGGTTGGTTATCTGATGACATATCATTATTTTCTGAGGCCAATTCACGGTTCCCAAGGCAGTAGAAATTTAAGTAATCTTGCGGATGTACTCCTTCCATATTCATAGACTTAAGCTCTTGGGCAATTATTTCATACATCAATTGCATTGTCTGATTCTGCAGTAGAAAAAAATATTTCTAGATAGTCCATTATTCTTTCTAACTTCATTTCATTATTCTGTTCTCATTTTAAGATGGTAATTGCATGTGTGCTCCTATAGAACATTCAAAATAACCACTGTACCCTTGCTTCCCAGCTACTTTAAAAGAATTCCAAACTATCCCTTATTCCTAAGCCTTTTATGACCACGTAATTCATGGAATAGAGGAGAATTTGAGTTCCTTTCAGGGATCAGGAGACAAGGTTGGCAGCAGATATAAACAAGTCTTACAGGGGTATAATAGATAATTCTTCCTCTCCAAAGGTAAAATGTTTTTTTAACTCTTTGGTTGTCAAATTTACAGTATATGACTGCATTGCAAGGTTTAGTAAGGACCTGCCAGAAGAGAATTTCTTGAACAGAGGATGTAGTAGGTACACCTTCAGGCCACAGCGGTATCACCACATAAACAGCAAATTTTTCCTTTGCTCTAATCTTACTCACCACTTTTAAGGCCAACTCCATTGGTATCAAATTATCGGCACCTATCAAATATAAGATACTTTAAAATAAACGAGGAAATATTGATGGAATCATCACTGGTTTGACACTGAACTGATACGAACCAGAGTTCTTGTATGAAGGCCAATTGTAAGAAGAACCAAGAAAGTACTGATTCTCTATGTATATGAAGTGTTGAGCTGATCGGATTGCACTGACATATGCCGAGTGGATGCTTTTCTCTATTACTAAATCCTTTCTACAAACAAGATTCTGTATCGAGCAAATAGAAGTATAGTCAGTAAAAATATTAAAAAAAAAAGGTGCTTTGGAGTAATTTAACAGAAGTTGAATTGAAGAAAAGGACTAACCAACTTGGAGGCTTCTTGACTGTTATTGGGGAATCCTTTTACTGATCCAGAGTCTATCGATCTGAAAACCTGAAAAGAGAAAAATGAACGAAAAATAAGAACTAGCTCAAGACAAATGTTCAGAGAAAAACAAGCCTGATGAGTAGTGCCAAAACAGCACCACCAAACCCTCTATTCCAAGTCAAACAGCACATTAATATTCAATACAGGTTTTCAGCTCAAATAAGTGTTTTATCCTTAGAATATATAATGCATATTGAATCAGAAATGCTATCAGACAAAAAGGTCCATAAGTCAGATTCTAGCAAAGCTTTGGCACTATTATCTACAGGCAACATTAGTTTCTCATAATAATAAGGTATAGTTAATTTCTTTGTACCTGGACATGCCAATTTTCAGTGTCTCCTTCATCAGAAACCCAAAGGATAGGATCATCTTTTTGCACCTTGGGTGACGGGCTGAGAATCCAAGATATCCGGCCCAACTTTATTAGTGCATCATCCTTCCAATGAGAGGCATGCTTGAAGCGGTCACGCCATTTTGTGGCCTTGCGCCACCTTTGCTCAAAGTTTGTCAAAATGTCGTATGCAGCGGGCCCCTCAATTTTGCAATGCAAGTCATGCCATGGCTGTCTTGGACCTTTTCCCTCTGTCTGGAGAACAAAAAATTATAGATAGATCACATCATGGTAGATGCATCTAAAAGAAATATATATATATATATATATATATATATATATATATAGAGAGAGAGAGAGAGAGAGAGTATGGCTAAATTGCTACTGGTAGCATTTCGACCTAAGTGCTTACGGGGTCATATTTTCATATTTGATGTTCAAACAACAAATCAAAACTGTTAGATGTTCAATCTATATTAAAATGTGCTTGGAGACCAAATTTTGCATTTTTTGAAATTTTTTACTATTTATTAAGATGGTTTGAAAATCGCTATTTTTATTAAAATTCTGCACCATTAAAAAACAGCGATTTCAAGCCATCTTAATGAATAGTAAAAAAATTCCAAAAAATGTAAAATTTGGTCTCCAAGCACATTTTAATATAGATTAAACATCTGACAGTTTTGATTTGTTGTTTGAACATCAAATACGAAGATATGATCTCGTAAGCACTTAGGTCGAAGTGCTACTGGTAGTAATTTAGCCATACTCTCTCTCTCTCTCTCTCTCTCTCTCTCTCTCTCTATATATATATATATATATATATATTTGTGTAAAAATAAGGATCAAGTCCTTATTGATATATTCAAATGGCAAAGGGTTACAAAACTTGAGTGTCAAGACAAAAAAAAAATATATATTTTTTGAAAGTAATATCATATTTGCAACTTGCAACTAATGCCCGGCAGTCTTTTAGAAGTTAAGCTAGTGTGGTAAAAAGATGTTATAATAAAAATTATAGAATAATTAAAAAATTTGGGCCATTTATAAACTACATTGATTAATGAAAAAAGTATAGCATGCTTGTTGGGTTTCATTTCTAGCCTACCCCAACTTGTTTGGGACTAAAAGCTTTGTTGTTGTTGTATGCTTGGCTAGGATTCAGATTTTGGATTTCAGATCAGGGATAAAGGCTACAGTTAAACAGATATTGTACTGACCAAAAAGACATTGGCATGTATCATTATTGTGACAAAGATTGTGCTTGACTCTTGGATGGAGAGATGCCTTATCATACCAGTGCTTTACAAGTGTGAAGTATGATTACTGTTACAAGGTTGGCTTATACTTTTTTTTTCGTCTCTATTTTTGTCTTGGGATAGGGGCGGGGGGGAGGAGGCTATCTTTCATTTAAAATAAATCATAGTTCACTAAATAAACCTTAGTTTTAACTATTTGGGCGTTTCAACAATTAGAAGCACAGAAAGATTTTAAATGCAGGTTGCATGTAAGAAAAAAATATTTTGGTGCCTTTAGCAAATATTGTAAGAAATAGTGTACTTTGCATAACAAGGTCACCCGTACACCAGGTCCAAAATTAAAGAAGCACTCACAGAAAATGTTGGCTGGTGCAGGTCATTTTTAAACACTGTGTCTAGGTCGGTAAAGAGCCTGTGCTGAGGTGTGTCGTACCGGCCGTCACATAAATCAAGGCCACCAATAAAAGCTGTGATTTTTCGGTCATTTCTCCTAGCTTGGCTGTCAACTAATACGCATTTCTGATGGTGGGTAAAGAGAGTTCCAACTACCTAAAGACAGCCGCAATAAAGAGTATTATATCATTTCACACAAGGTATGAACAAGATTTTAAAAAATGCAATAGAATACCTGTTGCTTGAAAATGCTGAGTTTGCTGCTGGCATAACGAGGTGACAGTTCACATATAACTGACGAGTGCTTGAAGAATTTTCGGGTCTCTTCATCATGTGTTTGCATTACTCCACCCTAAAACACAAAATATTGAAAAAAAATATATATCAACTCCTAAATGTTAGTGTTTCAGTACAATTAATTCCATTTATCCTTTGTTTTTTTGGTAAAAAAATTCTCTTCATACTTGCTAGGCCAGAGAACAAAAGACTTTTAGAATTAACCCAATTACTTCACCATATTGCAAATTATGCATGAAACCCAACTCATAAAACCAACATTATACCAGGCAAAAAAAGACTATATTGCCCTTGACATTTCCAAATAAACAAAATGACATGTCTTCATGGCTAGTTCACATAAAATCAGGACCAAAACTCTAAATTTGCTGGGTTGGACTATCAGTTATCGTTATTTAACAAAAAATAATTGCATAACTAAGAACAAAAACTGCGATGACCTTACCGTCTTGATGAACAACTTATCATGTGAAGTCTTATCATCCCATACAAGCAAACAAACTCTGACACCCTCCTGAGACTTGTACTTGAGCAGCTCACCAAGGGACATGTTCATGAGCTCGTCAGAAATTGGTCGATTCGGCTCTCGCACCAGCTTGACCTTGTCATACACTGACCAGCCTACTATGTATATCAAGTGGTGTGCCTCCAGTATGGCATGGCATATATCTTCCCAGCATGCGTTATGTTTAAAATATTTCCCATTATCTAGCTCGATTTTTGGTAACTCGCCCTCTCTTACATGGGCATCCTGGTTTGGAAATATAAAAATCAGAAGCAGAATTTTCAAAAGGCAGCAGAAAATGAAATGTTTAGGGTATACATATCCACATGCCGTCAATCAGGATAAGTATTTTACCAGATTGACATGACATCAGTTCATCCAAATGGGTAATTTATTTTGATGTGAGCTACACATCAATTATGGGATCAAGGCTCAGTTATTTATATGGTGCCTCAATTAACAATCAATGACGCAACTTAACCCCAAATTTAGCATCAATTATTCTCAAATGGTATGTTTCTTGAATCAGCAACCATAATCCTTGTGTAAGATCTCTGTACAATACTGCAATATCAGTTGTTTTTTGTACCTTATTGATTAATTGTATTTAGTTGGATTTTATAGTATTAGACCTTTCATTGGATTTTAACATTCTAACACTCTGCCTATAACTCTAGTCCTACAACCTCAGTGCCAGCCAAGACAATGAAACATGCACCAAGTCTAGCATTTCTTAACAATTTACCTGATACAGTGTCACCTCACTACCATGCCGCAAAGGAAAATATGCATCCGATACTCCCTTGTGCTCTGGATCACCAGCAATACCATTCTGGTACCCTGGGTTCCCCTCAACTGGGCGAAATTTGAATGAAACGTGCAATTTTGTTTCAGGCTTGTACTGCTTACCATTTGTACCAATCAATGGGAACCATTCTGAAACCTCCTGACCTGACAGTACCAGCTGTGCCGGTATGGTTACCGTACCAATTAATTGGGCACCAAACATATCATTATCCTTTACAAGGAACTCTATACTGGCTGCCCGGTGGGCCAGCGGCACAGTGAAGCGCTCGTCCCATTTCGGAAATTCAGAGTTGGTAATGACACGGGTCCGGGCGACAATTGCACCCGCTACCGATAGAGTCACGTACGGATCACTTGTAATGATCTTCACATGAGGGTGGCGGTGGTGTCGGTTTTGACCAGAATTCGGATTCCGATCGGGTTCGGGATCAGTAGTGCAAGTGGCAGTAGCCTTGCAGGAGGCGAAGCACCGGCGGAGGCGCTCAGAAAACATGTCCATGTTCGGAAGGCGGTGCGCCTCTATTATGTGAAGATCCAAATCGCCGTGTAGATAGACGATTTTGTCCGGCGAAGAAGCAACCTCCGCCTCCATGGCTGGGGGGTTGGAGGTTGGTGGCAGGGGCAATTTTCGGAAGAGAAACAAATCCCCTCTCAATATTGTGAGAGAGAGAGAGAGTGGAAAGGTGGAAAGGTGGAAAGTTGGAAAGGGATCACACAAAGGGGGTGGAATGTGGATTGACGGGGTTAACCAAAATTTTAACAGATAATTTTTTAAAGTTTCGGTGAGAGAGAGAGAGAGAGAGGGAGAGGGAGGGGCTGGAGGGAGGTACAGTTGTACACTGCAGTGCTCCGGTGGGGATGGGATGGATTTTGGTTCAGAATCATTTTTAACCGTTGGATTTCGTACGATTTTCTGATTAGAGAACTGTGATAAATTTCCGTCCCTCCGTCTTCAGCGAAAATAAGAAGGGCAAATACGGAATACATCAAAGCACAGGTTAATGGAGGTCTCCGGAACCAGGATCAGTGCTTAACTGCTTATCAATTATATAATTAACACTGTAATTAATTACTTAACTGAACAATGAAACCTCATTAAAATGTTTGCTTATGAATTTAAAATGCGGACTAATCTTGATAAATGATGAAATTTTAATTGGTAAGAATTAATAACCAGAATCTCTTCTCTTGTCACATTGAAAAAACATACAATTGAATAATTGAATTTAAAGAATCAGTTTTTAATCTAATAACAAAAGTAATACCATCTCAGTGAGATGTCGCATGCTCGAAACTTAAACAGAATATTTTTGTCAATATTAAACTCGTTTGGTGACTTGATTAAATTGAAGAAGTTATGGATGTTTCTGATCTGAAGATTTAGAATCAAATTTTAATAAGTATAAAATTTTAATTTTAATTAAAGACGTATTAAATAAGACGAAAGAAATTATAATTTTCTTGTTGAAAAAAAAAGTCTAAAGAAAGCTGAACGTAATGGACTTCTCCATTATTCTTTTCAATAACCCAAGGGCCCTGCCCAGGTTCCAGTTCCGTCAAAACAGACGATAAAAGACCGTCAATCTTCGATCATTTCAATCAGACGGCTGGGTAGGTGACTGGATAGAAATCCCTTCGGAGTAGTCTGTATCCTTTTCCATGTGCCCTTCAGCACAGATCGCGCTGTGCTCATATTTTCGAGAGCGGGAGAACCCACCTCATACCCTCCCTTTGCGTACACGTGCCGCGGTACTGTCGAAGTGGGGCCCAGTTCAACAGCACGATGTAACGGTTAACTTGAACTACCATCCCCTCTTAAATATTTCATTTGCTCTAGGCTCATGATCCGCGAACAGTTCATCTTTCATCCAAACGTAGGATCCACCGCCCTTTTGTTTTGTCCAAGTAAGGCCGAGCGCATTTCCGATGTCAAAGCTTCCGCGGAATCCGTATTCCTCCCAGTTACCGTAGAAGATGTACCTCACTTTACGGTTTGAGATTAACACTCAGGTGCTCTACGATTCGGGCTATAGCAGGGGGCAGTATTATTTAGCTTCGAGATTCGTGTAAATTTAAATATAACGATCTAGATCTACTAATTGTAAAAGATTCCTCGTCAGGTACCTGGGAGGATATGAATCGAGCTTCCGCGGGACCCATTTGAAGAAATGGAGACGATTACAGCCGACATGTAGGTGTCCCATCCCGCGCACGAAGAAATTAAAAATGGCGACGGAGACAGCGAGGGCCACGTGGCATTGCCCGTTGGTTAGTAAGACGGGATGCAGTTTCTCTGTACGACTTCTTACTGAGTGAAGCGTATGGCATTATGAAATTAAAGTTCAAATAACTCGTTACGGGATTTCTCACGTAAATATTAACAGTGCAAAATAGTTAGACTAAGTGACGCGTCCTCGTGAATAGGGGTTGACGCGGAGGATTTTCAGCCGCAAGTCATGGACTAAGATATAACAAAAATTTATTTTAAGGAAGAATTTCTTTATACCCCTCAGAAATATCGAAATTACATATTTCGCCCTTTAAAGTTCACAATATAGTATTTACTCACAAATTTACATACATTGTCATTCTTATTAAAACAAATTTAAATTTATAAAGTATCCATTTTATTTTGTATTAAAAAATGAATAATATCACGTTTAAGAAAAATATTTAGTCACTTTTCAAAAATGAATGTATCATTTTCCTACATTTGACATATACACAATAACATTTATACATATGCCTTTGTAAACGTTAAAAGTAGAGAAATAACTCATCTGTCCTCGATAATTGACCAATTAAAACTCACATTCTTTAAAAATATACTACATATTTGTATTTTCTTTAATAAAAGATAAAATAGTCCTCATGATCTTTAGTGTTATATGTTGGACAATTTAAAAGTATAAAAATGAACTATGTTTTCAAAATGCTCAATTGAAACTGACATAAATCTCAATTTTCTTATTATTTCTCTTCTTCAATATTGGTTAGGTAACCAAAAAATGAAAAAAAAAAAACACAGGAAGAGGTGCAAGAATGGCTGCCTTTAGAGGAGGTGATTGAAGCCATCCATCTTGGAGTTTGGCTTCCTGGAGAAGATTAGATCGTGCCTTATCAACCAGAGGACCCCTCAAAAGACCTGAACACCATTTGATCTATGCTACACGGTGTCATGCAATTTTGCAGCTACAAATAGTTGGATACCTCCATAGTGATATGTTGCAGTTATTAAATGTCAGTTATTTTGCTGTTTAGTTCCGTGCTATATTGCAAGAAGATCCACTGTTTTGGCATTTGATGTTTTTAGTTGATTGGGATTATAGATTCAGCTAGTCAGTGTTCTGGATTATAGCAGTGCTACTCTCTATATTGATGTTATGCTTGATTTGTAACTTAATTATGTTTCGTAATGAAATTGGGCCTTGATCTTTTTAACAAAAAAAAGGGATAAAATAGGTAATTAAATTTAAAATGAGTTTTAACAGAAAATAATAAAATTGGTAATTTTGTGAGTTTTTGAAGTTTAAGATGGCAAATCTGAATTGTGAATTTTAGGGGGCAAAGAAGTAATTTTGACGTTTTTGAGAAGTATACATGAAATTCTCCCTTATTTAATGATGCTCAAGACAGCGGCCCAGCGGACAAAATACCTGTATTACTGATTTTATTAAGGCTGGACCGCTGGATCTATAACATTATAGTAATTGAAATATCATGAGCTGACGTGGCATATTAAGTTGCACAAAGGAACTTTTCTTTTACATACATCGTATTAATTAGTAGCATTTAATTCGCTGTTTCCCAAACGGGTGAGAGCCCGTTAGCCCCTCTCCGATAGTAAATTGAAGAAGTTATGGATGTTTCCGGGTTTGAGGATGAGCTCATTATTGGGTATTCTGCTACAAGATTTAGCCCAATAGGCTTAAATTTGATTTTGCTTTTCTGAATTTACTTCACTTGCTGGGCAATAATGACTTCAAACTCTTATCTCTGAACTTCTATTTTCATATTATTTTTTTTCAATTTGATGTGCTGAGCAGCTGAGGTAATATTAATTAACTCGCAAAATTTACTTTTAGTAAATAAAAGATTAATTTACTTATAGTAATAAAAGATTCACAAAATTGTAGTAGCTGATCGAGGAAAGAGAGTAAAAATTGGGTGTTTTTAATTTCACCAAGTTCTTCGGTGAGTTTGACTCTAAAAATTATTGGAATAATTTTAAACAACGAATTCAAACTGTTAACCAATTTACTTCATGGGCGATGCGTTTACATATCAAATTTATAAATTTTCGGGTTAATTTAGTATAAAGTCCAAGTTATTAAAAAATAATAAAAAATGAACACATTGAATTAATATATAGATATACTTCAATTTTAACGGTTTGAATTCGTTATTTGAAATTATTTTGATAGATTTTGTAATTAAGCTAAAATAGTTTAAGTTAGCTTAAAAACATTATAGTTATACTCTCAAAAAAGTTTTTTTAAAAAATTAATTTTAAAGAAACATTACTGAAGGGCTATATATATAAGATCTCTCTTGGTTATGATAAAATTTAGAATGGATGATGCAATCTCTACCATTTTCTGAGTAACGAAAAGACTTGCATATTTTTTTAGGGACGTGATATGAGTACCCGCACTCTCATCCCTCATTATTCCTCCAATTTTATTTGTTCAATTTTATCCACATTTCTCATGATCTATAAGAAATTTTGCAAATCTAAAACCACGAACGTCTTCTACGCAATTTTATCTTTCAAATGAGATCCATTATGACATACTTTCGAGCTCGTCATCACACAAGTATTTATACCTCGTCATTTAAGTATTTATACCTAGTATTTTTCACATATGACACTCCTGACATTTAAAAAATATTAATATTAAGTATTACAAGTATTTATACCTATGCACGGAAGTATTTATACATATGTGGTCAACTATTTTTGTTAGAGAAAAGTTGACGCAGAGACAATTAGAAAAATGTGATACGGAGATGCGGGGTCCATGATTAGGGATAAAATATTTACAAGTATAGGTATAAATACTTGCACGATGAGATATAAATACTTGTGTGACGATGAATCCGAAAATACGTTATTATGGATCTCATTTGAAAGATAAAATTGCGTAAAATACGTTTATGGTTTTAGATTCACAAAATTTCTCATAGAACGTGAGACATGTGGAAGATATTGAAAAAAAAAACCCACATCTAAAAATATGTATGATTCTTTTCTCATGTAGTTTGAGTGGTCCTTCTATATAGTTATACCAAGTTAGACATGCAAGTATCAATATCTTAATTTGCAAGTATTAGTTTATTATCTTTCAAGTATTTATACCCATGAATTTAATTAAACTTGGAAGATCATAGTGTTGTAAATAAATTTAATTAAATTAGATAGTTAAGTTAGTTTATGAGAAGTTAAAATCTGTTTAAGAAATGGAGGTACAGTGCGGGTACTGGAGTGTGGGGATTGAAATAATTATTCATTTTTTTAATATTCGATCGAAATCATTCATCCAGTTTTAGAATAAAATATATACTCCAATTGTATGAAAGATTGAAATAATTATTCATTTTTTTAATATTCGATCGAAATCATTCATCCGGTTTTAGAATAAAATCTATACTCCAATTGTATGAAAACTAGTTAGAACCAACTCACTTTAGTTTGAACTTTGAAGTTATCCATTTATGAACCGTGGAATTTTCTCAGTTGCCAGAAAATTCTCCATTTATTTCTTTGTTTTATTTTTAAAATTCATTATCAAGTTTGAAAATGGTGTGTGCGTGCGTGTCTGTGTGACCGTGTGTGTTCGATATGAAGTTATATGGGGTAAAATTTTACAATGAACATACTTTTATACTTATTCTAACTATAAATATATTTATGTAATTTCTTTGAAAAATATATAGTTACGTAGGTCTATAAATTTTTTTAATTTTTTTCTCATATGTTGATTTTATGTGGCTCTGTTTTTGTATGCATGCGAGTACAGTGAGCGTCTTCTTTTTAAATTTTGTAAAGTTTTTGCACATAAACACATAACTCTAAAATAGATTAATTTTAAATGATAAAAATTTGTTGTTTTAAAATCAATTCAATTTTTTTTTAATTAAGCTCATAAAAAAAAATTTCATTCTCTCTCTTTATCTATTAGATGACTCAAAGTAAAAAAAAAAAATATTATCCACATAAGTTATTTGACTAGAAGAAGAAATTTTCTGTTTATTTGAGCTGCGAAAAGGACTTTTCTTATTTTTTTAATGAAGAGGAAATTTGGGGTACGAAAATGAGCGAGGTTAGCAATTCGAGTCACGGATAGAGTTCATGAAGATAGAAATTATGTGCATGAAACAAAAAGAGTTCATTAAAATATTCTTTCACGTTATTAGAATTTAGACCTGATTGAAACCAATTAAACGCCTACACATAAAACAAAGTATGATTTGGCGGCGCAATTTGACTGTTAGAGTGTTAGGTGATGAGTATTCAACATTTTGCATTTAATTTATGTACCACGTGCTTTTGTTAGAGTTTAGATTAGAATTGAAAAAAATATCAATAATTATTAACAAGTCTTTACAAACGAATTTTTTTTAAATTAAGTTTTTCACAGCTATTCCCACAATAAATCAAATATTTTTCAAAATAAGAAAAAAAAATAAATATAACTAATTTGTGTTATGAAAATTTAGTAAAATACAAAATTTTATCGTGTATTATCTTCATACATACATGCATATCATTTTATTTTGAAATTTATTTTAAGATAACAATAAGATAAAGATAATGAAAAAAAATCATTACTCATATCTAATAAATTAATGAAAAAAAAAAGAGATTTTGCTAGATAAACGAATAAAAAAAATGTCATTTACACTCATAGTTAACTTGAATGCATTAAATTGCAGAGGGACGCGATTTAAAAAAAATAAAAAGAAAATAAAGTATGCTGATTCCAACTTGACTCGGCAAGCAAAATAAGAATGTTATAATTTATGAAAAACAAGAATTCATTGCAATAATCTAAATACAGGCAGAATCTGTTACGTACCAACTACAAGAGAATTGCATACCAGGTCATATAATACCAAACTCTGTACTGGGTCAATTTTTTAAAAGAAAAAGAAAAGGGTACTATTTTTTTTGGTGAGATGTATATAATTAAGTTCATATCTATAGTTATTAGTTAACGACAAAAACATTAACAATCTAGTCTTTAGTTCCCAACTTTGTTTGGTAGGCTAGAAATGAAATTTATTATTATAGTTAATGACGTGCTAGATTATTCTCTAAGCTTTAGGATATTCAAATTAAAAATTAGGGAAGAAGAACAAGAAGAAAAAGAATGGAGCAAATAACATTAATTAGTTTACTTCTATTCAGTTGGCCTAAATTTTGCATTAAAAAATAACATATTATCACTATTTGAATTAACGCTGTTACAAATTATCCGATCCAAACAACTTTTACACCATTTTATATAACACCGAATTAACATTTTTTTCTACACTAATTAGCTTTTACTTTACATTATTTGTATATACTAAATCAAATAATATTTTTCTTGCACAATTTATCTCATTATCCAAATACATCCTAAATATAAATTGTGAGAAATAAATCTGCTGCAATTCCAAAGGATCGCAGGTCTCTGCGATTCTAATCTAAGCGTTCATTTAATATAATATACAAATCTCAAAGAAGTTAATTTTTGTGTTCGAATCTCGAAACATATGAATGGTTGGAGTTGGAATCGCAAGGACCTTGCGACCCCTTGAAATCGCAAAAATAGCACGAAGGTATATACCATCAAATTTAATTTAAAAATGCCACAAAAGAAAAGTAAGCAATTACTTTTAATTAATTATCTTGTTATAGTTCATATTGGAAAATTCTCATTGTATTAAAAAAATACACTTGTGATTAAACAAAAGGAAAGCTCATATTCAATCGGGTGATAATTATTATTGTGATTTAAAAAAAAATACGATCTGCATCCCTTTTACTATTTTTTTCTATTCTCTTTGAATTAACAAATTAACTACAAATGTACAGAACTTTAAAACCACAAGCGTACATATATACTAGCTACATATCCAAAATCTCTTGGGAAAGAAAAAAAGAATTTTATATTTTTTACATTCTATCTAACAAAATAAAATAATAAAAACCAACTAGCAAGGAGTACCCCAAAAGCCGAATAAATTTTTGCATAGAAAAACTTAAAATTTAAATTTCATCTAGATTGAGAGGAATTGGTGCACCAATGGTTCTCCTCTTCCAAAGGTTCACCTCCTTTCTCGGCTCCGGCCCGGCAGCACCACCACCAAACACCAATGGCGCCGAATAGTAAACCGACACATCATCCTCTTCGGTATCTTTGCCTTTAATCTCTCTCTCAACCTCTCTCCAATCGAAGTCTCTCAAGCTCTCTCTTCCGCTCTTAAACCGCTTCATATGATCAATATTCCTTGGTGCTCTTGATGTCGATGCCAACAAATTATCGCTTTTCGACACTTCCAACTTGCGTCGTATACTCGGCTTTCGACCGAACATCTTCTGCACAAAGGAACTATTTTTACTATTTTTATGTTTCTTTTCCGGTTTTGGCACGGCGCGTTTCTTTACACTTTTAGCTCTAGGCAGTTTGTTCTTCCTAGCCTTTTGTTTAATTTGCCCGATACATGAGACCATCGGTGACGTTGGCTCCTGCGTTTCGAAGGGTATATCGGTCTTTTCCTTACGACGAGCCTCGGCAGGTATAAGTGGCCCAGAGAAGCCTCTATTATGGTAATGAGATGGCCTCATAGGCGGTGCTGGGTTAGAGAAGGTGGTTGATTTTGCTAAAAGGGTTAAGAAGTTTGCTCTTTTTGATTTTACAGGCTTCTCCATTCTTTTCTTCTTCTTTCTTTTTGTATGATTGAAAGGTAGCAGAATTTGTGCTAGCTATAGATAGATGTAAGATATTAGTACAAGGTACAAAGTATATATACAAGAGGTGGCTGGTGGCCTGGTGGGGAAACAAAAGGTTTGTTTAGTCAACGGAAATATTTTTAAAGTTTCCTGGTCTACACACTGCCACCCGTTTTTGAGTTCTTCCAGGGAGGATGAGAACGGGTTTGGTTGACGCTTTGACCCGGCAATTGAGGACCCAAAATCCAACAAAAAATGAAACTGATCGATTAAGACAACAATCAACTGCACGCGCCTACAAGCTAATTAGAATTTAATTAAAATGCCTATGTTTTATTGGATCGGTTGAAGGTCCATTAAACATTGTATTCGGTTAGGAATAATATCTCGTGATATTGTACCAGTCAAACCATAGCTCAGTTACCAGGTTTGCCCTTATGGAGAACTTACTGTTTATTTGTTATTAGATAAGGGCAAAATTGTAAAACAACAATCTTTACCTTCCCCTGAAATTAAACAGTGTGATTGGGTTTTCTTCTCTGGTGTCGACTGCATCAGCGATTTTACTTTTTAATTAATTCTCTTGACGGGGATTTCCATTTCATTACGATCTCTTTGTTTGTGATTTGACTCAATCACCGTACCAAATTTGGTCGTGTAAATAATTTGAGTTTGTACGAAACCTTCAACATATCTGACTTTTATGTACATTCCTGATTATTTTATCATAGTACAGATCCATGAGTTTTTTTTTTTAAGAAAAAAATTTTATGTTCAGAATTTATATTTTTTTACCGATAATCAATTTATTTCAAAGTGTTTTTTTTATTAAAACAATTCTACTTAAAAATAACTCTCTTATTTCTCAATTCTAGTCAAAAATAATTTTATCCCTCTTTCCATAAATAGGCACGTAATTATTTTTTTTTCTCTACATTTCTGTTGATTCAAAATTCAACATCTTGAAGAAACCGAACTTCAAGTTGAGTGCTCAATTTGCCAAGTGGGATGTCGTTGCTCGTTGGTAATATATTCATCCGCACATATGCAAGGAGGGAGCAAGTGTCGGTTTTTGATAATCATATCTCGAATTAATTAACACTTATCAAAAGTCGAGAAGCGTGTTTCCTGCGCTGATTACCTAATTTACACATTTCTTAACAAAAGAAAGGAGCTTATTATGAGTTGTAACTTGTAAGTAACCTCTAACCACGGTTTCTATAATGATGTTTACTTGTTTGCTTGTTACCTTCGAATCCAATAATTTTTTTGTAGAAGAATTAATTTTTGATATAGTGGTAAAAACATATAGTTTTTATATGAAATATCATGAGTACAAAATCCGAGTAAATTTTTTTTTATTATAATAACAAGAATATAAAATTAAAAGACTTAACTTTTATCTTTCTTAAAAAAAAAAAGAAAATTCCCCTTTGGTTTTCATAATAATGGATGCTTGTCTGGTTTGTAACATGCATACTTAAAAAACAAAATTATACTCGAAATGTGTCAACGAAGGCTTAATTTCGGCCCAATCAGGCTATAGAATTAGAATTAGAGTGAGTCTATGGTACTATGCATATCATGGGTTGTTACCGTGCTACGGCTCTATATTTGAGTTTTCAAATCCTAATGGTCGATCCGAACTGTTCATCTTATTCTCCATATTAATATGTGTTTGGAGACCAAATTTTATATTTTTTGAAAATTTTTTACTATTTTTTTAGATATTTAGAAAATCACTTGATCTGAAAATTCTGGACCATCCAAAAACAGTGATTTTCAATAAATCTAAAAAAATAGTAAAAAAAATTCAAAAAATGTAAAATTTGGTCTCCAAACACATATTAATATGGAGAACAAGATGAACGGTTCGGATCGACCGTTAGAATTTGAAAACTCGAATATAGAGCCGTAGCACAGTGCCAAATCGTAATATGCATAGTACCATAGACTCACTCTTAGAATTATGGTATTTTTGTAATTTGGACCTTGTGGGTTCTTACATGCTCACCAACCCAAAATAGAATATGTTGAGGGTCATTTTGCAAAACTAGTCTCTTTCATCTTTCACCTTGTCTAAAGGCTACAGCTTTGTTACCGGTGCAAGGCTAAAAGCTCTCTAACTCTTAAACCCTACTCATGGCGTTCCTTCTCCGACCCAAAACCTCAATTCTTCGATCTTCATCCCTTCTTAACCTTCTATCCACTACCTCTACCGTCACCGCCGCGGCCACCCCATCTCTCACTGCTTCTGAGTCAAAACTTCTCCAAAAGCTCCATTCTTTAATATTAGACCAACACGGCACCACCACTCCAATCCCTCTCGATATCCTTCCCCACCTCCGCTCGACTTCTCCATTCCCTCTCTCACTACCACATTTTCTCAGCTTGCCTCCACCACTTCATCCGGTGCTCTCACTCTCGAGCTCATCCGCCGTGTTTCTTCACTCCGCCATGGCCATCCCTTCCACCAAACCATTACCTTCTTCAACTGGTGCCTGTCTTTCTCGCCTCCTCCCGCCACCTTAACAGACTTATTCACTGTCATGATTGATTTATCTGCAAAATTACACTGTTTCCCCTTTGCTCACAAACTGCTCGACAAAATGGTTCCTCTCGATGTACCTGTATCACACACCATCATAACCTTAATTCATTGGTACATTCGGGCCTCTATGCTGAATGAGGCAAAGGAGTTGTTTTGACGCATGTCGGATTATGGCCTTATGGGCATGAATCCGACCCATCATTTCTTGCAACTGTTCTTGGATCTCTTGCCAAAAAGCGCATGGCCCATGAGGCCCAATCAATATTCGACTCGTTCAAGCCTGTGATTTCTCCTGGCACGGTTCTGTACTCGTCTCTAATTAATGCATAGTGTCGTGCCAGTCGTTTAGATAGAGCAGAAGAGCTTTTCACTGAAATGAGCAAAACAGGGATTAAACTGGATGTTTACACTTATACATGCATAATAGATGCTATGTATCGAGCCGGGCAATTACCGCATGCACAGGAGCTCTTATGTCAGATGATCGACTCAGGATGTTCACCCAACACTGTCACATTTAATGCGATTATGCGGGCCATGTCAAGGCTGGTCGAACTGCGCAGGTGCTTCAAGTCCATAATGATATGAAATGGCTTGGGGGCGAACCCAACAAAATTACATACAATTTTATAATTAAGATACACTGCAGTAAGTCCCAAAGAAACCTAGATGCAGCTTTGAAAGTGCTAAACCAAATGGTGTTGAAAAATTGTAACCATGATTGCTACTCATTCAACCCAATTTTTAAATTGTTGGTTAAATCAAGTAACATCGAGGCTGTACGCAAGTTGTATGACAAAATGCGCAAGCTAAATGTGCAGACTAAAGAAAATGGATATGGTTCTAAGGATAAAGAAAGAGATGGAGAACAATGGAGTCAAGTCAAATGTCAACACTTATAGCGCCTTGATAACTGCTTATTGTAGGAGGGGGAACTGGATGAGTGCATGTGATGCTCTAATGGAGATGGTGGAGGTAAAATGCTTGAAACCCAAGGACCTGGTGTACAGAATGGTCATGGACCTGCTCAAACGTGCTGGTCAGCTTCAGTAATGCAAGGACTTGAAGGAGATGATGGTTAAACGGGGTTTTCTTGAAAAACTGACAGAAAATGCAATGTTGTAGTGAATATTGTTTTTTTCTTTTACATTTTGTTTTGTTTGTTGCTCCCTTTTTTCCCTTGAAGTAGTTGTTGTAGTGAAAGTTTTGAATTTTTTTGAATTTGGTAAGAAAGATTAGAGAATGAAGGAAAAATAAGATTGTTTCTTATAATACTGTTTGTAAATGTAGGTAGCTTCCTTTTGCTACATTTATTGAACAATTTCAATGTTGTATGACAGTATGTATAACTAACTACCATATGTACTGCTATAACGACATATCATTTTTGGTGCTAGAATTGTATGTTGCACTTTTGGTAAACAGGAATTCACAAGTTTTGATGAGCATCTCCAATCGTTCACTACTGGTTTACATCTCCAATTGCACTTTTCTTCTTGTTAGAATACATCAATGTCCTCTTGTATAATGCAAAGGTGATTATGTTAACTCTTTATTTCCTACTTCCAAGTTCCAACTATATTTTCAACCAACAGCAGAATAAAGAATGAATAATGGACGGTGTGATTTTATTTTTTTTAAATCCCACAAGAATCACAAAAAGATGGCTATTAAAAGTTAAAAGTTGCTAATCAAAAGCCCATTCTGCACTCTTTTGCTTTCTGTCGGGACATTCAGCTATGTCTGTGGGCCCAACCATTAGTGTTTAACTGTTTATTGAAAGCTTGTAGTCTTCTTGAACCTCCAGTTACTTGCCACACCATGGCATATTTGGTATCAGCTTCAGAAGAACAATAAACGGATGAAAACAAGTAAATCTAATTCTATAATCCACGCCACACTGCAAAATTGGAATGTTTAGACATGTCACATGTGCCTACCACTTTGAAAAGCATCAAGATCCCTGATTAAGGTTCATAATTTAGTTCCCCACAGATACACCACCACAATCTGTACCCTCGAATCTATCAATGACGAGTTTTGCAAACTGCATAAGGAATGGTTCGTGGTTTCATGGCTCTTTTTTCCTAATGTAGGTAATGATTAAACAGTGTAAATGGCTTAAAGTTATTGAAATCATTTTTAAAATATTATAGATCCGGATTTATAAAATACTAAAACAGATGGAGGATTTGTGATCTTTCTTCGTCTATTTTAAAATATATTTCTAAAATAGCACTGGTAAAAGACGCCCACATGAGAGATACAGATGGAAGAATGTTCATATCATGCAAGGCTTGTGTTGATATAGTTAGATATTGGATATGATCATATTGCTTCCATTTTAATTTTGAATTTGTGACAACCAACCAATCTCTCTCTTCTCTACTTTTTTCTCTCACTCACCAGTCAGTCAGTCAGTCAGTCACCACATCACAAAAACAACAAAAAGAAAAGTAATTCAGAACTGTTGATCACTTGGAGCCATCTTCAAACCACTCCAAACTCCCATGACACAAATGGACAAAGGTCAAACCTGATTCTTCCCTCCCCCTCCATCTCTCTCTCTCTCTCTCCCTCCCCACACACATACACTCTTGTATAGCAAGATCTCCAGTCTCTCATGTGAGAGAGCCAAACAAAACAAATCGAAGCCATGGGTGCCCCAAAACCCTACTTAAAGAGGAAAAACTCCATTACTCTTAGAGACCTCTTCAATAGAGACACAAAATACCAAAATGCTTTTACCGGAGCGACTGAATTGCCCCGGCCACCTGCGACTGATAAGCTGTTCCAAATCATTTCCATGTGCAACCGCCTCTTCACATTTGTTGACCCGGCCGAATCCAGTGCTGATCAAGAAGAAAAGCAACATAACCTCTCTCAAATCCTAACAATTATTTGTACCAGCAAGCAACCCATAGAAAGCCAAATTTTGAATCCCCTCATATCCATGATCTCAACCAATATTTTTCAACCTCTACCTGTACCAACAAACCAACACCTTCCATTTGATCCATTAGAAGACGACTTACCAGTACTGACACCTCTACCATCATGGCCTCATCTTGAAATAATCTACGATATTCTCTCATCTCTGATATCAAATACCGAGACAAAGGCATTGAAAAGAAACCAACTCAACCGTACATTTCTCTCGAATTTACTGGTACGGTTCCAATCGGAAGACCCACGTGAACGTGTTAAACTAAAAGCCATATACCATTTGTTATACACCAAATTTATACATGAAAGGTCTTTCATGCGTAAATCAATGAATAATGTATTTCTAAATTTTGCTCTAGAACCAACCAATGAGAGGTATTTCGGAATAAGCGAGTTACTAGAAATTTATGGAAGCATAATACATGGGTTTGCCATACCACTAAAGGATGAACATAAGTTGTTTCTCAAGAGAGTACTGATACCTTTGCACAAACCAAAGGGCTTGGTGGCATACCAAAGGCAGTTATATTATTGTGTCATGGAACTTGTCAAGAAGGACATGCATTTGTCAGAGGTGGTTTTGCAGGAAATTCTAAGGTATTGGCCTCGGACAAATTGTCAGAAGGAAGTTCTGATAATTGGTGAATTAGAGGAGTTAGCAGAGGTGCTAGAGTCTGTACCAGAACAGTTTGAGAAATTGGCTATATCGCTATGTTCTCAGATTGCTAAGTGTTTGACAAGCTACAATTCTCAGGTTTCTAATTTTCTATGTTTTTGCATCACTTTGATAGTTATCATTTTCCTTGGAGACAGTCAGCTCCAGTAGCGGTACCATAACTGCTATGATGAAACTGAACTCCACCTTACTGATACTGACTAAAACCAAATCATAATTGTAATTGCAAGTTGATACCAATAGCACTTCACTTTTATTTTAAATATAAACTGAGTCAAGAAGTGACATTCTAGATGGTTCCTTGTTGAAAAAGACAAAAAATCAAAACCAAGAATTGGTTTTGGCCAATTGTCATTTGGTGTTGTTCCTTATAGACCAGCAAAGTGTTCAGATAGGGTGACAGATTTTAACAGTCACAAATCTGTTTTTCAGGTAGCAGAAAGGGCACTTCACATATGGAACAATGAAAAGTTCATAAAATTGACATCAAATAAAATGAAAGAAATTCTTCCTTCAGTAGTGGCTGGAATAGAGAGCAACCTCAATCTTCACTGGAGCAAATCAGTCCAGGAGGTGACCACCAGTGTCAAAACCATGCTCGAGGAGTTGTATCCTAGTCTTTATTCTAAGTGCCTTCAGCAACTCAAGCTGCAGGAAATACAGTTGCAAGAAAAAGAGATGAACAGAAGGCTGATGTGGGAGTTGCTCAAGACGGCAATTTGATACTAGATTTCTAGTAAAAAGGGAGGGAATGGATCCACTCCTATGCACCAAAATTCAGGGGGTCTAATTCTGGGTTAATTGAGCAAAAGACAAGGTTAATTCTAATCTTACCCCCTCAATTGCTCGCCTTCCCTCCTCAAATAAAAAAAAATGTTCCTTACCTCCCTATTGTACTACAATTTGTGGAGCATGGATCAAAATCCCAGCCCCTCCATCTTGTAAAAAAATTGAAGCACAACCTTAGAGGTCATCTTTTTATATGGTCAAGGCAAGGCCGTTTCTCTGGTATTTCACTTCAGTTCTTTTTTTTTGTACTTTTTTCATTTCTTTGCGAAATTTGTGAAGCTATATGTTTTGTCTTCTTTAGTTACTCTCTTATATGGATTTTATTTTTCTATTTCCAGGAACAACTTTGCACATTACATCTTCTATTTTGTATTTTAACAAAACTACTATTTCGGTGTGTCTGTGTTGAGGGCACGGGGACAAAATAATCATAGCCTAGTGCTACATAAGTTCTTATGATTGAATTCTATTGCCTCATGTGTGAACTGATTTAACAAACTTGATTACAAACGAAAAGATAAAAGACAATATTAACAAGAACCAAATCATAGAGAATACATACTTGTACATTATTGATAGATTCTCCTGCCATGAACTCGTAAACATTACGATCTATTTCGATCATACTTCTCCTTGAGTTGTTCTTTCTACACAACCTTCATATTGTTTTCTCAACTTTACAGCCTCTTCAGTTCTATCACGCCTGCATGGCTTCATGCCATCAACAAACCAAGAAATGTGATTTAGGAAAACTTTGCAAATTAGCAATTTGGAAGAAGAAAATTCACAGATAAAGTCAAAATTAAGCTCATCAAAAATTTCAGATGCCATCATGTTAATCTCGACCTAAATTATCAGCATGGCACTTGAAACTCACGATGAGCTAATTCGACCTACCACCATGAGAGGGATAAGAGAGAAATGAAGAGCAAGAATTGAGTCAGGGAAGAAAAGCAAAAAGACAGGAAAATTGGATCAGGAGAGGATGTTAAGCGACATGCATAGCGAGGGGCGTTCCTTCAAGAAATTAATTTTGAACAGGTTTGTTGAGAGAGCGCGATTGAGTCGTACACAGTTTCGATAAAGAAAACCGTGTTTGAATGAAATTTAGCCTCCCAAGCAAATCTCAATGACGCCATGAAATGATAACCCAAACCCTCTGATCGGAAACAACGGAGCATAAGAAATGAGTTCATTTCATTAAAATGAGATGAATAGAAATGATTTTGATTTGAAATTTTCTGATCGGAAACTATTTACAAGTGAGTAGAATTTATTTTCAAGAGGAAAAAAACTATCCATCATATTTGTTGAATTTACAGAAATTGTCATTGTTAGAGTTTCACAGAACTAAAAAAATGAGTGTTAAATTGAAAAAAAAATTACTGAAAAATGATACAAATTTGGAAAAAACAATTTAATACCTCGTTGGACCTCCTGATGTGAAGAAAGGAGATCGATTTCACCGTGCAGTTGACGAAGGAAGAGAAGAACGAAGAGGGTAGACAGGTCTTCTCACGAGCAAACAATCAATTCTCGCCAAATATCTATGTTTTGGTGAAGATTTGTTGACGCGATTTGAGGGTCGAAAAGTGGCGTGAGTTAAACTCTTCTCTAGCTTCTCCTTCACTTCCAATCACGAACGCGACATGCGATTCTAATTCTATTTCGCGTTTGTCGCTCTCTTCACCTTTCCAATCAAAGGGGAAATCTTTGAAATTTGTTTTACATTTTATTTTCTAAATTTTCAAAATGATAAACCAAAGGAATTTTAAGAAGTCGATCTGAACCGTTCATCTTGTTCTCCATATTAATATGTGCTTGGAGACTAAATTTTACATTTTTCTGAATTTTTTTACTATTTATTAAGCCACTTTGAAAATCGCTAATCCAACGATTTTACTGTTTTGTTAAGCCACCGTTGGATCAGCAATTTTCCAAGTGGCTTAATAAATAGTAAAAAATTTCAGAAAAATGTAAAATTTGGTCTCCAAGCACATATTAATATGGAGAACAAGATGAACAATTCATATCGACTTTTTAAATTTCAAATTTAGACCGTGTATATTTTGACTCATATGCTATCAAAAGCACATTAGCCTCTCTCTCTCTTTTTTTGAAAAATTGGCAGCAGCTGCCAATTGAATATATTAAGATAAAAGTCTAGTACATCATTGCTGCCAATTGAATATATTAAGATAAAAGTCTAGTACATCATTACAAACATCCTAGCCCAAGTATCAGGCTAAAACAACAAGCAAATTAAAATACCACAATAAAATGGAAATTTGAAACAGTTCCACTAATCTGGGTGCGGTAGCAAATTGGTACCCATTAATCGCCTTGCACCCATATTACAGTATTTCAACCACAACATTCCTTCATCCAAAATTCTATCAGTCAGAATATTTGATGGAGTTTGTCTCCCTGAAAAAATAGTTTCACTCCGTCGCTTCCAGATGTGCCAGCATGTGCATAAGAAAATTGATTTTCATTTCTTAAATTCCTTCTTACCCCTCACCTTTGCTCAAGCCTGTGACTCATTCCAAATATCATGTATCGACCCGGCCGGTTCCATAACTCTGTACCCCACCCGCACCCCAATTCCCCACCATATTTCAATTGAGTTGGGGCAGAGAAAAATTAGGTGTAGTGCTTATTCGGAAAGGCAGTTCCGACACATATGACAACCATTGTTTACTCCCATATTTCTTTTTTGCATTAGGTCCTGTGTTAGAATCCTTCCCTTGAGTAACAGGTATCCAAAGACTCTGACTGTCGACAATACCGACCATCTCCATACCGTTCTGTATGCATCCATTATTTTCCCCCCTTTCGCCATGGTATTATACATTGATCTTGCTGAGTAGACACCATCCGCCGACCATTTCCACTTCATGGTGTCCCTGTCATCTGAAAAAATCAGCAAATCAGTTTGTACCTGTTCATCATGTAGCATGTGCCTTATCGGGTATGCATCCCTTAGTGAAAGCATTGGCTGCATTGGTTTTTCCCCTGCCATGAGTGTGTGAATCAGTGTCGGTCCCTCCCACAAGTCTCTCCATGGATCACTCACATGGTTCAGCCATCTCCCACTATCCATTGTATAGATGAATGGAAATACGACAATAATGACCTCAATTTCTTTAAGAAAAATAAACCTGATATGATCCAGAATCTCGGCCCATTAACATATGGACCGGTAGTTTTGAAGGTCATCAAAACCATTGTCCATAGACTGGTTAGTGAAATGTATGCACGCCACCACCACCTTAGTAGCAGTGCGATGTTATGCATTTTGAGGTCATGTACATCCATTCCCCCATAGTCAGTAGGTAAACATACCAGCTCCCAGTTGATCAGAGAAATCCCCCTTGTGACCTTATCATTTTTCCCTAAAGAAATGACCTTCGTATTTGATCAATCCTCTGTATCACCCACTATGGCAGCAAAAAACAAGTCATAAAATACACCGGTATTGTCGAGAGCACCGATTTGACGAGTTGAAGTTTCCCTCCTCTTGAAATCATTTTGCCTCTCCATCCCGCCAATCTTTTCTCCAACTTCTCGATTAAAGGCAGATACACTTGTCTTCTTAAGGTGTTGATGGATAAAGGCATTCACAAATATGTAACTAGGAATTCCATATTTTCAAACCCTAGAATAGCCTTTGCCTCCTCAATTTGCACCCCTGTTAGATTAATGGGCACAAAGCAATTTTTTCCAAAATTAATTTCTAGTCCAGAAGCCTTTTCAAGGATTCTCAAGGCTATTTTAATGATGATTAGCGAGCTCTGCATTGGCTATGACGGCCATGTCGTCTGCATACTGGAGCGCAATTATCGTATTGTCATGCCGTGCTGATACCGGTGTCGCGACAACCCGATTGGTGGCCTCAACCATTTGCTGGAAGACATCTGTTGCTATGATAAATAACATTGGCGATAGGGGGTCACCTTGGCGCAATCCCCGTCTATGTCTGATAAAATCTGTAGTTTTGCCATTAACCACAATAGACGATTGTGCAGAGAACAATGTCTTTTCCATCCACTTAATCCATTTTATCGGGAATTTCCTAGTTCTCATGATTTCTAGAAGAAAATCCCAATCTATTGAATCAAAGGCCTTGAAGAAATCGATTTTTGCAAAAATCCTGGGCCTAGATGAAGCTGACAGGTGTTGCAAAATTTCTCTAGTCGTAATGAAATTTTCAGAGATATGCCTATCCCTCATGAAGGCTGTTTGATTTGGTGAAATTAGACTTGGAAGCAGTTCCCTGAGTCTATTTGACAAGACCTTGGAAAGCAATTTGGGGATTATATTAATGATGCTAATCGGGCAAAAATCCGTGATCAGCCTCGCGTTATCCTTTTTCGGTATCATCACCACATTAGCCTTATTAATAGGCTCCAAATCTGCCTTATGTCTGAAAAAACTGTGAAAAATCCCCATAATGTCCTCCTTGATCAACGGCCAATATGACTTGAGAAACTCATGTGGCAAGCCATCAGGCCCCACTGCCTTGTTGTTTGCCAATTGATAAACTGCCCTTTCCACTTCTTCACTTGTGAACTCGCATGCCAAACCTTCCAAGTTGACCTCTGTGTCCGCTATTGTGTACAAGGCTTTGATTTCCAATTTGAGACATTGGTTGGCCGTGCCCAAGGTCTGGTGTAGGTGATTCTGGAAAGCATTCTTGATTGCTTGTTGTTCTTCAATCACCACCCCGCTGACCTCCAAATTGTCGACTGCGTTTCTACATGCCCTTGCCGATGCATAGGAGTGAAAAAACCTCGTATTATGATCCCCATTCATTAGCCAGTTACACCTAGCACGTTGTTGCCATCTTATTTCTAAGTTGTTTGCTAACTGGTATGCCTTTTCTCTCATCCTCTGCCTTGATGCAAACTCTTTTGGAATCAAATTTCTGTCTTCTTCAATCTTATCAAAGAATTGTATTATTAGCTTACATGCCTCTAGTTCCTGTTTCATCTTCCCAAAATGATTCTTATGCCATATTTGGAGTTAAACTTTTGCTAAACCGCTTTTATGCGTAAAAATTTGAATTGGGTTCATATCCGCTCCATTTTCTCCAAATCCTCCATTAACTTCACTCTGGTCACCAGCTTCCCTCAGCTCCCCTGCTTTCCTATGTCGATTCCAAATTGTTTGCATAATTTGGGATGTTTTTTTCATACTGAAACTAGAATTTTTCCATTCTCAAAGGCGCTTTCTTTGTTGGCAATTGTTTGCAATGCAAGATTAGCAGCACGTGATCAGAGACAATAACCTCTAGTGCCGTAAGTGTGATGCTTGGCGCTAGAGAGGTAAAGTCAGTAGAGAGGAGACATCGGTCAAGCTTGGAGAAGATCGGCTGTGGTTGTTTATTTGACCACGTGTATTTTCTATTCTGCATAGGGATGTCCTGTAGCTGAAGGTCTCGGATGAGATCATTGAAAGCGAACATTAAACCAAAACCCCTCATTTGCCCCGAGCGATCCACCAACCTGTTATTCGTACAATAATCTTTTACTTCTATTTGACTAATTTGCAAAAACATACAATTATTGAATTTTACGATTTCTTCTACTTTGAGAATATGTAGGTCCTAGAAGAATCAAAACTGCAGTATGATATGATTGGACAGAAGAAATCACGAAGACTTTTATCAAGAATACAAATTGTAAAATCAGAAACTTGGTAAAGCATATGTGAGGTTGATTAAAATGGGATAAAATGTTGTGAACGTTTTCAAAACGTTGTAACGTTTTTACATTGGTCTGAAACAATAAACTGATCAAAAAAAGAAACATTGTTACAACGTTATAACGTTATACAAACATTGCGACATTTTAAAAACGTCATAACTAGTTGTATTGTACCAACAATGAAACATGGTAACATTTATATAACGTTGTAACGTTTATAAATCGTTGTAACGTTTCAAGTAAATTTAAACTTCAAATAACTTCTATTTTGATCAAGTTTGTACAGGTTAAAACGTTGTAACATTTTGAAAACGTTATAACGTTTTTCTAAGCTGTCAGAAGATTAAAACTCTAAAATCGCATTTGAATAAAACATTGGTAACGTTTTATTGCAAACAGCTCATTTTTGAGCTGACACTATAAATAGAGTGATGGGATCTCTTCCTCATGATCTTAGCCGACCCTAATCATTTTAAAAGCGATTTTCTGAGAGCTTAGCCTACTCCATTGTTGTGAGAGCTTAAAATTTCAAAATCCCTCAAGCAACCTCAAACCCACTTCACTAATCTTGATCTAGATTAGGTTAGAGTAATCTATTAAGTGTTTCTCTTGTGTTCTAGAAAATTGAGACCTTGTTATCATCTCTTTGAGTTGGCCGTTTGACTTCCCGCTCGGTGTGTAAGGGCTCAACGGTTCACAAGTTGTAATCCTTTCGTATTGGGTAATAGAAAGGCGCACCGCTCAAGGTTGCGAAGCCCCGGAGACGTAGGCCTTTGTTTTGCCGAACTCCGTTAACATCCCGCGTGTCAAATTTCTCTAAACTCATCTATTTAATTTCAATTGCAATTTAATTTCAGTTTTTGAGTAATTAGAGGTGCCCCTAAGTGTAACACAACCATGTCACAATATTAAAGTCTCCCAACAAACATCATGGATTAGATACGTGACTACTAACAGTTCTCAATTCCTCAATAAAAGACATCTTCAAATCATCTTATGTCAGGCCATAGACTGATGTAACTTGGAAAATAAAGCCAGAGCCCGGCTGCCTTATTGTTGCCGGGCATGTATTCTTAGTGACAAAGGAATTTAATAACTCAAATCCCCTTTTTCATGTTACAAATACCCCTCCCTTTGTACCAATAGCATGAAGCATGAGACAGTGTCTCTCAAAATAAGAAGGTAAAACACTGGAAACATACGCCAAATCAAATGATTCCCATTTAGTTTCTTGTACACACACCACATCACATCTTGCCCCTCTTATAACATTCCTAACAACATTACACTTGGGAATTTCCCCCAGTCCTCTAACATTCCACGACATAATTTTAATGTTTTTAAGATACATATTAAAAATAAAACGTCTCAAATTACTTCTTCGGAGAAGGAAATCTATTCTAATTCAAATCACAGTGGATCTCTTCCTCTGAGTCCTCCGATTCAGAGTCTACCTCTTCATCAGACTTTATATCAAACTCTACATCATGATCTCCGAATCCTACTTGAGAGCCTTCACCTTCTTCCTCTGTGTTTTTTGAGAGCAGCTCCTCTCTAATTTTATTATCATCACGGACTGCCTGCTCAATTATCTCTGGGCCTAGACCAAAACCCTCAGCCAAATTCGTGCAATCCTGTTGGGCTAGATGAATTTCAAGCCCTCCTTTGTCATTAACTTCTAGCCCAATGGCCTTCTCTTCATTTGTTTTAGATCCACTTGCATCATCACTTCTCAGGCCCTTCTTTTTGGGCTTCCTGGTTCGGCCCAAGTTTGCTTCAATTTCTGTTGTTGACCCTCTTCTTTTCCTCCTGGGCGACAGATGTGACTGAAGAGGTGATTTGTCCTCTATATCTTTTGGTGCACGTCTCGAGGTACGATGCAATGTACCCCTTTCTGAATTTTCTCCAACTGTCTTCACGCTACCCGAACAACTTAGTTCAAATCTTCCTGCCGCAAGCAGAGATTCGTTGCAGAAGTCTGTGGTTTTTGGTGTAATGGGTGGCATCTGTGTCTCAACGGTACCTGTTACACTCATTGGTGATGGCAAAAAGCCGTCATGTCCCCTCAGCAGAGACGTCCTACGCAGAAGCGTGGATTGCTTATGGTGTTCGTTGGGGACTAGGTTAGTGGGGATGGGATTGTCTGAGGTCTACACACTATAGACCTTACTTAACGTGTTCACCAACAACAAGGTGTGTTGTATCTACATGTCGCTGATCCTGTGCATTCTAATTGTGTGTGGCTAGTGGTGTAGTAACAGTATCATAGATTGATTGTAGACTTTTCAGAGTGGGTTCTTCGCCGGCTAGGATCGCCTTGATCTTCTTCGGTAGGGTTTGCAGGTCCTTACCTTCGCAAATTTTCATTATAACTCTACGGGACACCTTGATACGATCATCTTCTTCTCCATCATACTATGGGTGAGGGTTTTGTATCAAGAGAGTTTCCTGTACCGGCTTGACCGAACGACAGAAAGGCTCAGGTGGCTTTAGAAGTTCGTTGTCAAAGTAGATACATCCTTGTTCTCATTTGATTGGCTGAACTTCGACTTCACGTTCTACCCCCTCCCCACCACACACCCCCCCCCCCCCCCCCCCCCTCCTCTCTCTCTCTATATATATATGGTTGCATTTTCTTCTTTGAATTATAATATACTGTATACCTTAGTAATATAATACAAGTTTAGGATCTAAAATTAAGATTATGACGAAGTAATTATTAAACTTTTACGTATTTTAGCATGAGATTTACGCAATATGACAAGAAACACCTGACCTACCATAAAAAAAATCTATATAACGTGATGATGCATTTTTACAATTTTGATCATCAAAAGCAATCCGTGATATGGAAAAATATCACAAACTTACCATCATAATGGTAAAACATCAACAAAAACGCAATAAATTTGATGTTTTTCCTAGAGGTTCTAATCAATTTCTTCTGAAAAAAAAGATATTTGTCACATGAGATAACACCTTAACCGCAAAGATAAGTAATGTCATGATCAACAATTTAAAACAGAAGCTTCCAAATTGTCAGTCAAATTAATCAAACGGACGCGTTTTGCTATGCTCTCTTTTGAGTCATATTCCTCCAAACCTTAGCCGTTAAGATACATACAGAGTTGTTGGAACATTTTCGAGCATGACCTGGAAAATGTTTTTATTTAATTTTATGTCTGATTGAGCTTGCCACATTACAAAAGGAAAAAAAAAGGACAGAAGTTAACAAAATGAAAAGAACAGAGTAGGAAGGAGACAGAAAAATCAAACAAAGTTCGTCAGCAATTTGAAAATGGTGAGGGCGTGAGACGGACTATCCACCTCCGAAATTATGATTTTTTTTTCCGCAAATAACCCGAAGGCCTCTGAAATTATTTGATTTAATGAAGAAGATCTAGTTATGCAATTCTCCGAACAATACTTAGTTAAATCCACATTTTTAGTTGGATATCTTAATATGGTAAAATATGTTTTAGCAGGTATATACTTGTGTTTTTTTTTTAATTCAACTTGTGAAATTTAAATTTTTTATAATTCAGACAATTGCAAATAATATATAAAAAATTATTTTATATGACTGTAGATTTAAACTCCAAAGTCCAAATATAAATTGTTCGTCAACACTCCTTAAAGTTTAAGGATTAAGATTTTAATCACTGCTAAGGAACAATTACACCAAGGAAGGATGCTTAATCTTCTCTAAGGAAAGATTGTTCATTGAGATGTAAGGTCGATTAAGAAGTTAAGGAGCCCAGCCGAACATGTACACATAATTTTATGAATGCGTAAACCATTTCAACTTTATATTTTATAACCAATAAGTATTATTTCAAATAGCTTCAGATTATTTAGAAAATCAATATTTAATCTAATAATAATAATACTTTTATGTACGAAAAATTACAAATTTAAAAATAAAATAATTTATAATTAATATTAAATAATTAGATAGCTTAACTTTTCAATATATATAAAATAGAAATTTAAACATGACCATGAAACTAAAGCTAGAAAAGGTACAAAATCACACTAGACAGTACGTAGAAACATAGAAATATAAAATTATACATGGAGCTAAAATGCACTAAAAGATAGGAATTATTATCAATTAAGTGCTATAGTTGAAGTCCCCAGGGCATGAACCCAAATATGGACTTATCAAGGGTGGTAATGCAAAGGAAAAGCTTAAGCGGTGCTATTGTTCAAAGAAAAAGAAAAGGAAACGGGGAAAGAAGGAAAACGAAAACAAAAACAAAAACGAAATCAGTAACCCACCTAACCCTTCATAAATGCAAAGACAAGACTGTTCAGTCTCTCCTTATATGTCATCCCCACCATTCCCCATTTCTGTTAATTAATCTAGAAACAAAATCAAAATTATGGATTCGATTCTTTCTTCCCCTTCTTCTAGTCGCCTGAATCCATTATCTTCTTTCAATAGCAACTCAAGAGGCCCTGATAGAAGAGGGAATACAACTACTTTTGGTCGAATTGTGGGAGGCTTCATTGAAGTCGTGATCACATGTATATTTGCATCAGGTTGGCTGTTTGATCAATTTTTCTTTTCGTTTTCAAAAAGGGGCAGGTTTTCTGTTTCAATTTCAGTAGAACGAATAGTTGAATGGATTTTTATTTTCAAATTTTGCCCTTTTTTCACCAAATATCTGTATGAGTATATGATTCAACTTCAATTAGAGTCTAAGTTGATGGAATCCTATGACTGAATTAGAGTTCTGGTTCAAATTTTCCACTCCAAAACTTCCTAACTTTTACGACTAGTTTGCTTTCTGATATTTTCACGTTTTGGATTGACATTTCCTTTGTTTAAAAGTTCCTCTTTGCTTTTGGTCCCCTCTCATAATTGATACAAAAAAAATGCCCTTCTATCTCATTAACATAATATAGAAAATTTTACTAAAAGTAATATCCAAAAAACAAATCAAAACCACAATACAACATATTACCTCTCAACATTTATCCTTTCTAATTGCATTGGAGAATTATTATTTTTTTCTCAACATTTCTCTTTCTGATTCAGTGGGCGTTCTCCTTGGTGCTGTGACGGGTGCTCTGATTGGCCTTGCGACAGAAAGCGGCGTACTTGGGGGGACGGGAATCGGTGCGGTGTCAGGGGCACTCGTTGCCATGGAAGTTGTTGAACGTTCATTCACCATCTGGCGCAGCACCTCTTCTGGAATTTGGAGCGTTATATATGTGGTTGGTGGTTTGACTATCATTGTATTGTTATTTTGACGTAGTATGACAATTGTTGATTAGTATACTTCCTTCAGAGCAAGTATACTAGTACAGCGAGTTGTAGAACAAAGTAATTATCTGAAGTTACCAATTTTTGCATAGAAATAAAAAAAAATACAAATTGGTGCCTGTAGTATAGATTGGTGTGTTATCAGTATATACACATTTATCGGATAGGTTAACCGTTTATTGGTATGTAATGATGATACATGGTCCGTGTCAGTCATAAAACTTTGTTTTGAACTTTTCATTTTTTTTATCTTATCTTTGTATCATATTTTTTTACTAAATTAAAATTTATTTTCAGCTGGGGGTACTGTATAGTCTCATGACTGGTCAGCTTGTTCGTGAGAAAGTCGATCCAGCAGTGCAGAGTGCTGTAGAGAGCCAGGTACATTCAAAGAAAAAACAGAAATGAAAATGTTGAATTCAACCACTATATCTGTTGCACATTTTTAAATTAAATAAATTTTTATATTCGACAGATGAATGCAGTAGACTTGCCGTTTAGAGAGGCTCTGGATATTTTTGAAACTGGTGGAAATTCTGGAGGTATGGAGAAGAACTCTATTGACATGCTTCCTGTGATTAAATTTAATCACCAAAACATTGTTGATGCCTGTGGTGAGAAAATCAGCTGCTCCGTTTGCCTTCAGGTCTGTTTTTTTTTCTCAAAAGGAATCAGCTACTTATTGGTTATTCTTATTTACTCTCTAGAAAAAAAAAAAAAAGGTTTACCTGACAGTACATACCTTGGCATTTATCTCAGTATAACTGTAAACAGTTAATAGTGAGAATACGTATAATTAGATTAGACTTTGGTGATTAGTAATTTTGAACTCAATTTGTTCAAAATAGTCCTCTGATCTGTGTTTCATCTATTATGATGTTTCAGGATTTTCAATCAGGAGATACTGCTAGGGTTTTGCCACACTGCAAGCACATGTTTCATCTGCCGTGCATCGACGGATGGCTTCTAAAGCATGGGTCATGTCCTTTATGTAGGCGCATCTTCTAGATATATTTTTGATAGATTTAGTTTGCTGACATGTATACATTTGTTTGGCATGTGTGTGTCCGTCTGTGTTGTGCAGATGGGTTTTGTTCATTATAGTACTAAAAACATTAACAGGTCTGATAGCTGCTAGAGATATTATGTAATGTATGATATTTTTTTGTGTAGTAATAATTATGTATATGGTTCTCACTTGAGTGTTGAGATGAGATATCACTGTGCCTCAAATCACTTTGCAAGTTGCATTTACTAACAAAATTGCATAATTTCACAAGTCTCTCTCAGTTGTGAAAAACAAATGGATGAAAATGGAAGAAAATGCTGCTCTTTTCATTGTTTCATTACCTGAGGTTTTAGTTGTTTAAATTGTCTTTAATCATTTGTTGATTCATGTGAGAGTTTGTACAATCTGAAGTTTGAAATTGACTTGCACTATTAGTTTGCTATGTCATGTAATATATCTGTATTTGTGCTTGCAACAGGGTTAATATTGATATTATGTTTCAATATTAACTCAAACCCTGTATTGTTACAGAAGAATAGATGTGTGCATTAAATTATTATAACCAGTACATTTAATGCGTTGCTTTAACGGATCGTTGAAAATTCAATAGGTAAAGAGACTGTTGAAGTGTACGATCTGATTTCAAAGGCAATAAATTAGGTGCAGAGAAAAACCCACGTAGTTAGTTACCAACTTGACCAAATCAGTATGGGCTATTTCAATACAATTTTGACAAAGATTTTCTGGCAATTCTATGACCCGAAACTCGAACGATTTCGTCACATTGTGGATTTCAAATGCTGTGAAATACATTGTGTATGTGATCTCTGATTTTGACCATCTGGTCAGATCCAATTTTCTCTATCAATTTCTCTGGAAAAGAATGGCTTGAAACGCACTAAAAAATATAGATCTTAGACAGTCAAGAGCACTTCTTTCATGAAACACTCTAGAGTCTAGACTAACTGTTCCAGAGAAACCTGAATCTACTAATTTGGTGCTGGAACAACTTGAAATCTATCTACCAACTTATTTCTGTCTGTCCCTGATTCTATAAAAAATTGATAACAATATTCCCACTTTGGAATATAATAGCAAAACTATGGCTAAGTTTATACTTTCAGTGATCTCAAAAAAAAAAAAAAAATGTTCATGTACCCCGAGCCACTAAACCCGAGCCCGTCCCCAAACTGGTTTAATTGGGTTTAACTGTCCGCTAATAACGGTAATTTATTAATTTGCCATTAATTAAGGAATTGTTGTTTTAACGTATTGCAGTTTTAATTTTATTGTTTTAAACGTTAGCTTTGTATGCTTTTGTATTGTGTTTTAATTTTGTGGACAGTTTGTTAGGAACAGTTGTAATCACCAATTCCCAAATTAGTCCCCAGATTGTTAACAGTCATATAATCATTAATTAACTACTTACTTGAACGTACTTTAAAGTATTTTAAATTACAATTTAAACCCAGTTAGCTCGGGGACGCGATGGGGGATTGGTTCTAATTTTAATTATTCAAATTAACAGGTTTTGATATTTAATAACTAAAAATACAGTCTCCATTTTGAACAAGTAATCCATTAAATGAAGATTTTTCAATGTTTGTAAACACAGGTTTATATGCTTTAAAATGTGTTTGAAAAATAAGCTTTAAAATGTGTTTGTAAACACAAGTTTATATGTTTGTAACACAAATTTTTTAATTTTTGTAAACACAGGTTTATATGTTTGTAACAAATTTTTCAATGTTTGTAAACACAGGTTTATATGCACAAATTTTCATTGCTTTGTTTATATTGTTTTCTTGCTAGCATATATTGGTTTACTTACTTTACACACATATTTATATGCTTTAAAATGTGTTTGTAAACACAGGTTTATATGCTTTAAAATGTGTTTGTAAATACAGGTTTATATATTTGTAACAAATTTTTCAATGTTTGTAAACACGGGTTTATATGCACAAATTTGCATTGCTTTGTTTATGTTGTTTTCTTGCTAGTATATATTGGTTTGCTTGCTTTACACACAGGTTTATATACTTTAAAATGTGTTTGTAAACATAGGTTTATATGTTTGTAAACACAGATTTTTCAATGTTTGTAAACACAGGTTTATATGCTTTAAAATGTGTTTGTAAACATAGGTTTATATGCACAAATTTTCAATGCTTTGTTTATGTTGTTTGCTTGCTGGTACATATTGGTTTACATGCTTTACATGTTCACATATATTGTTCCTGACACATTATGTACAAGTGAAGAAAATTTGTGTTGGAGGACGCTCTCGGGGATTAGTACAAATTTAGAGGTATAAATTTCATGCTTGGGGACGCGCTTGGGGATTGGTTTCAGTTTAGATCTGTAAATTTTTGCTTGGGGATGAATTCAAGGATTCATTTTTGTTTTTAAAAATGAAAATTTAACTCATTTATAATGAAAATTAAACACTTGAACGCAGCAGATTAAACGTTTTCTTTTATATGTTTAAATTATACAATTGTTTCGCTATATTTAGCGGTACTTTTATTACATTTGTTTAACATAGTTTTTTTCTCTTCATGCAGCGAAATTTTATACAATAAAAAAATATTAGTATTTTTATTGCGCTGTATGAAGTCAAACTTGATATTTTTGTCGCCGATATTCTAGAAGGTTAAGGAACGCACACGGATATTTTGTTTGGGGTATAATTATCAGCGTCCAAAAAAAAAATTTACGTTCAAAAATGTTGATTGAAGGGATGTATTCCTTCATAGTTTTAAATGTAAATGTACATGTGCGGATTGGGTCAAAACTTTGGAACACATTTTCAGAATTTAGGTATTAATCTGCTATTCTTTCAAAACTAAGAATAATATTTCAATTTTTATGTCTTGGGATAGATATAAAAAAAAGGGAAAATCTAAAGTTGGATTGCCAAGTATTAATTAGAGAATTAAGGACATCCAAAAAATGCGGTTTTTCTTTAGCCAAGGGCCACAATCATTAAATTCCCCAAATGAAAGCAAAAAGCAATACCTTCTTTCCAAGGTCTTAATTGCAAAATGCACCTGTATGGTTGTTGGTGGTAGAGGCAGCTAGAGAGGGGTCCGGATCCTCTAAAGTAACTCAATTTTTGGGGTTTGGATCGAGATTGTCTGATTCTAATCCGTTGCTTGAGATTACTTTGCGGTTCGAATCCATCTCTCAGGATGTGTGCGCTCCACTTCGGATAAATTTTTACGGATTCAAATCGGACAATCCTGATTTAAAAATCAAAAATTGCGTTACTTTACTGGATTTGAACTCGATAGAGAGATAGAGAGAGAGATAGATACAAGGCACATAGGAGCAGCAGAGGTTTTCTTGCTTGGCGTTGAAACATAAATGCTACTTGTGCAATACACTGAATAGGGAACAATTAAAGCTCCTTGAATTGGTCCTCATTGATTGCCAGATCTGTAGGCCTTTGAGGGGAAGCCTCTCTTCAATGAGTTTGGTATTCTTTGTTTCCCTTTTCTTTTTCTCCAGATCTGTTGCATGTATGTGATCTATGCAAGGAATTTTAGTTGATGAGGCTCTGGAAGCTTTACTTAAAATTTTGACTAAATAAATAATTAGTATGAACTCAAGTTCGTTAGGAGTTGCAAGTAGTTCAACTTCAAAAATCGTTGCATAAACTTTAGGACATGTTCGGTAACATAAGAATTTTTAATATGAGAATGGAAATTTTAATTTGTCAAAATCAAAGATATTTAACCCATGAAATTTTTTTGAATATAGGTGTTCGGCAAATGCATGAGAAATTTATTAGGATGTTGGTTTTTATACTATTAGAAGATGTAATACTAAAATTAAACTATATTAAGTGTATTGATATTAATCACTGATTATGATCAATATAATTATATATAACATATTCTAAAAAAAATGAGAATATTGTTTAAACTATATTAAGTTTAATTATGCTTGTTTAATTAATTTCTTATATTATTAAGTTGTGTTTTTTAATTAATTTTAGTCTTCGGGCTTATTTAAATTGTGTTTCTTTTATTATATTATTAAATCGTGTTTGTTTTATTATGCTTGTTTAGTACTTTTAGTAGTCCGAATAAATTGTATATAGGTATAATTAATGATTAGTGGTGGTGATTAAACAAAAATTTGAAAAAAAAAAAAACATAAAAAGAAATAGTTTATATGATTAGCTGAAAACAATCATATAAACCATTTGTTGTGCTATTGCAATTAAACATTTAAACATAATTTTGAGAGAAGAAAAAACAAAAACAAAATGAACGAAAAGTCGTGAGCTCCAGCTTTTTGAGCAAAAAAAAAGGAGCTTGGAGTAGATTTTATTTTCCCCACAAACAACAACGAAGTAGATAGGAAAAAAAACCTTTGAGATTTTGAGATTGGGTTTTATAGCTAAGTTTCCGAACGTTTCAGAGGTAAAGAACTAAAGATACTAAAAAGTTATGAGTGAGTCTATGGTGCTATGCATATTACATTTGGCATTATGTTATGGTTCTATATTTGAGTTTTCAAATTCTAACAGTCGATCTAAATCATTCATCTTGTTCTCCATATTAATGTGTTTGGAGACCAAATTTTACATTTTTTGAATTTTTTTTACTATTTTTTGATATTTAGAAAAATCACTTGATCTGAAAATTATGAACCATCCAAAAACAGTGATTTTCAATAAATTTCAAAAAATAGTAAAAAAAATTTCAAAAAATAGTAAAAAAATTTCAAAAAATGTAAAATTTGGTCTCCAAACACATATTAATATAGAGAACAAAATAAACGATTTGGATCAACCGTTAGGGTTTGAAAACTCGAATATAGAGCCATAGTACGGTGCCAAATTGTAATATGCATAGTACCATAGACTCACTCAAAAGTTATTTATCTAACAAAATCTATGAGAACTGTTGTCACTAAACAAGGCCAAACGACGAATTTCACCTAAATTTATATTTTTTATACGTTAGAACTCGAGAAGTGGCTCATTTGCTCTCAGAAATCAATCAATTAGAAGATTGACATTTTTCTGAAACATGTTTTTTTTTTCTTAATAAAAGGTGAAATTGGTGTTTTATAAACTTAAAATGAGTTCTAATAAGAAAAGACAATAAAATAAATAAATTTGTGAGTTTATAAAATTTAGAAGGGTAAATATGATAGTATGAATTTTAAAGGGAGGAATAAGTAATTACCAAGTATTTTTAGGGAAAATCGTTGCATAAATTTTAAATAGCGAATTTGAACGGTTGATCATTTAATGAGACAAGTATTTAATTTCAAAATTTTCAATATTTTGAGATCACTAGGTATGAAATGAAGAGATTGACAAATAAATAAATTATTTGGTATTTCATTTTTAAATAATTTTTTATCCCTTCATCTTATATAAAGCATATTTTTTACCTTTTCATTTTTAAATAATTTTTTACCTCTTCATCTTATACAAAGCATATTTGATCTCCTTTTAAAATCAACCTGATAAATTTTATGTTAACTTGACAAACTTTATTAGCTCTGCTTTATATAGAAAAAAAAACTGACGTGTGCTGATTTTTCTCTTCGACAGAAGTAAAATATAGGAGTTCACAAATATTATTGTTACTTCGATTGATGTTAGATTTTGCCTTGTAATTGGGTTTATTAGACATAAAGAAGGTAGCATCTAGCAACTATTGTCGAGTGCATGGTCGCACACTCTTCAAACTTTGAAAGATAGTTTAGCTACTGTATGGATTGAGGTTTTGAGAAAGTTCATTTGTTATTTTATATTTTTGTAGAAATAGCGAGAACAACGCTATTATCACTGTTCCTAAGTATGTTTAAATGAATCGGAATAACACTATTCTTACTGTTTTCGCTATTCTCGCTGCATCCAAACATACCCTAATTCCATCTTACCAAGTGTCTTTCACATGTATGTACAATGCAATGCAAGTATTCTGTACATTGCCATCTTATAATTTTTTCCTTTTCTAAATCACTTTTTGCTTGTATATTTATGTAGACTTTTCGCCTACCTATCCAAAAGATCAGAAATAAATGTGGCATATTCTGTAGGACATGGTAAGTGGTCCCTCAATTTAGAATTAATTGCGAGTGTTTAATTTCCCATAACATGTCAAATATTTTTGAGATAGCTACAGTGAGTTGCGAAATAAAACACGTTTATACTCTACGCAATATCTTCATTTTCAAAGTTTAAAATATTGATCCGAACATTTCAACATGTTCTTCATAATAAAATATACTTGAAAACTAAATTTTATATTTTTTTGAAAAATTTTTACTATTTATTAAGCCACTTTGAAAATCTGAAAATCCGGATAAACAGTGAAAACAGTAAAATTTCTAGACCATTAGATCAGTGATTTTCAAAGTGACTTAATAAATAATAAAAAAGTTTCAAAAAATATAAAATTTGGTCTCCAATCACATTTCAATATGAAAATCATGTTGAGCAATTCGGATTGAAGTTTTCAACTTTAAAATTGCAAAGTATGAGTGTAAAATAAAATAGTCACTTGACTTCGCAACTCACCATAACCCATCTCAATTTCTTTTATATATTTTTCATCATTAACTTTAATGGAAGAAAAAGACATGGTCTTTAGAGCATTTCATTTTGCATTAGCCATCTTTGACCAACAAATATGCCCCTAAAATAATTCGGTCAATGGAACTTTGAGAAATAATTTTAAATAAAGCACCACAAGTCTCATAATTTTTTTTCTGATTTCTTGCCTTGGTGAGACTTTGGACTTTGCATAAAGCCAACACATCAAGTTTGGTTCAACTTCCTATCTGTTTTTATCTATCATACTACAATCACAGTGAAAATAAAAAATTTAGATATTAGTTGCACTGAGAATGCTTCAATTAGAACCAAAGCAAAACAAGCAACGCAAACTAACCCTTAATCATTACTATTAGTATTTTACTATCACTGTTTCTTATATAAATTGTGCTCGTTGAGTTGCTTCGCTAATTTGAGACTGCCATCGAATTTGAGCCCACTGCTCATTACTTGATTCTCTTGAAATGGATAAATAACACCTAGATTGCCAGGTTAGAGCATCCATTTTCTATCATGCAAGCATTGAAACAATAATTACAACAAACTAGGGTCACCCACCAATGTTACAAAATTACCCTTCATCCCATATATTCCCTACATCACATCTAACTTTACAAACAAACAAGCCCTCAGAAGTCCGAAACCATGTTTAAGGGTTTAAAACCGGGGGCCCCGCCTTAAATTCTACCCACCAGCATTTGTAAAATTAAATTCATGAAGAATTCAGATTCAACGCTTCTACGTGCGCCGCCTCGATCTTTTCAAACTCCTTTGACTTGTTCCCATTTTCTAGCAAACCGTTGTACAAACTATAACTATCTTTTGAGAAATCAGTCAAGGACTCAAATATACCCGCTAAACCAATCTTGAACCCGTTAAGAGTTACATCATGTGTCTCTCTCATGCAATCATGATGCCTTAATTTCTCAGTATCCAACCTCTTTCTTAGATTGTTCAGCATCTCTTTTCTCTCAGCCAAATGCTCAAGCCTCTGTTTTGCATCTGCTTCAGGTTTATGTTCCAGCAACTTAGTCTCCAAAACCCGATTCTCAGCTCGTTTAAATGCACAGAGCTTTTTATCGATCTCCTTTGCAAGGCTGTCTACTTTTCTCTTCTGTTGTTGCTCCTCTCCTTGTTTTATCCACAGTACCCTCACACTCCTCACAAAATTTCTAATGGAGCCTAATACTTGTTTATCAGGTAATTTACCAAAACCCACAACCCACTCATTGCACATCAAAACCAATGGAGGTACACCATTTTTGGGTTTGGTATAATAGGATGGGTCTGGTGTGATAAATTTGGAGAGCCACCCATTCAGGGCTTCAATGTAGGCCTTTTGGGCTGAGATATAAGCCGAGAAACAGGATCGCCAGTTACGGACCTCAGCTTCCAGTTTTAGAGTTGCATGGCGTTGAGCATCATTTGAAAATTTTCCATAAGCTGGGCATGTGAAGCAGTTCACAGAAAACATAATTTCTTTTTGGGTCTCATGAGAATCTAGCATTATCTTCCAATTTCTTGCAAGTCTGTTGAGGGTAAAATTGAAAAAAGAACACAAAACTTGTTAGTACTAATAATAAAACAATTTAATGGTCAATTTTTTTTAATCTAGAAGAGAAGAACCAATTCGGCATGACATTTTAACATGCAAAAGAATATCAAAATAACCTACAATTAATATACTGACAGTACCTCAACGGTTTATTATTTTGAAAGAAGCCCATTATGTTTTATTTATATTGTTCTTAATATGACCATGTACTTTACTGGATAAATAACAGAACTGCATCAACTTATAATGAGCTAGAGAAATGGCATTGATAATCAGGAAAATAGAACAAATGCTTATTCAAAAGAATCATGAAACAGGAAAAGAAATTTTTCAGTTGTGTTACTTGTCATTTAGATAGGATAAGTATAATTTCACAGTTGTTTTTTATACATCAAAACATGCTACATAAGGACAGTGAAAAATCTATACTTTTATGGATGGGCAACACGACTTGTGATTCAAATAGATATGACCCATACACAATCCAAAGATTACATCTTAATTAACTTTTGTTAATCATACCTTTGAGTCCAATAGTCAAAAAATGTCATTAATGAAATAGCCAGGCTGTACTAAATCTTTAAGAAAAATCTACCATCTTTGATGGGTAATTTGACTAATTTCTAAATTTAGGTTTAATACAAGAGCAAGTTCATCTTACCCCTGGATTAGCTCTACCAGTTGTGGCTGTAACTCCTCGTCTCTTAATTTCTGAATTTTCTCAGATATGGATTCAACAGCTCGAAGAGCAACAAGTATACGTGAGTACAAATCTCTGACCCCGCTTCTGGTCTTATCACCTGAGTTAAGATCAGCTCTTCTAATGTCTTGGTTTCTCAGCTGGAGGCATTTCTTCTCATAAGCTTGTCTCGTTTTGTCACCAGCCTTCAAAACATTTTGAAATTGTTGACTTGTGATATGTGTCAAGTAAATAAAAAATCTTTTCTAATATTGTTGACTTTCAAAATTTTACTGTACTTAAAACATGGCATGCAACAGCAATTGGCAATTTAATAGTATGTGATATGTGTCAAATAAAAAATCTTTTCTAATATTGTTGTGGCTTTTGAAATTTTCCTGTACTTAAAACATAGCATGCAACAGCAATTGGCAATTTAATAGTATGTTATTAGCTGCAGTAAAATCTCACCATTCTTGCCAGTAATATAATTATTTTCATTTCTGGGTTGGTTTATCTTTTTAATGTGATTCTGAACCTGTATTAGAATTTTGTTTGTAGCAATAGAGGCAGCAATTTTTGAACCACTTTATTTCAAAATATAAATATGTAGAGAGATCACTTGAAAATATATTTTCTTGGCAATCTTGACAAATGTCAAAAACAATGTATAAATTTGAAATCCAACTTTATTGGTATATGATCTATACAGTGCAGAAACCATGCATGTAAAAAAATGATGAATTTGATGTGTTATATATTCACCAAATGATTTAAAATTTTCAACTATCTGGAATTCACAACCCTTAATGCATCACATAACTTTGGGTGCAAAAAGCTCGGTAAACAGCAATATATATGTATAATGGCACACCTATACAATTATGCTAAATCTTCAACCTATATTGGATTGATTGGACCAAAAATGACTACAATAAACCCTATCCTCGGATATTAATTGTATAGAATCAATTGATAAAAAGTATGATTTGCTCAATATTAGTTTAGTTGTTACATATGACAGAATTACATAACTTAGATCAAACTAACCTGAAGTGATACTAGTGTAAATTTGTACATATTTAAAGTTATTTTCAAGTGCTAGCTGCAAGTATATCGAAATGTCCCACGAAATTGCAATAAAGAGAATAATTGGGCTTTGTAAACATAGTAACAGAACAGATGCTGCTTTTGATAAAAGTTTCACATTTGTAAAGTTGAAGGGTGAGAAACTGAGAATGCAACCCAACGAATTTAATCTCAATTGGACATGCAAGCACATAAAGAAAAGTAGAAAAAAAAAAAGAAAATTCTGAGCTGCAACCAGTAACTGACATGTACAGTACTAGCATCTTATAAATGTAATTCATGGTAATAGCACCATCATGACACTACATAATCAGCCTACAGTTCTATACTACACAGTACCATTACATGGCCCCCATAAATACACCCACTTTCAGACTTCACCGGTACTGTATCTAATCAAACACCAAAAACAAACTCCCCACTATCTGAATTTAAGCCTTGATCCGCACATTTAACTCCCACTAAACAGAAAGAAACCAGAAAAATCAAAAGCCAAAAACTAAAAGGGTTACCTTGACTTCATCATAAAGTTTTTTTTCCCATGCATAAAGCCTTCCCAGAGTCTGGGAGTGGGACCCAGATGTCATACCCATACCATACTCTTCAAATATGTCGCTCTGGGAGTTACTATCAGTCCATGATGAATTGTGGCTCCTGTATGATGACGACGACAATGAAGACGGCGACCGATGCCATGTTATTTTCATTACTTTTGATTGGCTTTCTAAACATAATTAAAACATTGTCAGTCACACGAGCTTACTTGTAGCAATTTCTTACATGTAACTTGAATTTCTTAATAAAACTCAATGAGATAAAAGAAAGGATTTTTTTTTACTACAGGCACCAGATACACACTGCATGGTTTTCTTTTCTATTCTATTTTAAACTCCATTTGCTACAAGGAACTGGGAAGCACTGCAAAGAAAAAGCACTTGTGCTTAAGACAGGGACGCTTTTTGTCAGCAATGAGTAGTCAAATGCAATGCACTTCTTTTTTTACCACAAGCTACTGTCAATGGACCAGCAACTTTTGCCCGGATCTTAACAAAAACAAACTGATCCTCCAATTTGGTTAATCCAAGGATACAAACAGGCACCTTTTAGCCCCCAATAGGCATGCACATCAATAAGCTCAAAGATGAAAACTTTTTGTCATTTTCCTTGTGAAAATCCAAGGAATAAAATATATAAATTTCAGATTGGTAAACTGTGTTTTATACACAAATTAGAAGACAACACGATTAAAAAAATAATAAAGGAAGATTTCCCCGAGAAATGGGTCTACAGTGAGAAAAAAAGTTATGTTTGTTTCCTAGAAAGGTATGTATTTCTAAAAAGTATAACTGAGATCCATGTTAAACATGATTTTATTCCGATTTGACCGTCTAGACCAAAGAGAAAGAGCAACCGAACCAACAAAGCAAAGCTTTCTACTTCCACGCCCCACCCCCCACCCCCCACCCCACAAACCCAAAAAAAGAGCCCGTGACACCACTTCATAACTTAAACGCATAGGAATGTTTTTTAGTCAAGAGACAAGAGACCGTACATTTCACAAGTGGGAAGGAGCCAAAAAACCCAAGTAGAAAGGCGTATAAAACCTATCTTAGGTGGATGTTTAACCAGACATGCTTTCTCTTTAACTAAAAAGTTATTTATCTTTCAGAAATGGAAAAACAAACAAACAAACTAGGGAAATATACTGTCTCTGTTTTCTACTCGTATCCGATACATCTAATGAAAAATATTTAAAAAAAAAAACTCAATCAAACTGCAAAAAAAGTTACGAAAAGAAAGAAAGAACACACCTTTGGCCTCTTCAATCGCAGATAGTGGCTCTTTCCTTGAAACCTCCAACATACGGGAGATATCCTTCCCCGAATTGTACGCACGAAAGAACAAATCGCACACATCTTTGAGTGCCTCCAGTAACTCTTTTCTATTAACGGAGAGTTCACTAACCTCCAGTGCTTTCTCCTCCATTGTGCCTCCGTTACAGTTCTCTCCGGTAGCGATTGCCTTCTCCTCCTCTTCAAAGCCCACAACTTTCTTCTCCATTTCCGCCTCCGGTTCAGCCTCCTCCAGTTCTGGAATCCCCTCTTTCTCTCTTACCATTCTCAGCGCCTCCTCTTCTTCCTCATTTGACGCTTTGCAGAACCCAGGATCTGTCGGCAAACCCGTTTGCACGCCCGTTTGAAACCCATAAAACGGGTTGAAGAAATCCCACCCTTCCAACCCGTTTGTGCCAGTAGGAGGAGGGGATGGCATCGTCATTTCACCCTCTTCCTCGAAATAATAACCACACCCCATTTCCGGCTCCTGTTTCACTTCCACCTCCTGAACCTTCTCTTCTTTCTCCTCTTTCACCGCCTCATTTACCTTCTGTGCTTCTTCACTGTGAAAAGTTAAAGCTTCAATCTTTGTGGGGGAAGAAGGGGGGAGAGTGATCAAAATGGGGGCTGGAGCAGAGTGACGGAGGATGAAGAGATCAAGTGCTGTAGCGACGGAGTGGAGAGAGTCTATGTACTCGGCGTGTGCACATGAGAGTGCACGCCGCTGCGCCACAGCGGATTTGATGAGACGCTTGCGCTCACGGCAGAGAGATACCGGGTCGTCGGAGTCGGAGCAGCTCAGGCCCAGACCCGCACCAGCAAGCCTGGTGGCGGCGCAATTCCCCATTTTGGGAGAGATGAAATTTTGGGTTGGGAATAAGATTGAGGTTTCTCGGTTTGTTTTTCCTTTTTGGGGGGAAAGAGCCAAGGAGGGTTTTGGGAAGAGCGGGTAGAGAGGTGAGTGAATAGTGTGAGTGACAGAGCAAGAGTTGGGGTTTGTGAGAATGGTCAAAGTCAAAGATGAAGCGGTGCAGGGGTGAACTAATTGAATGAACTTGGTGTAAAATTAAGTTCGAAGAGGTGGACAGTTTTCTCATTTTTAGCATTTTGCCGGAGGATCCGAATTCATCCTTGATTAGCTTAATCTTTTTTATAATTATAAAAAAAGATAATATATAGATTTACAAATTTGAGAGAATCTTATATATACCACTCAAAAGTTGTGAAATAACGTATTTATCATCCAAATTTCAGTAATTACATATTTACCATCTAAAAAATCTAATAACTCACGTATTTACCTAATTAATCAAAACATAAAATTAATTATAAATTAATTAAGTTTAATATTATAAATAATATAACTAATAATTGAATTGGTCCCTTCTCCTTCTATGATTAGAATTCCTCTCTTTCTGGCGCTAAAACCTAGCGTTACTCTCGCCTCCTCCTTGCCCGCCTTGCTAAAACTTTCTCCCCACCAAACAAACTCAAAATCTAGAAAAAACAGTTAAAGATGATGAAATATGAAGAGGAAGAAACACTCGCACCAAAGGAGACAGATGTATTTGTTGGGTTTCGGATACTACTTTTGGAGTTTCGCAGTAACCCAAACTCGTTTAGGCTTAAAGTGAGGAATGACAGTAGAATAAAAATTTCTACGCCAACTTAAGCTCAGGATTAAACGGGGTATGTCAGGAAACTTTCCAAGCCGGTCCACCTTCAGTATTCCTTTGGTATCAAAACCCATTTTAATTCTTTTACAGATCTACTCCATGATTGATTTCTGAAACTTTAATCTACTAACCAATTAAATAGATTAATATAACATATTTATACCTTGTTTCCAAACCACAGTTGGAATGTAGACCGAGCGTGTAGAGCTACATCACGGAAGAAATCGATTCATCTCGAAGCATCAGAAGTCTGATGCCTCTATCGGTTATCTACCAGGACTAACCAGAGAGCGGTTTATTTCTTCTGCCAGAAATACCGTAAACCGCAGAATTCTGCAAAAACACAATTCACAGGGAAAAGATAAAAGCCCGTAAACACGAATTTTCTGTTACTCAGTTTTATCAAATGAGCAAAACTGACATACCGCGAAATTCGGTAAAACACTATTTATCGATCCCGTAAATATACTCCACAACAACCCGCAAGATTATACGTCAACTACGTATAACTTTCTTTTCTCAACCGAAACACTATTTGGGAGAGAAACCGAGAAAGAGAGAAAAAATACCGATTTGATTCTGCACGAAACGATACAAGTGAATTAGTGGTTTTTCTCTCTAGATGCACCCCTCTATTTATAGGTTTTGGAGGAGGTTCGCAAAAGACCGAAATACCCCTCAACATATGCCTATTTACAAGATATGTCATTGAATAGATAAGGATGACATGTGGATAAGATCGATGACGTGTCATCTGGATAGGATCCATGACACGTCATGCGGATAAGCACGAATCTGAAAGATCCGAATGCCCTCGGCCCAAACATAAATAATGTTCATATAATTATTCTGAACATTCATATATATTTTTTCTGCGGTTGTTTGTTTCGGTATTGATGACGTGTCATCTGGATATGATCGATGACATGTCAGGCGGATAAGAACGAATCTGAAAAGACTCGAATGCCCTCGACCCGAACACAAATAATATTCATATAATTATTCTGAATAATTACATATATTTTTCTTGCGGTTGTTGTTTCGGTAATTTATATAACGTGTCATGCACATTTATAAATTAACCGGTTAACTTTTATACCACGTGTCATACACGTTGATAAATTAACCAATATTTTTGCTTGTTATTTTTACATAACATTTATAATTTAATTATAACACGTATAATTAACTATAACCATCTTACTATTGATCATAACCAATTTATAATTAATCACAATAAGATTCTCCGATTAACTCCTATATGGTGTGACCCAATAGGATCTGTGTTATGTTAGTAAATAGAGTTAAAACTGTTTTAACTTCTATAATCATGGGTGGCATCTGGCTACACATCATAACCATCCAATTACACAATTGATGCTGTACTGTACAATATCACGATCCAGTAAACAATTTACTTGTGTCTGTTCTTCTGTCTCATAGCTATCAGATTAGTTTCAAGGTAGATGTGTGTCATCCTTTTAAACTTAATCTTTTCTTGATCTTGAGCAGATTATCAAATATAATTACTCTTGTAATCATACCACGCGCTGATAATCTTACTCTACCAAGGGGCCCAGTGATGCTATAGCTCGTATAAAATACGAGGGACAAATAGTATTCTTGGTAAACTATCACTTCCTCAGCTAACCTATACATATGGAAAAGCTACCGTTATGACTGTTTTTTACTGACAGCGGTGGATAACAATCACACATACATATTTCTCAGTGGGAACGATAAATACCTCATACTGTAGAACGTGACCCTGAATGAAAACATAAATGACACGAACACAATTCTATTTAATGTTTCATTCGAGGTCTGTCAAATACCATGTTCCTAGAACATGTATCTATGTGATTAAAATGACATCTCGTGTCAGGTGGTTTGTAAAACTTAACCATCTTTTAATCCACATATTAACCTTATAGCGGTAATTAGTGTTCCTGCTAATTACCTTGGTCAGTGACCTTTTAAGATTAAGAGTATATATCATCTATATTATGGAGTTTCACAATTTCATTCATGAACTCGAAATGATCCATAAATGCAATAATACTCAAGGCAACAAAATGATATTAATCATCCAATTCATGAATAAAGTTTTATGATAAATTATTGTATTATTGACTTCTAGATTATTACAAACTAACATACTTTCCCAATGAGGTATGAATACTCGCTTGACGAAGTATCAATACTTGCACAAAGATATATGAATACTTGTTTGACGTGGTAGAATAATTGCCCAACAAGGTATGAAACTACATGACAAGATATGAATCCTTACGCGAAGGACGACTCGAAAGTATGTCATCATGGATCTCATTTGAAAGAGAAAATTATGTAAAAGATATTCGTGATATTAGATTCACAAATTTCATCATAGATCGTCAGAAATATTGGCGAGATTGAACGGGAAAAAAAAACGCCATCTCTAAAAATGTGTAAAAGATGGATGTGTTGTGTCCAGTTTTTTTTAAATACTTGATATCTTAGATATGAATACTTGATCTATTATATATTAACACTTGTGTGCATATGCATCCATATTTGCACGCGCGAGTTGTAAAATCTATCAAATATTAAGCGGTCACTCAAGTAGTTAGTGGTCCATCCCAGTAAATGAGTAGCCCCTCAACTTAATAATCGATAATGACCCATTTTGTTTTATTTTTTAGTGTTGGAAGTTGTGGTCTCTCTTAATTAGTGGTCAACAAAGACAGTTATTGACTGGAAAATAAACGAGGGAAATTAATTATGGGATAGTTAGTTGATCCCAAAATTTTAACTCCAAGATAGAATCTATCATGTATTTACATCCTGTATATAAAAATTAGTCCAACTTCTTACACAAATTGTGTCATTCAATAAATAATTTGAAAATTACAAGTTTACAACAATACATGGAACATCAAATAATGTTCATATTTCATGTCGAAATTTTTAAATATACCATTTTTTCAAAAAAATAAACATAAAACCATTTATTTTGAGAAATTCCATTTCTACTATAACCATATCTAGGGGATGCAGCTCCTTTTACTGGGGCCTCATCTAACCGAATTTTTTATTAATAGAAAAATAAATAAATAAATATCGACAATGGAGAAGTAAATGGCGTAAAGTTGAGATCTACGAAAATGTGATAGTTTATAATGTCGTCTAGACTTCATAGACTATCACAGCCTGGTTAGTCTGCTATAATTACTCTCGAATTAAACTGTGGAAAAAATAAATTATGGACTTCCTAGACTATCACGGCCAGAGTCTTTGTACATATCTTTGTAAGGCTCTCATTTTCTCTGCCTCTCTGGCTATGATATTTTATGAAGTCCAGAACTTTTTTTTTCGCTAGAATAGACTAATCAAATCGTGATTGTTTATAATGTCCTCTGGACGTTATAAACTATCACGTTTTTCCTAGATCTCAATTTTACACCAATTTCTTCTCCATTGTAGATATTTATTTATTTATTTTCATATTAATAAAAATTCCGGCTCATCTAGAGGATGTGGCCCCACTTCTTCTTTTGTCAAATGAGATTTTTTATTTGTTTGGATTTTTGTTATTTGACGAGGTATTTAACCAATTACATTTTTAGTTGTATTGGATTTTTTTTCACGAGTATTTTCAAGAATATTACTTATTTCATGTTTGTTTGACGTAGTTTTATTATAATAATGATAACATTAGCATCATGTTGTTCTATTTATGACTTATTCATATTTTTCCTAACAAAATGACATTTAAAACAGAAATAAAGTCCAATTTGTTGTTATTTTCAAAAACCAAAACAAATGAAACATATAAAAACCAAAAGAATTAAAACATAACAAATAACAAAAGTCCAAACAAATAAAAAATCTCATCTTGAAAAAAAAAGGGAGTTGCATTTGCTAGATGAAGCAGCATCCTCTAGATGAGGCCTTTAGTAAAAGGGGTCACATTTCCTGGACACGGCTGTGAGAGATTTAAAATTGTACAGAAACCGTGATTTTTTTTTGTAGAAATGGTTTTTTAAAAATTTCGGTATTTCATGAACTAAGGTACATAACCAATTTCTAAAATAGTAGCAAATTAATATACTTTTATATTTTTAACTTTTTAAGCTCGTTTTTTGAAAATATTGTCCATATAACTATATGACTTCAATTATTCCTATAGAGGCCATCACATAAAAACATTATATATTTCTATGTGATTTTTTGACAGAACCGGTTTTGGCTAAATAACAAAAACTTTAAGTTATTTAATTATTGTTATTCAAAAAGAATTTTCAAAATAAATACAACTTTTTAGAAATTAAATGTACTCAAAGGATGATAATATTTTATGTATTACTTAGAAGTGACTTTTGAATCAGGATCAATAACTCATAATCCAAGTATTTCTATTTTTTACAATAACTCATAAATAAATATATTAATTTTTCTTATAGCTGCGAAAAATCCGGCCTGAAAAATGTTGATCCGGGTTATTTGTTGCAGTATTTCTAATAAATCAATTTATATTGTATTTCATCTATTTTTTTTTAAATTATGTTTTGCAAAAAAAAAAAAATTAGAACCGTGAAAAAAATCCATGGTTTGAGTACTTTTAAAATTCTATCTAAAACTGGTTATTGTTATTAAAATATTTTGCTAATTGGTATTTTAAAAAATGTTGGATATTTTACGATAAAGATAGTGATTATACTACATATGATAACATTATATTATGTACTAAGGTGGGGTTAATCAAAAGATCTGCATTGCTGCAATTTAAATGAGTTTCTAAATAATTGTTAATCACTTTGTAGAAATTAAGGTCTCTAAAGTTTCTAAACTCTCACATCTTCAAAATTAATTTTAGAATTTCTATTTAAGTCATGTAATCAATAAATAAAAAAGGAGAAATAATTTTAGCCAATTATTTAGCTAATGTTAAGTCTATAAACAATTTCTTATTAAAAAAAAAACTTTCCTGCATAGTTCCTTAATAAGCAACTATCCCACATCTTATGGCAACCACTGCCCGATTTCAAAAAAAACTATCTCAAATTTTTTAAATTGAATTAGAAATTACCACCTCGGATTAGAATCTCTAATAATACCAGGAATGTAGATGCTCTTAGAGTAGAACTCGGGTGTTCTTAAGTTCACCTCGAATTAGAATCTCTAATAATACCAGGAATATAGATGCTCTTAGAGTAGAACTCGGGTGTTCTTCACACGACAAATTCGAACTATTAAAATTAATCTATCTTATGAGTGATGCGTTTATATGTGAAAATTTAAATTTTAAAATAAACTCTGCTATAAAGTTAAGCAATAAAAAATATAAAGTTTATAAATTAATTTTGATATATTTATTTTGTTTTAACGATTTCGGTTCGTTATTTAAATCTAATCCGGTAATTTTTAAAATTAAGTTCACAAATAAACATGAACTTAATAATACTCTAGTTCTACTCAGCTAACTACACTTAATATTACAACTGATACCATAGTGTATGGTTGTATATTTAAAACTTCATTTCAAAGTTCCTACGTCGAAAATATTTCATATTTTGTTCAATTGATAACAATGTATGTATAATCTTAATTTATAATTAAACAAGTATAGAATATGTTGCTTAATGAATCGTAATATTAAAATAGTTTGTAATTTATTAAATAGGAGACCAGGTTCATCAAAGGATGGATTATATAACTGAAAGGATGTTTTAGTTGTCAGTTAGTGCAGGGACGTTTTTGTTGGTTGTGAACGCGTTAACTCAAAAGAGAATCTTTTCTGTTAATTCATTTCGATCGTCCGATCTGTTTTAAATTTCGTACGGACTAAATCTGCACTAATATTAAAGAGTTCCTTATGTTATAGATAGAAACTGATTTAGCCCGTTTAAAATCAGACGAGTGAGATTTATTAACTCCAAAAAAATTATTTTGAGTTAATGCAGAGGATACGCATTTGTTTACTGGTGGGGTTGTGTCACTTATTGCGTCTCATGTCTCATTCCTAGGCATATGATAAGCGAATCTTTTTCATTAAACTATGTATATGGTATTTCTTGTTAGATCATGCCATTATGATTTATGGGCACGTTTAATCGGGTCGGATCTATATATAATTTGGAAACTTTATCCGAGAGAACATCAAACTCAAATCCGATTTAGCGGGGTCCTAAGTACAGCTAATTATGTTCTTCTTAATCTTTTTTTAGGTTTGAAAAATTAATAGTATTGTGTTTTTCTCTATTTCTATCACTAATTGAATGTTTTAAAAAATACGAAAAATTTGACAAAGTAATTTGATCGGAGATTTTCAAAAATGGATCTTCATTTATGAATTCGTGTTTGTAGCATATGTATATGTTGTCATATTAGTAGATGTATTTAACATAGAATACGTTTATAGAGCTTATCCACTATAATATTTATCAGCATAAATGAACTACCGGAGATAGTTACGTGTTCTGAATTAATTTTATAGGAAGCTGATAATTGTACCCCAAACAAAGTACCCGTACGCGTCCCCCAACCTTCTAGAATGTCGGCGATAAAAAAATTAGGTTTTACTTTATACAGCGCAATAACAGTATCAATCTTTCTTTATTATACATAATTTTGCTGCATGAAGAGAAAAACGGTATGTTAAAAAAATTAACAAAGGCACCACCAAATGCAGCGAAACAATCGGATAATTTAAACATATAAAGGAAAGCGTTTAAACAACTGCGTTCAAGTGTTTAACTTTCATTATAAATGAGTTAATTTTTCATTTTTTAAAATAAAAACGAATCCCCGAATTCGTCCCTGAGCATAAAATTTAAAGCTCTAAATTTGTACCAATACCCGAGCGCGTCCCCCACCAAAATGTTTACTGAATTTTATGTTAGTCAAAACTACTAGTTCTAAGCAAGCAAAGCTCTATTAAATAACAATGAAACTACTGGTTCGAAACAACAATTGTTAGCAGCCTCATCAATTATTTTATGTTAGTCAAAACTCCAACAATTACAATTTCTAAGCATGCAAACCTCTGTTAAATAACAATAAAATTACTACTTCGAAACAATCATAAATTTAGAACTTGTCCCAATAATGCCAATTTCTAAGCATGTAAAACTCTATTAAATAACAATGAAACTACTACTTCAAAACAACAATTATTTACAAAACAATATAAACCTGTGTGTAAAGCATATAAACCTCTGCAAGTAAACCAATATATATTGGCAAGAAAACAACATTTTAAAGCATATAAACCTGTGTGTAAAGCATATAAACCTCTGCAAGTAAACCAATATATACTGACAAGAAAACAACATTTTAAAGCATATAAACCTGTGTGTAAAGCACATAAACCTGTGCAAGTAAACCAATATATACTGGCAAGAAAACAACATTTTAAAGCATATAAACCTGTGTCTAAAGCATATAAACCTGTGTTTACAAAAATTAAAAAAATCTGTATTACAAATATATAAACCTGTGTTTACAAACACATTTTAAAACTTATTCTTCAAATATATTTTAAAGCATATAAACATGTGTTTACAAACATTGAAAAATCTTCATTTAATGGATTACTTGTTCAAAATGGAGACTGTATTTTTAGTTATTAAATATAAAAAGCTGTTAATTTGCATAATTAAAATTAGAACCAATCCCCCATCGTATCCCCGAGCTAACTGGGTTTAAATTGTACTTTAAAATACTTTAAAGTACGTTCAAGTAAGTAGTTAATTAATGAATAGAGGACCATTAACAATCTGGGGGACTAATTTGGGGATTGGTGATTATAACTGTTTCTAACAGACTGTCCACGAAATTAAAGCGCAAGACAAAAGCATGCAAAGCTAACATTTAAAGCAATCAATGTAAAACTGCAATGCATTAAAACAGCAACTCGTTAATTAATAAAAAATTAATAAATTACCGTTATTAGCGGACAGTTAAACCCAGTTAAACCAGTTCGGGGACGGGCTCAGGTTTGGTGGCTCGGGGTACAGGAACATTTCTTTAATTTTAAAGGACTTATGGAATAATCTTCGGTTCAAAATTGGAAGGAATTTTAAAAAATAATCATGGCATTCTCACCACACTTACATTTTTTTTTTATCATTTCACCACACTTACATTGAAGATGATATTCTAATAGTTATTTCGTAGACTTTTAATATAACTTTTTTTAGTTTTTGATGCACAAAAATACCAAATTTTTTAAAGTTTGAAAAAAAGATGTAAAGCACTTCTTTTTATAGTGTCCCACAACTCAGACCACATCGACGTGGGCTCCTGGCACTTTAACACTGTATTTCTTTTATGCTTTGTGGGAGTAATGTCAGGCTTATAAATGAGACATAGTGAAAAATAATATTGCGTTGCTAGGAGCAATATTATGCACGATCTAGGGTGAGAAATAAACTACCACTTACTAGAAGAGCTTAAGACAAAAATCTACATGAACGGGTGGGAGCTTCGATAAAACTGATGGTGTTCAACATGTACGAGAGGTTTTTGTTTTTGTTTCTCCTATTATATTGTTATATTATCTACACCGTTAATTATTAATATGATAGTACCATAAGAAATATTTGCAGTTTTAATTTTCAAGATAGGTTGAATGTTTTAATTTTGAACCGTGTCTATTCTGAACTTAATCTATATTATATGATTTCATGATTACTAGAATCAATAATCTAGTTGGATAATTTATTTTTAAAAAATAAACAATGTCTACGAACATTTTTCTACTAGTTGTGTGGTAGTCTTATTATTTTTCATCTCAAACTACCTCCTTAAGGCCATGTTTGGTAGTGGAGTAAACCCCTTCACGTTTAAGGAGCCAAACGAGGAATAGCACAGGCGGTTTAAGATGGAATAAGATTTAAGCTAAACCGAAGTAACTTACACCACTTAGAGAGGTGGTTTAGCTTACTTCACTAAACATGATTAACTTGCTATAGTTTAGCTTGGAGTAAAAATTTTAATCCGGTTTAACTTTACTCCACAACCAAATATGACCTAAATGATGAAGTTCTTAAAAAAGTTATTGCATTAGGTCGTGTTTGGTTGTGGAGTAAAGTTAAACCGAATTAAATTTCTTACTCCAAGCTAAACCACCTCTCTATGTGGTATGAATTACTCCGATTTAGCTCAAATCTTACTCCATCTTAAGCTGCCTAAGTTACTGCTCGTTTGACTCTTTAAGTATGGAGTAAGGAGTTTACTCCACCACTTACTCCACAACTAAACATGGCCTTAATGTGTATAATATTTGGTTAATTTTTAAATACGAGTTGCTGCTACCGTTAGCCTCAAGCAACAGCAACTAACCGGATTACCGGGCAAGAATCATCGCCTGTCGGATTTATTCATTTTTTTAACAATTTAATCGGATCTATTAAAGTAATCCGTTCCATATCCGGGAGCCAGATAAACACTGGGCATGCATAGGTTATGGCCACAAAACAAAGTTAAACAGCAGTGATATAAAATACATTTTTTGGGTGAGGTAAATAATGTAAAATATTGCGCAGTGTCTCGTGGAACGGGTTATGTCAGCCTAATCTGATCCTAGACTGGACCACTATATCCTAGGAGACAACAGACAACAATAGTTTGATTTGAACCAGATTTTACGGTATCTAGTGATAACTTTTTATATTCCCTGTTATTAGCTTTTTTATAAAACTTTTAGCCCGTCCGTTTTGGAAAAATATACGCAGCCAGATCGGCAGATTCGTACTTGTTTGATCCTTACGAATCTAAATGTTATCTGCATCAAAAGTCACGCAGAATTGAATGACTATAACCTGATCAGATATTATCCGATCTGAAACTGTATCCGAATGTTTAGGTACGAATATACGATATCCGAATATCTATGCGGATACATATACGGTTCTATGTGCCAAAGTACATGGTATGACATTAATAGAGGTTGAAGGTTTAGATCCATAGTAATATAACTTTACAAATAATTTGTATATAATTATTGTATAATTCTTTTTTTTTTTTACTTTTTCAAACCACATGCCTAATAAAATTCAGAAAAACGTACTATATGTTTTATTCGTGAATAAAACACAAATCACAAACTATTCGCAAAAAATGCGAATTTTTAAAAAAAAAAAATTGTGTTTTTTTTGCTATCTTGTAGTACCGAATTATTTCTGAATTATACCCATATTATTCAAGAATTATAAACTTTGACCCTACCGAATCAAACCGGAACTATTCATTTGTTAGTGTGCTTAGACTAAAGTATTAAACAACTTGCTTCGCGCCATTCACTATGAACGTCGCAGAAGATCTTCTAGTGACTAATTCCCACATCAGCATGAATCGCATCCTCTGAGATATCTCATATTTTGCGTGACCTTTTGGAAAATCGCAACCGTTATAATATGTTCTGCGCGAATCGTAAAGCTCATATAATACGGGCCCCCACGTCACCCCCGAATAGGCACCGGACACGTCGGTCACGCAAAATATGAGATATCTCAGAGGATACGCACTCCATCAGCATTACAGGGGATGGCTGGACTCGGAGCATACCGGACACGTTAGGTAACCGCCGCTGAAGTACAAAACAACATCTTTTACGCCGTCAACTTTCCCAATTTGAAGCGGCCGCATCAACTAGATGTCTAGATGCACGTCGTCAAACGTAGAATTTGATGCATCTGAACATAATTTAAGGTATACTTCGTTTTGGTACAACATTTTCTTTTTAGAGAATGCATGGTTGTGGTTAATTCTTCAAATTCTAATATTTATTCCTTGTTTGAATTTTAAAGTTACAATCTTTCGCGTAAAAAATGTGATCATTATCGTTAAATTAAAGGCTAATTATTCGGAACAATATGTTGTGCATCAAAATAAAATAAATAATTATTAAAACTGTACTTAGTTGTTCTAAGTCAGATAAATAGTGTACATAGAGAACTTCAAAATTAGAGAGTGGCAGGAGTTTAAAATTGTGTTCTACAAAAAAATTAAATAACGGAAAAAGACGAAAAGGAAAAAAAGGAAAAACGTGAATTAAAAATGAACAAAATCAATAAGTTTATACACACAACTCACATCTTCCTTGTGCTCTATTTCAATTTTTTTTTATTTGATCGTTTAGAGCAAGTAATCAACATTGGTTAGACATGATTATGCACTTATGCTATGTCTCTCTTTTCTTTCTTTCAATGAAAACATTTGCGGAGTACCGAGTTTAATTTACACAAAATCATGCAATAAGTATATATGATCTAACAGTTCAAATGTCCAATAGAGGAGTAATAAATTTCTAAATTATAGAAAACTAGAAGAGAATCTCATTAGCTTTAACATTAACTTTAAAGTCTTTTAAAAATCCCAGCTTTCTCATCTAAATTTCATGCTCCTTGATGAACTTGCATCATCACAACTCACAGATACAATTTTCTTTGTAATTTGTAAAACATCGTACCAAAATAATAAATCACACGAATATCCGCCTCGAAAGTCTTTTTAGAAATAGTTTCAGTTCGCTATGGTTTGAATCACATGTTTGCGTCTATTTTCCGTATTCGGTTTGGATATTTCTATTTTTTTTTTAATTTTGAATTGAGATTATACAGTGTGTATTTTGGTTTGGAACCGATTTTCATGTGTAACTTTAAATTTATTTTTTCATGTAATTGCTTGAATATTGGGTGAAATTTGCATAATTAAGCAGACTGGGTAAAGATATTGACAAAACTGATTTAATTTTATGCAGCATATCAGTTATATATATTTTTCTTTTTGTATGCACTAGAGGTGGCAACGAGTTGTTAAAGAGTGAGCTAAGTCACACTCGTACTCGACTTGTTAGTATATCAAGCTGAGCGAGCGAGTTTGAATTTTAGGTTCCGAGCTAAAATTATTGCTCAAGACTGACTCATGGCTTATCCAAGCTAGTCAAGCTAGCTCGTTACTAGCTTGACAAATTTATAAATTTGTATATTTTTTTTCTTGCTATATCTTAAATTTTCATAACACATCTTACCAATTATGGTTAAAACAAAATAATATTTATATGACTAATTACTGAGGAATACTCTTAATTCAATTGTAATTAAGCAAATTAACTACTATAAATTAACTTTACAGCTAAATTCATACATACAAATATATCAAAATCCTAAATTCATGCAAATATATTCACATAATAAATTCATGCATACCAAACCAAACAAATTAATACAAATATATTCACAGAATAAATTCATGCATACCAAACCAAACAAATTCATACAAATTAACTTAATTGCTTATAATTAATTCACACATATCCCATACAAAATTACCAATCAACTTAAACACAGTCCAAAGTGCAATTGTCACAACATTGGCCATAACATCCATAGACCATAATATCCCTAGTCTGAAGTGAACAGATCCGATTAAATTATTAAACTATGTATATTAAATAGCTCGTTAACGACCGAGCTGGCTTGTGCCGAGGTAGGCCAAACTCAAACTCATTAATTATGGCTTGAGTATGTAGCGAGCGAGCTAATTTTAACTCGATCCACTAACGAACGAGTTGTTACCGATCGAGTCACGGGCAAATACCAAGCAGGCCACGAGCCACGAGCTTTTTTGCTAGTCCTAATATGCACTATGTAAAGCTAAACTAGTTATGTCACATATTTATCCAACATATTAGCAGCAATCGTCATAGTGACAGATATTTTATCCGGATTCAGTTCGACGGAGTTAAAAGTTTATGATTAGAGAATGATTTAAAATTATTCGAACCAAAGATCATTGTCACACAAGGGAGCAAAAAAAAATTGGGAAAAGTTAAAGAAAAATTCGCAAATTATTTGATCAAAAATTAGTCAAAATTTAATAAACCAAATAATTCAACATTCGATTCGCTATCACCAAAAAAATAAATTATTCACAAATTTTACGACTATAACAACCGCAGACTAGCTACTTCACATTTGTAAAATACCTCTTAGTTTCTAACCAACTAAAGGCTTTCCTACAATCGTAAAAAATATCGGTCTATTTGTAATTCCTTTTTCTTATAGAATAAACTAGATCGAAGCATCTCGTTTTTTTCTTGGCAGATACTTCGTTATTTTTTATTCTGGATCATTTCATGAACTGCATTTTTTGTTTTCTGGCACGCAAAAAATTAATGTGCCAATTATTTTAATAATATTACCCACATCACTCTGATAGCGTAGAACTTATATGAATATTTTGACTGTGAATTCAAAACTACTCGACCTTTAAAATTTGATAGCTAAATATATATATATTTTTTAAAGAAACGGTCTCAATAATGTATTTCTAGCATTTAAAAAATAGAAATACAGAAGTAGTAGATCCATTGGAAAATCTCAGATCTTAGCAGGTACACCGAATATGTTTGCGCTGCGCATCTCTCCTGAGACACGAAGACTTGATCTGTGCATTTTTCTAGTGATAAACGAACTAAGTTCGCGTATAAAATAGAAATTTGTTTATAGCTTGCATTCTAAAAGCTAATGCCTCCAATGATCCAATCAATCTCTACTGAAGAAAAGATATAGTATTTCTCTTGTACTATGGCATCTGTTTAGACGGACCTGTTTTTTAAATACAAATGTGATACGCAGCTTTAGTCAGCGTACTACTTGATAGGTGTATGTAGTCTGAAGACACATTCTCAATCTGCATATCGGTTAGGTTCCTGAATTTTTTTTAGTTAGCACTTAGCACCTTAAAAATTTGAAATTAAACAGCTACTATCAAAAACTTCAAATTTTAGTTTTTAGCACCCACACATATCTAGTCTGCGTATCAATTTTTTTGGTGCACTGACTGGGTATACGTACCAAATTGATATTATTATTATTTCTTTGGTTTTTTATTTTTTGGCGCACATGCATGCACACCGATATTTTTTATAGTTTTGTTCTAAATAGTTTGAAATTTTTGGCTTTTTTTCGGTTTTATTCTATTTTGTTCTATGGTATTTAGAATTATATGTGCACATAAAATTTGATGATGAAATTGTAGAAAATAAAATCTACTTATTTAACAAAAAAAATTATGGACTAAATTTGAACTAAAGATTACTACAACAAATTATACGCAAAATCTAAGCAGCGTTTTGTACTAAGTTGGTTCGCAAATTGCTACAAATTATACGCACAATTCGATCAACGTTTTATACTACAAATTATATGCAGAAAAGAAAAAAAATAGTCTAAAAATTTCAAACAATTACATTTTTTTTTGGTCCGAATATATATATATATATAGAGAGAGAGAGAGAGAGACTAATATGCTTTCGATAGCATATGGGTCGAAGTGCTACCGGTCTAAATTAAAAATTTTAAAATCTAAAAAGTCAATCTGAACAATTAGATGTGATCTTTATATTGAAATGTGCTCGGAAACCAAATTTTACATTTTTTTTTGAATTTTTTTACTATTTATTAAGCCACTTTGAAAATCGCTGATTTAACGGTAACTTCTGATTTTGCTGTTTTATTAAGCCACTATTGGATCAATGATTTTCAGAGTGGCTTAATAAATAGTAAAAAATTCAGAAAAATGTAAAATTTGGTCTCTAAGCACATTTTAATATAGAGATCATATCTAACAGTTCAGATTAACTTTTTGAATTTTGAAATTTCAAATTTGGACCGGTAGTACTTCGGCCCATATGCTACCCAAAGCATATTAGTCCCACACTCTCTCTCTATATATAGAGGTTGACTTGGATGAGCTATGGAGTAAATTGCGTTTGTACTTTACGCCATATTTTCATTTTGAAAATCGAAACAACTGATTCGAACAGTTCAACGTGTTCTCTATATTGAAATGTGCTTGGAGACTAAATTTTATATTTTTTGAAATTTTTTTACTATTTATTAAGACACATGAAAATGGTTGTTTTATTGTGAACAGTAAAAAAATTTGGACCGCCGGATTAATGATTTTCAAAGTGGCTTAATAAATAGTAAAAAGATTCCAAAAAATATAAAATTTGGTCTCCAAGCACATTTCAATATGGAGATCGTGTTGAGTGGTTTAGATCGGTTGTTTAGATTTCCAAAATGAAAATATAGTGCCATGGAGAAAAAACTTATTTTACTCCGGGACTCATTTTAGCCCATCTCTCTCTCTCTCTATATATAGAGAGAGAGAGAGAGTAAGGCTACCATGCTTTGCAAATTAAAGTGGGTGTTTTAATTTGCGTTCATATCTCTAGTTTCAAAGTTCAAAACTTCGATCCGAACCGTTCAAGTTGATATCCATATTAAATTGTGATGTAGACCAAATTTTATATTTTTTAGAATTTTTTTTACTATTTTTTTAGAATTTTTGAAAATCACTGTTTTTTATGGTCCAGAATTATCTGAAAAACACTGATTTTGAAAATTTCTAAAAAAATAGTAAATTTTTTCTAAAAAAATAGTAAATTTTTTCTAAAAAAATACTAAATTTTTTCTAAAAAAATATAAAATTTGGTCTCCAACCACAATTTAATATGGATATCAACTTGAATGGTTCGGATCGACGTTTTGAACTTTAAAACTAGAGATATGAGTGCAAAATAAAACATTCACTTTAATTTGCAAAGCATGGTAGCCTTACTATATATATATAGTGCGCATACCGAGAGTGTGCACCGAACAATAAAAACCCAAAAAATTTAATAAAAACAATAATTTGGTGTGCGAAATGGATATGCGTGGGTGGTAAAAACTCAAATTTGAGTGGTTTTTAATTAATTATGATTTATTAGAGTGCTAACTAAAAAAATTTCGAATTAGATTTTGAGATTAAAAAAAAAATTGCCAACTTCAAATTTTCAAATTAATAAAATGTTTTAAAAATAAAAAAATTTGGATCAATACTTCAGTCCGTGATCTGTCTATTTGGAAGGGGGAGTCTTCCACTAGAGACGGCTCCAAGTTCATCTTCTTTTGGCTTGTAAACAATAATATAGCAGAATAGATATAGATGTCAATCATGCCTAAAGTCCCAAGTAATAAATTTTCACTTAGGGTTTTTTCGGCTGCAAACTAAAGTTTACTGTTTACATAGAAAAATGAAAATTCACTCAGATTGAATTTTTTTTTTCCTACGTGAAAAGTAATTTTCAGTTCAAAATTTTTAATTTTTGTATCCATTCTTATTTCCACTGATGCAACCGAACAGAACCTTAGTTGGTTAACGAAATGATGGGATGCTTTGTTTATTATTTAATGTCAGCACCATATATGCATGCCCCATGAATGGATGGTAATGGTAATGGACTGTCTAGGTAAATACAGAAAATAATACACAAGTATTTTTTTTTATTGCAGCAATAAGAAAAATATCGGACGGAACAGATGAACATATTAATTTTGCAATAACACACAAGCATTTTTATTTACCTAGAAGTGCCACACATCTGTTCCCTTTATGGATGTCAACGAGCTGCCTCGGTCCGAATTAGATTTTAACTTAACTTGTTAATTATGGACCGAGCTACAGCTGAGTGAGCTGAATCTAAGACATCTTAGATAAAACCTCAAAATTCCTGACAAGTCAGTTCAAACTAGCTTACGAGTTGATGAGTTGGCTTGTTGGGTCTGACTGGATCTTGCTTTACACATAAAATAAATTATACAAACTTTTAAAATCGAGTTGAATCGAGGTAGACAGTATAAATTATACACAAATTCACAAATTGACATCTAGTCGAGCTGATGAATAAGCTAAGTTTCAGCTTAAACTCGTTAATTCTAAACCAAACTAGTAACGAGTTAGCTTGTTAACAATTCAATTCAGTAACAAATGAGTTAAGTGCGAGTCATGATTGAGTCCCGAGCTTTTTTGCCACCCCCGGTTCCGTCCGATATTCATCCGATATACTTCAATCTGGTTAACGAAAGTAGGCCCCGTGCATGGATGGTAATGGACGGTCTGATGAATATCGGACGGAACAGATGCGTCTCCAATACGAGGTTCAATAAGTTGAATCATACTAGATGACAAATTAATTTGAGTAATTAATTAGTGGCAGAGAAACGGAATATATTTTTGTCGATCATGTGTGGCAGAGGAGAGTTCAAATACCTCGGCTCTTTTTAGATTTTATTTATTTCTAAAATGTTTATTTTATTTTTTAAATTAATCTGAACCATCTAATATAATTTCTATATAAAAATATTTAGAAATCAGATTTTATATTTTATATTATTTTTAGATAGATACACAATTATTACTTTTATATAATTCAAAAACAATAATTATATATATATTTTTAAAAATATAAAATTTGATCTTTAAGTACATTTTTAATACACATATTATGTAAAATATTATAAATAAACTGTTTGAATTTTGAAAATATATAATAAAAATACTAGACACGAGTGTGGGGACAAAGACACCTTAATCCTGTATTTATTGAACACGTATCCTCTGCATTAACTCTCTCTTTTTTTTTCTTTTCTTTGCATAAATCCTCTGCATTAACTCATAATTGAGTTAATACATTTAGAGCCTATTCGGCTTCATTACTGTTTGTGTGGGAAAATAAAAATTCAGTTCAACTGAATTTTTTTTCTCCACAGAAACAGTAAAAAACACTTCAATTTCTATGCCTATATGGTTATACCTATTCCTGATAGTGGGCGAACAGGCCCTTAGTTGTTTAATTAGAATCCAAGACAACCTGACTCAAAATGCAACGTACGTTACCGCTTTAATATTTACGCCAATACAAATCGAGTCAGGGGTGGATCTACTGTAGCCACCTCCCTTGGATTTTTGAATTATGATTGGTAATATTAATTATAAGTCAGGATATTACAAAATATAAGTCAAAATATTATTTTTTTATCGAGTACTCAATTGCCAATACAAATCGAGTCAGAGGCGGATCTACTATAGCCGCCTCCCCTGAATTTTTGAATTATGATTAGTAATATTAATTATAAGTTATAGGATAAAAAATTATAAGTTAAAATATTAAAAAATATAAATTAAAATATTATTTTTTTATCGAATACTCAATTAATAAATTTAAATTCGATAACTATTTAAATCTGATTCCATATTTTTTTTACTCCAACTTATCAAAATCATGAATCCGCCTTTGAATCGAGCCGTCTGCATTAGCTCAAATTCAGAGCATATGAATTCCTATTACTATATATGAATACACTCTGTACACCTCTATTATTAGGTATGAATTCTGGAGTCTGTACACCTCCTCCGTACGCTGTACTCGGCGCTAGCTGTAATTTTATTATATACTCGTACGGACCCTACATTTTTTAATAAATTATTTAATGTCCTTGAAACTTGTGTAGAAGAGAGAGAGAGAGCAGTTCTATGAGGAAGTGGGGGTAAATGTTTTCTAGAAAACTGTAATCAACAAATCATACTAACGAATTAATTCATAATTTCATATTGTCGCGCATCAAAATAAGCAACAACTGAACAAATGGAGGTATAATTCAAATATGGCCCCTTACAATTTTGAATTTTCTCTTTTATATTTTAGGAAAGGCGGTAAAAGTAATATTTAATATTGTGCTGTGTTTTTTTTTTTTAATTCAGAAATCGGAGCACAGTATAGTTTGAGAATGCAGAGAATGTCAAGCTATTTTTCTTATAAGTATGATCTTATTCAACGTATAAAAGCCAATTTCTTTGTTGTTGTCTATTTTATAAAAAAAAATGTCTTTCAAATTCCAATGAAGTGGAAGTTATGTAATAACATTATAATACATATTTTTTCGTTAAAAACTATTGTGAATTAAGATTTTTAATAATTTTATATTTCATAGAAATAAAGGTTCATTTTAAAAAATAAGTTAAATATCTTTTGAGCAGAAGTTGAGGTTAAGCTAGAGTATTAACAATACCCTTAACGGGTATACCCACCCGTACCCGCCGCCTGGGGTACCCGTACCCGAGCTCGGGTATGGATCGGGTACTCGGGTACGCGGGTACGGACAAAAATGGGGCCGGACCCAATTTTTTGGACCAATACCTGACCATACCCTACCCGAATTTACCCGTACCCGACTATACCCGTACCCTAGTACCCGAGTACCCGATACCTGAGTACTGTTCATCCGAATTCAAAATTCAAAATTCAGTTTCCCCCCCATCCAATGCCATGATTTAATTTCTGTTTTTTTGTTTTTGTTTTTTTATTTCTGTTTTTTAATTTCCGTTTTTTAATTTCTGTTTTTCTGTTTTTGTTTTTTTATTTTTGTTTTTTTATTTTTGTTTTTTAGATTTATTTTTGTAAATGTTAGATTTATTTTTGTAAATGTTAGATTTATATTGAATAGGTTAGATTTATTTTTGAAAATGTTAGATTTATTTTGAATAAGTTAGACTTAATTTCTGTTTTTTAGATTTATTTTTGTAAATGTTAGATTTATTTTGAATAGGTTAGATTTATTTTTGAAAATGTTAGATTTATTTTGAATAGGTTAGATTTAATTTCTATTTTTTAAATAAATCTAACATTTTCAAAAATAAATCTAACATATTCAAAATAAATCTAACATTTACAAAAATAAATCTAAAAAACAGAAATTAAATCTAACATTTTCAAAAATAAATCTAACCTATTCAAAATAAATCTAACATTTACAAAAATAAATCTAAAAAACAGAAATAAAAAAAACAGAAATTAAAAAACAGAAACAAAAAAACAACAAAAAAAAACAGCAAAAAACAGCAAAAAAAAAAAAAAAAAAAAGCCAAAAAAAGCCAAAAAAAGCCAACAAAAAAACCAGAAAAAAAAAACAGCAAAAAAAAAAAAAAAAAAAACCGTACCCGTACCCGCCCTACCGGTCAAGGGTACACGGGTACGGGTATAGGACGGGTAGGGTATGGATTTTAAAAAATATATCCTTGTACCTGAGTATACCCGTACCTGAGACGTACCCGTACCCGACTCGGATATACTCGGGGTACCCGTACCCGTCCGAGTATAAATACACTAGGTTAAGCTACTCAACTATTTTAACATCCGTAAGAAGTTTTTTCATTCGGATTTCAAACATAAGATCATCTACAAGATATATTTTAAGATGCTTAAATTGTTATTCACACTGCAATAATTATCTTTACGTCTTTTAGCGATTATGTCTAATGATTTTGAGCAAAATTCATCAGAAATCAAATTCTTAAATATACATAAGTTTGCCTTTAAGATTTACATAGCATCCATTTTTAGATTTGAATGATCTCTTTTGCTATATTTTGAAAGCCAAAATATCTCCTAATTTCCAAAACCCTAACATCTTTCTCACTTTGGAAAAATCACATCATCAACTTAAAACGTTACACAACATTCTCTTTGATATTTCCAATCTTAAAAAGGACTATACTTGAAAAATTCCACAAACAGTTCTTTACTTTGTTCGGAACGAGCATCTTTAACCATTACCAGTGCTCTCGTTAGTGCCGATATTCTAATTTTTTTCCTTTTTTTATACAATAATCCAAGCAATTGGTTCTAGATGACAGAATCTTTACAAAAACAGAGGAAGAAGCGTAAGCGTACAACAGTCAACAGTGTGTGTTTCCGACTTCCGAGTGGAGAGGTAAGGTAGCAATAGGTCAGGCGAACGCAAGAACAGTGAAGAGTCAAGGGAACTTGATTTGACTGAAGTAAAAACTAGGCCAGGTGAAGTTTCAGCTACGCTACAGTGAATTCATGGCGCAGCGCACCAGACAACAGTGCTTTAATGGCCTCTGTAATTGCTTCTCTGTCGCCTATATGGTACCGTTATCTGCCTTGGAATCATATCTCTTTTATTTTTGTTTCACAGTTTTTTGTTTTTCCGGTCCCACGTGTCTTGTATTTGGGCTCAATTTATTTTTTGGGCCTAATTTAGGGAAGCTGTCGTGTGTTTCTTCCGTCTTCTTTTTATTTTTTAAGCACCACAAAAAGTATTCTAGGCTTCAAAGAAATCAACAGATTTTATGCGGTCAATTGCTGTTTTTTTTTCTGTTCATAATATACAACAAACAAAGTTATTCAGTAATTGAATTCAATTATTCAAACTTCTGAAAAGCTAAAAAATGTAAAGATCAAATATGAAATTGTTTCATGCATTGTTGTATTTATACATATTATTAAGCACATGCAAGCATGCACCTGTAATCGAGGAGCCCCATGTAATCAATCATCGTTGCAAACCGCAAAAGATCAGAGACTCGGACATGATCATACGATATTTTTCTCTCGAGCAGGAGCAAACTTGTAATTTTATTTTGAAACATGGGATGCATAACAAAGGCTGTGTTATTGTCAAATCTTTAAATCAGTCAATCTCAGTTATTTCGACCATTCGTTTTCATTCCAAAGTCAACCCTTGTTTTGTCAAAAGCCCAAATAGATGCTCACGACTTGGCGTACGCCAATAGTTTACATACAGATCAGAGATCATATCCGAAGGCAGTTAAAGCAAGATGTTGACATTTAGAAAATTGGTTTCATAATAATAAACAAAAAAAAATATGTTGGTAAACACAGGTGCAAATATTCAACCTCTGAGAGCTCTATCTCAACATTTTTTTTTTCTCGTTTTTGTACATCATCAAATTAAAATTAAGATTTTAGTTCCCCGGTCCACATCCCTTCCAATTACCGTATAGCTTCACCACAATACTTTTGATTCCTTTTAAACACCAATTAGGGTTGCACTGAGGTGTTATTACGCATAATTGCAGAGGATATGAACTCCTGAAATTTCTTATGATTACAAATCTGGTACATTAACAAAAAAAGGAAGCCTTTAAGTCAGGCTAAACTAGTTGAGCTGCATCAAATGTTTGGTACACTGCTGCCTGACATGGCCCCACCGCCTCGAACTGAGACGGGCGAAACCCTAAAGGAGCTTGCCGACTTACTTACAAGGTTTGAGTCCAGAAAAACCACAACCACAGTGATGTCATCGTGAAAATGTCGGCGAACCCCACGATCGATTTTCTTCAAGTCAGAGTATCTCATTTCCCTTTTCTTAGCTGCCTCGTGCAATGCAGCCTTTACCAGCCTCTTTGCGCTTCCCTGCATTTGCAATTAATTACCTTAAGTTTCCACTAATCACCCTGTGGGATACAATTTGTTATCAAATGAAATTTTAAAGGCCACGAAAGCGGAGTTATCACATTACCCTCTTAAAATTGATTTTAATAAACCCTTGCATATTTTTAACCAGAAAAAAGGGTTCAGACGTGCTTCAAAATATCAGAGAACTCTTCTCAGCTTTCTGGTGGCAGTGCGACATTTGCCAGAAATTAAAGGGATATTTTGCACGGGCATAGACTTAATCGGTTCGTCAAATTTATTACCTTAACAGTCCCCAAGTACCATTATCATTGTTATCAGATAAAAAAGAAATTGACAACGCTAAAAACATTACAGAAACCTTACATTGCGGGGATTTCTATGAACAATATCAACAGCCTCCTGATTGCTGAGGTGCTCCCAGAGGCCATCTGATGCAAAGATCAGAAATAGATCCTGCGGCTGAAGAGGTTGCACTGAAATTGATGGCTCAGCACTGAGTATAGGTTTCTTAAAAGGTTCACTGAGCCGAAATTTAGAGAACAGGGGCTCACGGTTGAACTCTTGCCTTTTTAGGTAAGCGTCACCTATCGACCTTGATACCTGTGTAATCATTGTTGGCAGCAGTAATGAGATATCAATTTGCAATAGTTTATAATTAGCCCATTACAAGATGTCAATAGGCTAAAGTCATTACTGAAACAAAATGTACCCAAAGACATTAGCAGCTCATACTAGTCAAATTTGGTAGTTTTTCTCAAGTTTACTGAGCCATAAACTGAAAATTCTGACAACTTGTATAGCTATACCAAACGTTCTGGTACCGGCAACTTCAAGTACCTGAATCAAACCCTTGACGCGCCAAACATTATGTTTTAAAACCACTATCCTGGGGTCATCGGGATGCATTGCATGAAGCTCCTTCCTGACGGACTCAATTGCAGCATTATGCTCTGCTGAAAGCTGCACGGCAACCGCCTCACCGGTGGCCTTCACAAGGCGCCCAAGCACCACACGCGAATCGCCTGCATTGGCCACACAGACAACACCATTGCAAACTACACCACATAGGCAGCAAGATCCGACACAAGCAAGTTGGGGATTTCTCGGCCATTGGCTGGAGACATGGGAGAGGAAGCCTTCCTCAGTGGAATGAAAGGCCCTCCTTACTGTCTCAGCTGAGACTGCATTATGCTCGGTCACAAACCCTGAGAAATTAGGAGCAGTGTGAAAATTGATACAGTTCTTTTGATAGAAAGGGGCGGGTTGATTTCATTCAAGACCTGTAGTATTCCATTGGATTCAAGGAATGTCATTGTTTCTTCAGGTCACTGCCATTGGTTAGTTGTACAACTGAAATAATACTGAGGCAAAATTGGATATTTTTAGGTTAAACAAAGGAATATTTGCAATCTTAATGGGTTGTTGCCACACAATTATTATGCAAGTATTATAACTTCCTGCAAAATTGATGCCCAATTGGATCTTGATTGAAGAATTCAGAATTACCTGCCTTTTGTATGACAGTGAACACTATCTACATTAAATTTATGCTAAAATGAGCTCAAATTCCGAGAAGTGAGAGTTTGTTTTTAGAGTTGATCAATTTAAATTGAGTTAAAAAAGGTTTGTAGTAAAATGAGGTTTAGTTCGGCTTAAGTAGGTAAATTGCAAAATTAGGAAAACTGCCTAGTGACATAAAAGACATACTGTACTGAATTAGGTGCTCGAGTAGACAGACCAAAATTGAAGTAGTTTTGCTAATGTCATTAATTGCAAAAAAGTACTAAGATATTTGAAAGAATAAACATATTGACGATTCAACCAAACGTACTTTTTAGATGGGAGAATAGATGGTCATTGACATACCGGGCCGCCTCGGGCCCACCGTGCCCATCATAGACCCCGACAAAGGTCCCAACCGGGCCTGAATTAGAAAAGCTTAATGGTCCTGATTCGACCTGGCTTTGATCCTCTAACAAATTATTGGCTTGCACAACTGCCATAGAGAACTCGCCACTGACATGTGTACCGCTATCCTTGTACCACAAGAGCCCGTCTCGCCGGCCTCCAGTTGCATCAAGTTCTGAGTCAGCAGCCACTCCAAAGCATGACTTGAAGATGCTCATGAATGCCTCTAGCATCCCTCATCTCACCTAGGCGAGAAGCCTTCTACTAATTTAAGCACATCTACTCTGAAAGTTGAATTTGAGACGAATGCAAATAAAATATCCATGTTTTGTCAAGCAATACAATTGACTACTAGGATGTTGGAAAATTCATTAGGTTGCCTTCTTGGAAAACTGTACATAAGAGAGAATTTTCCTAGTTAACTTTTAAATTTCTGGTAATGACTAATAGATCCATACTATTTCAGTGAATACAATTCCCTTATTTGAACAGTTAAAAGAAGGTAGAAACAAAAAGTAGCAACCAAATAGAAGGGAGTAAGAAACTGCAAACATCAAGTTGGTGCCATTCAAATTCTTTGATGGAACTAAGTTAAATAGCTTCATCAAGGAAAGACAGGCCATGAAAGGGTCAATTCTTGGCCTTACAAAGGCACAAATAGCTTGAAAGTGAAAACTCAAAGATCTTAACAGAAATACACGATCCCAGTAGCCAATTAAACGGATTTAGCAAGGAAAAGAAGAAACAAAAAGTATATGAAATTCACCTTTAATTATTCAGTAAAAGACCCATCTCCACGTAATAAACTAAATAGAACAAAGTATGAGGGATCAGAACTCAATTGGCTTTTCAACCCTAAAGAGAGCACTGGAAAGATAATTTTCTCCAAAATCTGACCCTTCTCTACTTAGGCAAACCACATAGAAGATATATAACTTCAAAATTAGAAAGCAAAAAGTATACCTTTTCAGTAGGAATTCAACGAAGCAACCCGATAGGACACTTTTCCGGATCTGATCTGGAAATAAATTGAGGATTCGATCGAAGCAAGAAAGTTGAGCCGAGCAGTAGCTTCGCTGGATAGGAGATTTGAGTTAGTTTCTTTTTGAAGAAAGCACAGAGAGACTAGAGTGCAGATCGGGAGGGACAGATTGGGAAATTAACAGTGTGAGCCTGTGAGGCGAAGCTTAGCGAAAGAGGTCGGAAGGAGAGGCAGTTAAAAAATAGTGGGAAATTTTTCTTATTTGCATTTAGACCTTTCTGCGCTTCAACTATAAAAAACAAGTCCGTATTCTTCCGTATGGTCAAATGGTAAAATTTCTTTATATATATATTTTCTTCTTGTTAACAGGTGAATTTTCAACAGCTTTCAGGTAATTTTTTTTCTGAAAACTTGGTAGTGACTAGCAAGACAACTTTTAGGTAATCTATTCGCTGCTATTAGTAGTAAGAATCTGTCATTTTTAATTCTACACCGTTCGATTGAGATCGAATGATCTATATATTATCCTTAGTTTATAGATGATAAGAATAAATAAATTGTGAATAATACTAGACCGTTGGAAAAATTGTGAATAATTTTCTTATTCCAGCCTATCAATGATTAAAGAAAATTAAAATAAATTTTATTTTTGGAAAATTGATAATTTTATTTTTATTTTTTAAGGTTGTGGTAATAGAGGGATCTCCACGATTATTGATATTAAACGGTACATTTTTTTATTCGTGCTTAAGTTAATAAATAATTTTGTAGATATATTATAAATAATCTAAATTACATTTTTTGAAAATTATGAGATTTTAACTTCATTTCGATAGCCATAAGGAGAAGGGATTAAATCGTCAAAATTTGATTTATCGATTTTGTTAAAATTAAATATGTATTTTTTTTACGTACTATTGTTATTTTAATTTTTAAGAGATTTAAAATAGTTATTTGAAATTTAATTTTATTGACAAGAATATAGCATCAATGATAATGGGTAATGGATGATTCCTTTTCATAATAATCACAACAATGCCCAATACCTTTATCAACTTCAAAATAGTTCAAATAGCGTCACGGAATTCATAAACGATATGAAAAATAAATAAATAAGGAAATGTTGTCCCGACTCCTTGTCAATTTTTTAATTGATCAGATGATAAATCTTATTGATGCCAAGACTTATTTTTATTTTTTACGGTTCGTCGGGACAACATTGATAATGCATTAATTTTATAAAAAATACATTGATATTAATTTTATAATAAAAAATGAAAAAAATAAGAATACATTGATAATACATTAATTTTATAATGATAAAATATAATTTGTAATTTTGAAATCCAACATTTAAAATATGACACACACACGCACACTGTTGTGTATTTTTTTTCCAGTTTTATTTTTTTTAAACATTAATTAACAAATATATTATCAAAATTGTCAAAGTATTCATTGTGAAGGGATCCCAACTCATAAAACAAACCTAGAGTTGGAATAATTAAAAAAAAAATCTTATCATTTCCTAAAAGAAAATTTTCTGAACTACCCAAAATAAAAGAAACTATAAGATTGGAATGGTGATAATTTGGATTTGTTTTCCTGACCTTCCGCTCTTATAAAATTATTTTGTCTATTAGGTTAATTGTTATTTTTGTTTACTACTCTATTATTTAATTTATTCATCCTTTCCAGATTGTTGGTGACGTTGCTGGAATATAATTGAATAATTGCTTATTCTGAGGGAAGCAGCTAATAGTCCCCCAACTCCAATCTTTCAAAAATTTCCGGAGATTTTTAACTAATTCTGTAAACAACAATACTAAATCCTGTAAACATTAATACTAAATTCTGTAAACTAATTCAACAAATCTTGTAAACATAAAAATACGTGAAAACTGTTAAAAACGCGTGAAAACTGTTAAAAACGTGTGACAGCTATTGAAAACGCGTGAAAACTGTTAAAAACGTGTGACAGTTGTTGAAAACGCGTGACAGTTGTTGGAGACCACTTTCTATAAACATACACATAATATCCTGTAAACATACACATATTATTATGTAAACATACACATATTATCCTATAAATATACAAATTTTATTCTATAAATATACATAGTGTACTTGAAATTATAGTAGTTGAAATTATGGCAGTCATGGCAGTTAAAAATGCGTTAGAACTAAGTGAAAAAGAGAAGACTTTTTATACATGGAGATTTTTGAGGGACTGTAGTCCGGAGAACATTATATTTTCTCTATTATGAGAATCTACTGTATGCGAAGGGCAGAGAATAAGTTAGCCCACCAATTAGTAAATATAGGAAAGATTTATAAGCTTAGTTATTCAGGTTTTATGTGCCTCTTTTTTTTTTTTCCAGGATATAATATATCATCATTTTCATGTAAAAAATTAAACTCTGTTTAATTAAAAGCCTACGAGTAATTTGGCCAAAAAATAAATAAATTAGAACCAACCTCTATATTAGAGACCGATCTGTATATATATATAACTCATGATAGGGGTGCAAACGGATTGGATATTATCTGTTCGGATCCAAATCCATATCTGATTTTTTGCGGATATGGATACGGATATATTCGTATCTATGATCATGTTTGGTTGTGAAGTAAAGTTAAACCGGATTAAATTTCTTACTCCAAGCTAAATTGGATTAAGTTAACCGTGTTTGGTAGAGTAAGTTAAACTATCTCTCTAGGTAATATAAGTTACTCCGATTTAGCTCAAGTCTTACTTATCTTAAGCCGCCTAAGTTACTTCTCGTTTAACTCTTTAAACGTGAAATAAAAAATTTACTCCACTTCTTACTCTACAACCAAACATGGCCTATAACTTTTAATTAAATGGATGTCCGGTAAAAAAGTTTCTAAAATCAAACCTTCCGACTTCCGACGGCTCTGACTTTCTTCTTTTATTGGGATTTGAGGCGGAGAGGCTGAATAATATTGATTATTATTATTGTTTCTACTTTTTTTTAATAATATTAATATAGTTCTGTGGGAGCACAAATTTTCAATAATACAGTACAAATTTTCTTACTGATTCATAGTTCTGTTGAAGCTCTAATAAAAAATTTAGTCAAGTTGTTGCTATAATTAATCAAACAATTATGTCACATGTATTATTTAGTCGTGTATATAATTAAAATAAAGTTAATTAACTAACCTTTTTATATTGATAGAAAAGTCAGAATATAAATTTTAACAATTTTATATATCTTTGCATTCAAACTATCTTTTCTTAAATCAATTTCTTAAATGATATATTTCTGATTCGATTCTTTTGAAAGTCAAGTATTAATTTCATATTGTGCAGCATTAATTTTTGATTCTATGAAGAAAACAAAAGAAGGAGATTGAGATGATAATTGCGATTGATGTGTTAACAAAATATTATTAAACTATCACTTTTTATTTTAGAATTATATATGTTTAGAGAGAATATCTTTTGTGTTGGTATATTTTGATTGGAATTATAGTTATGTTGGTGAATTTTAGTTAATTGGATATGGTTAGTGAATTGATGAATTTTAATTATGGCTATATATATTTTGTAATGGCATAATATTATGTATATTGAATTAAAAATCCGAATTCTATCCGTATTCATATTCGTATCCGAAAAATATTTGATCTGTATCCGTATCCGTTTAATATTCGATTAATATCCAATCTGTATCCGTATCTGAAAAAAAACCGGATACGGATATAGTTTTAGCACTATCCGATCCGTTTGCATCCCTGACTCAAGAGGTGCTCAACTACTCTTATGATTTCAAATATATATTTTTTAAATTATGTCTATTAAAATTTAATTTAATTTTTATTTTTCTTAAATTTTTTATATAGTTCGGCCTCTTTGTAAATTGTTATTGTGAAAATTGAGTTCAAATCTTGACAATGCATTATGAATTTTACTTCTTTTAACTCCTATCTAAATTTTCTAAGTTCGTCTCTGCTCTATGCACTATGCACTATGCTCATTGTCAAACAATATTTTGCTATGCATGTATTTCGTTACAAGTAATACCCCCACATGTTGCATTGGTAAAAACATAAACTTATTTTGCGCTCGGTATGCGTGATATCAATTTTTCCACTTGTAGTGCCAAATGCCAATGGAAATTTTTAACTACATAAGTGCAATTATATAAACAGATTTCACACAAAATTAAGGGCATTTTAATGGTTTTTTCAAAGAAAGAGAGCTCCGAAAGAGTATTTCGATCCGTCTAGAAACTTTAAAACAAGTAGAAAGAGTCTAGTATTATACTGGCAAAGGGAGCAAAATATACCAAAACATCCTATACTTTTGTTATTATAACAATATAATAGTTGTTGCTTTGGAAGCACACGAAATATTGCATTACACAATCATTTTAGCATGTATCGCAACTTAATTAATTGCACCCACATTTTGTTAAACTAGCGGATGTAGGAAGTAAATGTGTTATAACGCAAAAAGTTCCCTAAATTTGTATTAAATAATGCAAATGACTCAATCACACATTCACACTAGTAGAGTTGTGTTATAGCATAACTAAGATTGCATTAAAGCACAACCTGTTTGCTTGATTGCATTCAACCAATGGCAGGTTTGCACAACAATTTTAACTTCCCAATTATTTGAATTATAAAATAATAAAATAAGATATGTTTAGTTTTAGATTCATCACACTACAAATTTTATAAACTAATATTATATTAATAGAAATAAAACTATCGATATATATGTCAACTCTTTCTTAAACAAGTTTTGACTCCTTAATTCTTTTAGAATGCTCCTCAATTCCCAGTTCTTATGCTGCTCTATCTTAGTTTTCAAAATGAACTTTGGGGGTAGAATTAAGTAGGATATTTTTAAACTCATCAAGTTGTTTGATGAACTTAACTTTATAATTTATCAGATTAACTTTAAATAAGAAATTCAAACTATTGAAACCGATATGTGTACTTCAAAAGTGGTACATTTACATACCAAATTTATAAATTATTGAACTAACTTTAATATAAAATCAATTAATAAAGAAACAATGAAAAAAAAATAAACGTATTAAAATTAACTTATAAACATTTTTTTTCTTATCACTTCACTTTAAACTAAATTAATTAAATTTTTTGTAAATTTAACATGTAATTGTGTTACTCATGAAATGAAATAGATTGCTTTCACCTGTTTAGATTTATCATTTGAGGATAGATTTAAAATTAAGCTCACTAAAATGCTTAGTAAACTTGAAACATTATGGGGCTGTTCAGCAAGGCTTCCTTAAGATTAAAAGAGTCTCCTTTAGCTTCCTTAGCCGTTTAATCCTACCGAACACCTGTTTCTTAGCACGGATTAAGATTACTTTCTTTAGCCTCCTTTGGCCCGGATCTTAATCCTCTGCCCAGGTCTTAAGATACCTATACTCCTTCCTTTAGGGTCCTTAGCTATCACTCACGGATTAAGACAACCGAATATCGGTTTCCTAAACTTCCTTAATATTTAATCCTAACTAGAATTAAGAGGTGTTGCCGAACAGTCCCTATATCCTACACGAACTTTGGAGGATAAATTTTGTACGGGAAAATTGCATCCCCTAGAAAATTTAGATATCACACAATTAGAACTTAGAAGCAAGGAAATACTTATCACACAATTTTGATTACCAGCCCAAATATCATGGGCTATACTTATCACGTCAAAACAGGCTCTTGTTCGACAACTTTGAGATACTTATTAAATTCGAATCTTTTATTTGTCTTTGTTCTTTTTTAGTATCAAACATTCTGTCAGATTCTCTCCCGTCTTTAATTTCTTTTTAAAAATACTTACATTATGTTATGAACAAATTTAATAAATGATGTTCATTAATAAAACTCGTTAAGTTCATCAATACCTCCAGTTTATCTTTCCATCTATTAAATAGCAACGAATTAGGTTTTTTTTTTTTTTTTTTTTTTTTTTTTTTTTTGAGCCTATAATTAACTAGACGCTTTGTAAGTATGGATAATGTATGACAAACATACGAACAAAAGTTAATCATATTTTTCTTTATAAATGTTTTCTATAGCTCGTTTATTTCGTTCTTTATTCTTCTCAATTTACAAAACGTTAGCATCACAAAAAGTCCTATCTTCAAAGATCCAAGATAAATTTTGGTATCATTCAAAGTCATTTATTAAATTATTTTACTGTCAGGAATTGGGATAAACTAAAAAAAAAAGAGGAAAATTTGAGTTTCAAATACATAAAAAGTATATTCGAGGCTCTTGATTAGATCTTCTTAATCAATTTTATTTCTTTAGTGGGTTTCTTTTTATTTTATATCTTTTTATTTTCTGATAAATAAGAAAAGTAAAATTCATTTTAATGAATTGAATGTGAATTCAAAATAAAAATATTGCAGTATTTTTTATAATAGGTAAATTTTATGAAATGAAAATGTGTATATGAATTGTCAAAATAATCTAGTACTATATGTCTATATTCCATTAGTTTTTATCATGCCCTGTCGTTATTTTTTTTTTTTGGAGATGTTGTGCTTGATAGAACATTAGTTTCGTGATGATATTAGTATGTTAGTCGATGGTATAAAAACCATGTACTTTTTTTTATTATTATTATTCTCAATGGGTTGAACATTATTGTTTCAATAGTTTAGTATTAGATATTTGAATATTATTTACATATTTAATATTTTTGTGATAATATTTGAAGAATATTGAATTTGTGGCTCTTGACATTACGTAATTTTTTTTTTAATAATCATGAGTATTACATGTCGAAATTCATTTAGATGCAAATGACAGTGATAAATTAAATTAAAGAAAATAATAAAGCATCTAATCAAGATAAAGCTACCACTATATGAAGAATTGAAATCCGAAAGGTAAATATCTTACTAAAAAAGAGAGAAAAAAAACATTATGATGATATATATTAAGTATCACTGGAAAAAAAAAAGAAAGAGAGAGAACAAGATTGATAACATTTTTGTTTGTAAAGATTATCAATCTTAACCAAATTAATATTACTCGTTCAAGTGGATATTGCTTAATTCTTATATCAAAGTTGATCAGTCATGATAATATCAAAATAAATTGATTCATAATTTTTTTATTGTGTATTGTTAAAATATTATGATATTTTTATGATAACAATTTTATTCATAACACGTGAATATTTTATTTTTAATCACACATCCATGTTTATTAATGCGAAGTAAGCGTTAAATTATTTTAAATTATTAATATCTGTTAGTAGTAAAAATTAAAAATTAAAAATTAAATTGTCCTGATGTGCCATGTTAACAAGTGGAGCAGCGAGGGTAAAAAAACAATAAGTTGATTGATTTGATTGATATTTTGCTCTTATTCCACGATAAAGGACCTTAAATCACTCTTGTTTGGTACTTAAAAAGTAATTTAAAACATTTAAATTATCACTAGTCAAACACATGACGCACAGCATGTTCCTTCTTTAATAACTTTGTATGATTTTCAAAACTCATTAGTCATGAATCATGATCATAGCTGGCAAACTTGAAAAGTCAATATTGAAGAAATCATGAAATTTTAGCCATATAAATTCGTTGTTACTTGTTAGACATGAGAAAGCGAGTAATACAATTACAATGCCATGATTACGGTAATATTTTTTTAATATATGGTAAATTTGGTAGGAAAAAAAATGGAACTAACAAGAAATTACTGTAATTGCGTGTTTTCGATTCACCCATGATGTCTCAAGATTTGAGAAATTTGCTAATCGATGGATTGCAGAACTTCAGAGTAGGATTAAAATTTATCATTATTATTTTTATGTCTCAATCACGAATCATATCTTTATCTTTGTTTTTAAAATTTAAATAGTAAATTCGAACTGCTTAATACGATCTACATATTAAAAAAAAAATACTTGAAAACAAAATTTTATATTTTTAAAATTTTTACTACTTTTTAGATAGATATAACATATAAGAACATTTTTTTTCCCAGAAGATTCAGAATAATTCAGAAAGAGTCATTTTGTCTCTAACTAAAAAATAATTAATATTTTCAAAAATTATAAAATTTGGACTCCAAACACATATTAATAATGAAAGAATAAAAAAAAATGAAATTTGAAATGTAATTACTAATTCGTACTATTTCAGTCATATTCAGTTGATGAAGGAATAATAAAAGAATACGAAAATGAGCCAATTTCATTTCTTGTAAAATGTTAATTTCTCTATTCTCCAATTCTCATAGAATAGAGAATTACTTTGTAGAGGAATAAAGAGAAAAAAGTGTAAAAAATAATAGTTTGCTGATTGCTAAAGTTCAAATTCGATCCGAGATTTTTATTTTTACCCAAAAATACTATTATTTTAATAATAATGCCCACTGAATCGGCGGATTTATAAAAATACCCAGCCCGTGGATAAATTCCACGGGTGGGATTTTTTTGGTCTGCCCCGTGAATATTTTCCACGGGCAGGATTAAAGGTTGGGCCCGTGGAAAATATTCACGGCCCGGGCTGTTAAAACCCTTCCCCCCCCCGTCCGCCGCTCTGTCTCCATAAACCCCCGTTTTTATCCATTTTTTCCTCTTTTCCAGCTCTCTCTCCGTGAAGCCTCACACCAGCCGGCCTAAATAAAGTCTCCTCTCTCTTTTTCGCCTCATTGGAGGCCCGCCACCGCCATCGGCACCGCCTCCGTCCATCACTGTTGCTGAGTTTTGAAGAGTCGAGAGGCGAGGCGAAGCCACTGCCGTGGTACACGTGGGACAGACCCCTTGTTCTTGCCTCTTTGTGATTCGCATTATAACGGGTAAGTATTTGAAATCCCTTTTAATTGATGAAGTGACGTACGGTTGTCATATGATGAATTGATCATTATCGGGTTTTATGGGCTGATTTGGGCATTTATAAATGGTCTAGCGCGGGTTGTTGATTTTCTCGGCTGGACCTGTGTTGACTACGTTGCTTGCCTAAATTTTGTTGTTGATGATCTTTTGGGTGGGGCTTTGATATCGAAGTGAAAATCTTCACTTGAGAATTTACTAGAAATCATTGATATTTTGGTTCTTCATACCAACCTCGACTTGGGCTGTACTTATGCTTTTTTTCACCTAAATTGACCGCGTGTATTCCTTGCATGAACCGTAGATAGACTATTGATCTCGGTATGAGTGGATTCATGGTATTGGTACACCCTTTTTAAAAATGTCAGGGGCCCTTTTGTAATTTTCTTTAAGTGAGGGGCTGATCTGCTAAAATAGTAAAGATCAATTAACATTGACACTCTTATGATGCTGCATTGGTAAAAAATGTCACGGACGAGTATCATTTTTTTTAGTATCAGTATAGTCTGACATTTTGAATGAAATCAAAGTCGGCCCATGAAGCCCAATTCAACTTATTTATTTGATTCAACTCAATTCGCATTTTTGTTGATTGGCTGAGGTAAAAAGGCGGGCCCCACCTACTTGACATTTGACTAAATAAAATACAGATAGCGCCATGCATAGTTTCATTCATCATTTTTTTCCTATTCATACAAATCAAAATAAGAGTATTATTATATGAAGTTATTCGTATAAATAAATGATTTCATCATTTTTAATTATTCATATAAATAAATAAAAATATTTATTTATATGAATAAAAGACATATATGAATAAAAGAAATAGAGGTATCAATTTAAGTTTGAAATGGAGATGACTGAAAGGATAAAAAAATAAATATATTTACTTATCTATTAATATGAATAAAAGAAATGGTTTCCTTTTAGTCATCATTATTTATTTATATGAATAAAAAATGATTTCATCTATTTATTTATTTATACGAATAACTTTGTATATATTTATTTATTCATATACATATATATATATATAGAGAGAGAGAGAGAGAGAGATGGGCTATGGTGCATTGCAATGCATGGACCCCTTTGTGCATTGCACTATAAATCACGGATTCAAAGTCCAAACGACCGATCCGAACCGTTAGATATTTAATCCATATTGAAATGTGCTTGGAGACCAAATTTTATATTTTTTGGAATTTTTTTACTATTTATTAAGCATTTTTTAAAATTGCTGTTTTGCTGTGAACAGTAAAAAACAGTAAAATTTTCTGGACCATCAGATCAGCGACTTTCAAAATTGCTTAATAAATAGTAAAAAAATTCTAAAAAATGTAAAATTTGGTCCCCAAGCAAATATTAATATGGAAAATAAGATGAACGGTTCGGATCGGTCGTTTGGACTTTGAATCCGTGATTTGTAGTGCAATGCACAAAGGGGTCCATGCATTGCAATGCACCATAGCCCATCTCTCTCTCTCTCTCTATATATATATATTTTAATTTTTGGTTTTTGAAAGTTTTTATATAAATTAGCCTTTGTCATATTGATCACACTATTTTTGTCTTTTCACATATTATGTATTTTATAGTTCAGCCTCTTATTTAAATTTTCTGATTTCGCCTCTGATGGAAGTGTCTACTTTATTAGAAATTAATGAGATATAAACATGCTAATTCTGTTTTATTCAATAATTATTTTTTGATCAAGTGACAAAATCAATGATCTTCATGCAAAAGATTACAGTTTTTAAATCGGACCAAATTAAAATCAGAATATTTGATATCCAATCATAAAAAAAATTCCTTATTAATTATTACCTTTTTACTACTTTCATAAGATCTTGCATGCATTCTTTTGTGAATTTTTAAAATCGGAATACTTGATATTCAATCATCAAAATTGTTACTTATTAATTATAATTTTTCATGACTTTTTTATAAGGTTTCGTATGCGTTTTTGAACTTTCAAACACCTATGCATCCTTATTTCTGTAGTTTTCTCCCACCGTTTGGCGAGCTTAACGTGTACCCGTTCGGAAAAAGGCTTTCCTGCATTGTTTTGCTCCATCGCTGCCTGTCGCCGCTGAACAAACCAGCTATTGCACTTATAGAATGTCTCCTCCACAAGTGCAGCCACGGGCAACATTCGGCTATCCTTGAAGACAGCGTTCAGGGACTCGGAGCCGTTTGTTGTCATGATACCAAATCGGTATCCTCCATCACATGTCTGGAAGATTTTATCAAAATTTGATTGCTCCATGACATCATTAGGACGTACTTTGCCCACTCTCCTCAAAAAAGCATTACACCTAGGATTTTGCTGCAATAGAACAAAGTAAAATTAGACAAAATGCATCTGAAAGAAAAGAAAATGAACAACATAATTAGACAATATTAGACATACCATGGCGAAATCTTCGAACATCTCTTTCAGCCTTCTTGGCTTCTTCTTCTTGGCTCCTTGTTTGAACCTAGTTCCGTACCATTTGTCCTTCCCACAAGCCTGAACCAGATTGTCAGCAACATGCTAGATACAATATCTGTGCACAAAATTATCCCGGTCTCATCCGTATTCAGGTTTCAATGCAGCTCTGATACCCTTGTGTTGGTCTGATATAACACATACCAATCTATTAACACCAATCACATTCATTCTAAGCCATTGTAAGAAAAAACTCCAATTCTCTTCATTCTCCTTGTGCACAATTGCAAATGCTACAGGCATCAATTGGTTCTCGGCATCATAGCCGCAAGCCATCAAAAGTCTGCCCTCATACCGCCCAGAAAGGAAGGCTGCATCTATACTGATCACCGGTCTCAAGTAATTAAATGCGGTGATGCATGGTCCGTAAGCCCATGCCACGGCCACGAATTCCACAACACCTTGCTTGACCAGTCCTGTATTTCTATCGAAGCTCGGCTTGGTCCAAAAATCGTGCCTCGAGCCAGGATTCTTATCACATATCCCGATAAGCAATAGTTTTATAAAGTTGTATGACTCTTCCCAACTCCCAAATTGTCGGGCTACTGCAAGCTCGCGACCTCTCCAAAGTTTGTTGTACTTTGGGGTTATACTGCCAAACCTAACCCTTACGCAGTTTGCCACACTCCGGATGCTCATAGTGGGGTCTTCCTTAATGTTGCTCTCGATGATATCTGCGATTATTGATGCCGTCAGTTGTGCATGGTCGGTCCTGGTGTACTCAGACGTGCATGTGTGAGGCGTGTCTTGCTCGGTTATCATCCATGTATCTCCTGCATTTGTTGCTCTTGCCTTTAGTTTGAAACGACAACCCGAAGTGCTGCATCTAATTTCCAGCCGGGATGTGTCACTTCTCTTTGTATATGTCTCCTTGTTCTTGTCAACGTGGTACTCTCTGATCTTTTTGGTCAGTTGTTTTTTGTTAGGAAAGTATTGGCCTTTTGCGAGCTCACTCCTGTATTCAATCCGACGACCGTAGTAAGAAACATCTGCTTCTCGAAAAGCAGATGTGTCATTGAAGTTTGCAAACGGGTGTGTCTCAGAACGCCCACTTAATGGCATATTCTCTCTATTTTGCCTCACAGTGGGCTGTGTGTATTCTTCTTCATCTCCTTCATCATTAATGTCCCAGTCTCCTTCCCCCCATTCATCCCCAGTTTGCAGATTTTCCTCCGGTACCTCATTCATAAATTCAAATTCTGACTCGTTTGGATCTTCATGTATTGGTGCCGGTCTGGGGTGAGGACTTGGTTCAGGCCCAGGTAAGGATGAATGACCTCCATGCACGGATATGGGTGGAATAAAAGGTGGAGATTGTACTTGTGGTGGGATAAAAGGTGGAGATTGAGGTGAATTACTGTATATTTCTGGTTCCGGTTCTGCTACTTGCATTGGGATAAAAGGAGTGTGTGTTTCATAATTTGGTTGATCATTTTCTGCAACCGAATTTTGGCCTGAACTCCCAGCCACTGACTCTCTGCGAATTCTGCATGCAAAAACTTCCAATAATGATTCACCGGATCGCACAACTTGCGCGATCAGGCCTCTCAATGCCCCGTCATCACCCAATGCGATTCTGACATACCTTCCTGAATGGACCATTCGGGACTGAACCTGTAATTCCCAACGATTCCTATTGTAGCCGCTCATTTCATAAATAAGCGATTGCAACTGCTCAAATGAGAAATTTTCATCAACCCAATACGTATTTACTGGAGGTTTGGAGTAACGTGCCCCATTCTGGTCAAAAATGAATTTCCCTCCAAAATGTATTGAAATTCCAATAGGCATGGCCAATACACTACATTCAGAGAAGGAAATATTTTGTAAGTTTACTGATTCCAAATGAACAGTAAATACGTATATGCACAGTACTGAATAGTAAATGAACAGTAAATACGTACATGAACAGTAAAAACGTATGTGCACAGTAAATGAACAGTAAATACAATACATGAACAGTAGATACGTATGTGCACAGTAAATACGTATATGCACAGTAAATTAACAGTAAATATGTATATGAACAGTACATACATACATCCAAAGTAAATGAATAGTAAACAACAATACGTAAAAAAACCTGATTTAGCAGCTGAACAGTTCTCTTCCTCCTTCCTCCCTTTCTCTTTCAGAATGAAATGTCTCTCTCTCTGCCTCTCTCTCTCTCTATTTATAATGAAAAAGCGCAAAAAAAAAAAAAAAAGTCCGGGCCGTGAATATTTTCCACGGGCCTAACCTTTAATCCCGCCCGTGGAAAATATTCACGGGGCAGACCAAAAAAATCCCACCCGTGGAATTTATCCACGGGCTGGGTATTTTTATAAATCCGCCGATTCAGTGGGCATTATTATTAAAATAATAGTATTTTTTGGGTAAAAATAAAAATCTCGGAAATTCGATTCTACTTTACTCATTGCCACAATTCGACTCATTATTCGGTGGAAATAGTCGAATAGAGCATCTATTTCCCTCTCTTATCATTTTCCACACCCACCGACATGTCTTTCTTGTTCAATAGAAAAATAATATTTGTTGCACTCTTTTTCACATTTACCAAACAAGCGTTTTAAAATTGTGTTTTGTCCATATAATTTTGGACAAATTTTACTCAAAGTTAGATTCAAACTATCCGATCTATATTGTGTGAACAATTTAGAACTTAATAATAAACTGTGCGCATAAATTTTGACACCAATTATATTATTTATATAATTTTGTGCAAAGTCCATTGGACAAAACCCCACCATTTTAGTATCTTAATTAGCTTCATTTTTATTGCATAACATGCGCTCCCGCCTGCAGCGGAAGGAAGATAAATTTTGGTTGTTTTCCAAATTATGATTCCTGCTGCGCTGAAAACGGGCGCTTAATAATTAACTTCAGTTATGCAAATCTTTTCTATAATATTTCATTTTTCTTTTTCTTTTCTTTCTTCATTAATTATGTGGAAGCAGATATATATATTTAACATTTTTACCGAACTGTGCTGGATGTTGACTGTGTATTGTTACAAGATCCCTGCTGCTTTTCATAAATATCTGGGACTATAGTAGATATCTCCACCATATTCAGAGAGAGAGAGAGAGAGAGAGAGAGAGAGAGAGAGAGATCCATAGCCATGGAAACTTCAGAAAATTATCAACTATCAGAGCCATTAATAGGATCAAATTTTGAACATGAAATCAATCCCCATGGTGCTAACAAACCAGTCGACGACTTAGAGGAGATCAAAAGCGTGAGGCAATTTTTCAAGTACGCGGCAGCGGAGAACAACATGCTATGGTGTCTTGCGGGCCCGGCCATCATCACCTCGATTGCACAGTATTCTCTCGGGGCCATCACTCAGGTCTTTGCGGGGCATCTAACGACTCTCGAGCTTGATGCTGTTTCAACCGAGAACATGGTCATCGCTGGTCTCGCCTTCGGCATCATGGTATGTTCTTTCAAGTCTCATCAATTGCAAGTTCATGATCTGGTATATATGTATTGAAGTAAATATTTGCTGGCAGTTTTGATTTGTGGATTTGAGTTTTCACCTAAGTTATGAGAAAACTTGTGACTAAGGAAATGCTAGTTTTTGACACAAAAATCAGCATGTAACACCAAATTTTTTTTTTTGAAAACCAGTAGTGACTACCAGGTGTACATAATTTAAATGTGTTTACAACTACAATAAAACTAAAACATTCTTATACACTCAATCAATTCGTCCAGCACCCCCACTCCTTCGGCATCTTAGCCATAATTCTGTCTCTTCTATAACCTCCTTTGTCAGCAACCAAGGTGGCTTCATCTTTTGTCAAAAAATCCGCTCATTCCTCTGCTTCCACAATCCCCACAACACTGTCATAAATCTAGTCATCCATCCCTTTTGCTCTCTATCCCCACCCCCTGTACCGACTCCATGAAGCATCCCATGTCCGATGTGATGAGTCTGCTGAATGAAAGATCTGACTCATATGCCCCCACACTTGCATAGCATATGAACACTGAAAAAATAAATGCCATATTGTTTCCATCGGACATACAGAACACATTACACATCTCGGCTCACAAACCATTCCCCGATGTAACATCGTATCATGTGTCAATATATAATCTTTTATGCATTAGTAGATAAATAAAGAATTTCACCTTTGCAGGCGCAAAACTTCTCCAAATAGCTGCATACCTCCATTTCGATCTCCTTACCCCCTGTACTCAATACCTTATAAACTGAAACTGATGAATAGACCCCATCTTGACTCCAACGCCAAACTAATAACACTAAATTTCATCCCACCTTATTACGCACTAAAAAACTAAGGCCAGTACAATTTTGAGTATGCAGCATGATATTGATCAATATCTTTGTTATATACGCTGTTTAATTACAATTATAATTAGTGAGACTATAATAATATGCATATTACGTATTGATCCGTGCTATGAATTTATATTTTTATTTTTAAAATTCAAACAGTTGATTTAAATGTTAAATTTGATCTTTGAATACATTTTAAGATGAAGATCATGATGATCTGTTTGGAATTACTGTTTGAACTTTGAAATCAGAGATAGAAAAATATGAGACACGATTAGACATAAAAAAAAAAAAAAAATGAGGCATTTGAACCCTCCTTTTTTTTTTTTGAAAAATATAATATTTATTTTATTCAAGTACAGTTTTATACATAGATCAAGTTAAACGGTTCATATTGATTATTTAAAATTTCTTTAAAAAAAAGATACGAGTCCTTAACACGAGCTACTATATAACATGCATGCTAATCGTAACCTCACTCCAATTATAATTATAAAGATGTGTGTTATTTTTAATTAACATGGCTACCACAACTACCTCGTTCAATAATCATGGTTTGATACTAAGTACGTACTTTTTTTTTTTGGTTTTTTTGAAAAAGTGGGGAAATCCCACCAGTTTTCATTGAAACTAATATAATTTGCTTCTGTTCAATCTCCAAAATAAAGAATGATTAGGCATACAAAATTACAACATAACAAACAGACATATAACATCCAAATCATCATAGATCTAAAGCCAAAATTGAATTACAAACAACACTGCATATAAGACAATGTAGAAATTCTAGCTATTCAACTCATTCAAGAGCTAGTAGTAGCTCGGTGCCAAGCGTATGGATTACTTCTCTTGAATCCTGAATAGCTTGTACTGCCCCTTCCTCTGTCCATGGATGAGTCAATCCTGTATATCAAAGTCTGACAAGGCATAGAAGTAGTATTCATAGGCAAAATTAGATGTAAACAAAGTAATAAAGAATTAATAAGAGAGATGAGTACTAATAAGTACACAAAGAAATTATCTTTACCCCAACTGCAAGTTATGAAAACACAATTTGTTTCTCACTAACGGAAGGTTCCATAATATCACACCTCTAACGTGGTTGAACTAGAATCGGTTCTTTTAAGGGAGTAGGTGTCTGAAAAACCCAAATATCAGACATAATTGCACCAGTAAATACTAAGCACGTACTTATTTTGTTAATATAAGTATTATCAACCGGTGAATTAGCTAGTCCCTATCTTTTGCATCGAAATATAATTCTTTTAAATTAAACAAGAGAGAAATTTGCAAAATGGACTGTATGGTGACAGGGTACGGGACCATCATATATAATCATTGTTATGGGTAACATTTGTAAAATATGTTCCATCGTATTAATTAATAGCGGTTCAATATTTTTGGAGTATGGTAAATTCACTAATAGAAAACGTTTTATAACTCCGAATATAATTTTCAAACAGCGTGAGTGTTCGAAATGCCAACGAAAATAAAGTAATCTCATAAATTCGAAAATTATGTACAATAATAATAATATTCCCGTTAAAAATAAGAACATAGTTAATTACGCAAGCGTATATTCTTCAGAAATAATTATTTTTGTAAACTTAGCATAACATTATATATATATATTTTTTTAAGATTGGTGGCTTTAAATATCAATTAACAATTTTATTAATAAAAAAATGCTTACAATGAGTCAAATAACTGTATTTCTTTAATTTACTCTTTTATTCTCATAAACATTTCGCTTCAAGAAACGGACCGCCGCTGCAGCAACCGGATCTACTTATTGTCATGCTTGAATCAAGACATTTTTTTTCCAGTAAAGTTGGAGGTCAAACTACCCAATTATTTAATACCATTGTTATTACAATTTATAACAAAAGATTTTTTTCATCTGGGTTTCGAACCCATGACCTCTCACATAGAGACCATGTGCGTTTGCTACTAGACCAAATGCTAATTCTTGCTTCAATCGAGATGTTGATCACTGTAGTACTTTAATCGCCTTCAACCGTCATTGCACTCTAACAATGACCAAATTTACCCACCGTCATGCTCCAATTAAGATGTCGATCACCTTAACGCTATCTCGCTCTACAATCGGATTCGTTTCTTTGACCATCAACGCGCTTCGATGACGACGGAATGTACTCACTATCGCGTTCCTTTGGAGATATGAACTTTACGCTTCGAACTTCAACGATTTTGCACTCCCAGCTCTGCTCGGTTTTGCTCGGCTCCGGTTCCTCTAATTTCTCTCATTTTTCTCTCTGCTCGAGAAGATAGAACCGAGAGAGAAGAGATATTAAATCAAGAATGAAAACTACAAAGAGTGGTAGAGTTGAATGGAGAGAGGGAGGAAGGGGAATTAAAATGCTGCGGTTGTGTCAGACTCTAAATCTTTCTGCTAATTCTCCCACTTTCTTAAACAAATAAAAAAGTAGTTGCCTTACCCCAACATTATAGCTAAACGTGTAATATTAATTTGAAAGCAATTATGCTAGTACACTCTTTCCAACACTCCATCCCCATATTTTAAAATAAACTATTAAAATATTTGCATTCAGATATCACAGATCTAAATCTAATTAAATTACTAATTGCGTGCTGCCACATCTATTGACCGGACACAACTAGACTAGGTCCATACATATATAGTTGTATAAATTCTTTTCAACAAGAATTTATTTTCTATTAAAAAATATTAATCCCTGATCCACAAGCATAGCTTATGTTAACTGGAACACTGAATAATATAATTTAATGGTTATATGCTGATTTCGCGTCTCTGTTTGGTCAAAACCAGCGCGCGAAGCATGGATCACATTTGCGCTACTACTACTCTCATTTATTTCCAAATCTGTGTTTAGTGTTGCAATAAATTCCCTCAACTGCTAATATATTTTCTTGTCGGACTTGTTTTCCTTTCCTGTGAGCATATAAATTTAAATTTTTTGACATTTATTTGAGCTAATGGCGTGCAACTATATATACAAGTGCTGCTTGTTCAGTTCTCCTAAAAAATAGAAAATATTAGCCGTGCACTTCTATATTTGTCACTATGGCATTATTCATAATTCATTTATGGCCATTTTTGAATTATTTAATAAGTTAATAGCTCATTAAATGTTAGTCATTACTAGTTTAAATATTAAGTAAAATTAATTAATTATTGAATGGAATAACAAATGCGTAATAATAATAATAATAATAATAATAATGTAATAGCTAAAAATTTATAACTTTAAAATTATACTGACTACATTTAGCACGGAATAATTATATATATAAAAATTTAACCATAATACATATTTATTAATTGAATATAGTTATATTAGGTCCGACAGATATGACAGGTAGCATATCCATCCGAAATTTTCGTCACGATTGTCTAAGAATAATGACCACGTATCTGCACTTCGTTCGAAATTTTTAATTGCAAAATTTTCAAATTTGAATGGCATATCATAAGTATAAAATTAGGGTCCTTTGTGCTCATCAAGAGAAATTGGTGATCACATTTTTGAAAAATTATCAGATTGACTTAGAACTACAAATTTAAATTGTTGAAATCCATGTATTTTGTAAGTGATGTATGTATATCAAAATTTTTAAAGTTTTGAATTTAGTTAGTACATGGTCAAGTAGTCAAAATAATGAGTATTTTATAAATTATTTTATATATTTATTTTTCATTATTTTTTTGACCTTGCGATTATGTACTAAATGAATTTGAAACTTAAAATTTTTTGTATGTATATGCATCACTCACGAAGTACATAGATTTAAACGGTATAAATTAGTAGTTAGAAGTCAATCCAATAATCTTTTGAAGGTGTACTCACCAACTCCTTTTGGCGAGCATATCACACTCTAGTTTTACTCCCATATAATTGATAAGTGTATTCGTCTAATTAATAATTACCTACTATTTTAATATTCAATTGAATATAATTAATTTTTACCTAGCTAAAATTTTGAAGTAAAAATGTTTAGAGATGTACAGTAAGGACGAAGGAGACAGCTTGAATGAATATTCAGATGAATTCCAGTCACTTCATGACTATTTATTGCATTTTTCAGGACACCTCAATCAATTATTAGTTGCTCATTAATCAAACTCGTACTATTTTTCTTTTATTGCATCAATTCATATCTCTATCTCCGACTTTGACTGATGGAGCAACAATTAAATATGACAGCTTCACCGTAATGTGTATCCTCTGCATGAGGTAATGAATTCTAACTGTCTGACTTTAAATAGAATCAATTTAATTTATATCTAATAACATAGGAATTGTTTAATAATAGTAAGAATTTAGTCTGCATGAATTTTAAAATAAATTGCATGATGAAGATTTATTAACTTGAAAGATTTTCTTTTGAGTTAATGCAGAGCATACCAATTTCTTTTTTTTTTTTTTTTTAATGCGAGCAGATAATACGAATTCGCTTCACCGAGGGCGTACTGCACCAAAACAAAAGGTATGAAACAAAAAAGGATAACAGTGAAGGAAGGAGAAAAATGTGCATGGAAAAAGAACTAACAAGATAGGTTATAACAACTAACAAGTCAAAGGACGTACACCAGAAAAAAATAAAATAAAGCTTTATATTGCATAAAAAAAATCATAAAGGTTTACAGAGAAAAATGGAATATTTCTTAATGAAAAGGTGATGTTCCCATTTTTGTCCTTGCTTTTCATTTACTTATGCGGCTGGAGAACATTTCAGTTTTCATAGGCTAAATCATGTTGATAAGGAAACCGTGCTCATAATTGTAAGGAAACCAACTGGAGCGCAGCACCCGAACGGGGGTAAAGATTTTAACAGAGAAGTTTTAGCTTCATGCAGTGCAAGAACCATATGCAACTCTTTGTTAATTCTATAGTCTGTGCGCTGCATTAAGCCAAAACTACTCTGTTAAAATGTTTTCTCCCCGAACGGCCCATCAGTCTCTAATTCGTATCCTCTGCACTGACGGAACGTGCCTCAATAGATCTGGACCGTCCGATTGAGATCCGTACTAATAAAAGGCCCCGCTGCGTAATAGGCGTGAGTTAATGCAGACGGCTGAGATCCATTAAACTCAAAAGTTGCTCTTTTGAGTTAATGCAGAAGATGCGGGCTTATCAGTCCCTCCAGTATTTTCACATGCACCAGCAGAGGTAGCCCCAAAGAGAGAGAGAGAGAGAGAGAGAGAGAGAGAGATAGAGATGAAGAAGAAGAGAGATTTTAAAATGAAATAAAATAAATTCAAAAAAAATAAGAGAGATGAAGAAGAAGAGCAAGAGCTGGCCAGACGGGTTAGAATGTGTAGACAATTAACAAGAAGGGTGCGTCGAACACTTTCATGAATTAATGTCCCTGCGTATGCACACTATGTGTTCGACGTAATGTCCAAGCGATTGCTTGTTCGATTTAGCAGTACCAAACATCAACTTGTAAATATGGCCGTGTAAAATTTGTCAAAATCAGAGAGAAGAGTAATCAACGCCTCATCATGCCTGAAATATAACCAATTATTTGAACCACCATTCTTGGTGGATTGCTACCTAATACTGATGCATTTTCATTGCTTGAACAATTATTTTTATAGATATCAGACACAAAATTTGTAAAAGAAATTGCAATTTGTCTTAATACTGATGCATAATCTAATATACATAGTATCAGTTACCAATAATCAGAGGTCTTATTTGAGGTTCGTTGGAACTAAATGTTGAAGCCTCATTTTAAATCCAAACCAATCCTCAAACTTGGCCTATGGTTAGGACATAAATCAAACCATAAAAGCTGCAAAAATACAAAAGAATAAATCCTATTTAACCAATTTGTGTTTGTGTGGTTCCGGTATTCAACAAGAAGATTTTCTGTATCAGGTACCAGATCTGAGCAATCAAACATCATCAGGCCTATCTGGTAACAACTCCTATATAAAAAATTGTTAGAAATTTTTGACAAAGAAATTTCTACGCATTTTGCAGTTGGGCATGGGGAGCGCATTGGAGACACTTTGTGGCCAAGCCTTTGGTGCTAAACAACTATACATGCTTGGCGTATACATGCAACGGTCATGGATTATTCTCACCATCATGTGCTTATGCCTCCTCCCAATATACATATTTGCAACACCAATCCTTCTTTTCTTTAGACAAGACAGAGAAATTGCGGTACTTGCTGGCAAGTTTGCACTATACATGATACCGCAACTTTTTGCATATGCCATGAATTTCCCGATAGAAAAATTCCTGCAAGCACAAAGCAAGGTCATGGCCATGGCAGTTGTGTCAGTTGCCGGTTTGGTTTTTCATGTAGGCTTTAGTTGGTTGCTTATTGTTCAGTTCAAGATGGGTCTAGTTGGTGCGGCTATAGCACTCAACACGTCTTGGTGGCTTATTGTGCTCAGCAAATTCGCATATATTGCTCTTGGTTACTGTCCCGGGGCATGGAGTGGATTTAGCTGGCTTGCATTTAGAGATCTCGGTTCATTCGCTAGGCTCTCCATTGGTTCTGCTATTATGTTGTGGTATGTTTAAGCATTGTAGCAATTTTAAAATTGAAGATTTATTTATTTGGTAAGTATGAGCTCTGATTGGGATTTTGAGGTCTGATTTATGCAGCTTGGAGTTTTGGTTTTATACGTTTCTCATTGTTTTGGTGGGGAACTTGGCTGATGCTCAAGTAGCTGTTGCTGCTGTATCCATATGGTAGTAAATTCATTATTCATCCCTCTTTATATATATCTTTTACCTCTCTTTGTTTGGACCAAAAGCAAAATAATTGAAAAAGAATTTAATGTTATTATATTATTTTTGCAGCACTAATTTATTTGGGTGGCAAATCATGATTTTCTTCGGCATGAATGCAGCTATCAGGTAATTTTTGTCATCCCATTTTTGAAAAAGAATTAAAAAAAGAAAATCTAACTTCTATACTATAATTTTAAATTTCCTCCATGTTGTCCTGTACAAAAAGGGTGAACTGTAAGCAAATAACTGTCTTTCTTTGCAGTGTGAGGATATCTAATGAGCTAGGTGCAAGGAGACCGAGAGCAGCCAAGTTTGCAATAATAGTTGTTTTAATGAACTCTGTATCTATCGGCGTCATCTTTTTCACTCTGGTTTTATCTCTAAGAGATGTATATGGAGTTCCTTTCACAAACAACCCTGAGGTAGTACGCACCATTTCTAGTCTTGCTGTTGTCTTTGCCTTCAGTCTTCTCCTTAACAGCATTCAGCCTGTTCTTTCAGGTATTTATTGAGCTTTCAATCCCAATTTATTATAAGGTACCTTATTAAACAATAAGACAAAACAGGGAAAAAAGTAATATGGAGGATATACACCTGAACGCATGACTATTAATTATTGAAATAATTCATATATTTTTTATTGTTGAGTTTATACATGGATATGAGAAATCACCTAATACGTAATAATGAAATTCTGAAAAAAAAAAAACCCAACAACTTGTTAAATACATTGATCAACAATTGCTTTAATACATCAAAATGGAGTGTAGGTGTGGCTGTGGGAGCAGGGTGGCAATGGCTAGTTGCGTACATTAACATGGGTTGCTATTACTTGTTTGGAATTCCTGTTGGCTATATCATTGCTTTTCCTCTTAACCTTGGAGTTCAGGTTTGACTGTTAATTAATCAATTGACTAATAACAACTAATAATTTGCTCTCCTTTTCTAAGACTACCGATAAACAAATTATATGTATATTTATCTTTTTATTGATTCAGGGAATGTGGGGTGGGATGCTGTCTGGCGTAGGATTACAAACCATAATTCTAATCTTCATCACTCTCAGAACAAATTGGAAAACTGAGGTATTTAATATATAAACAAATTATATGTGTAAGTAAAGGCTGGTGTATAGACCTTACTAAAATGGTACTAAGCTGCCAACATAGTAATTCTATGTGCTTTTTAGTAACAATATTTTTGGCTTGATATCAGCAATTAGATGCTGGTTCCCTACCATTCCTAACAGCGATAGAATTGGTACTAAGAATTATATATCAATATTATGCCTAGACTTTTTTATCATATGTAATCTACCTTTGCACATGCAAATTGACAAGCAACTTTCTTTTGGATTGAAAAACATGGCAGGCAAATGAAGCGAATTCTCGAATTCAGAAGTGGGGTGGATCTTTGAAAAATGACATGGTTACCTCCCGTGTGAATTATTTGCTCGTTCCAATATTTGATAAGCAAAGCCAGGGTGTGATGTTCTCATCAAGAGAGTTTGATGAGCACAGCTCCAAAAATATATTTAGATCTACGTCAAATGTCGAATTCAAACCGTTAAAATCCATGTGTTTCATGAATGATGAATATACATGCAAAGTTTTGAAAATTTCAGATTTATTTGCTACAAGGTCAAGCGGTCAAAGAAATAATAAAAATTGAATATATAAAACAACTTATAAAATGTTTATTTCTTTGACCGCTTGATCGTGTAGTAAATAAACTCGAAATTTTCAAAATTTTATATGTACATGCATCACTCATAAAGTACATGGATTTTAACAGTTTGAATTCAGCATTTGAAGTCGATCTGATAAATTTTTGAAGTTGTGCTCACCAAATTCTCTTGGTGAGCACATCACACAGTAGCTTTACTCATACTTGATTATTCTTCTTTTAATCCATTTTGGAAACTAACACAAATAATTCTTTTATCATTGCAGGAGACTGTTACTTCCAATCGGGACAATGTAGCTTAATGGGAATTGAAGGATAATACTTTGTGAGATTTAGTTTTGATGAAGGTGTGAGCTGAAATGACATAAGTTCATAGCATTCATGAATTTGGGTTTCATCTCACCACCCCAATGAACTTTTGCTTGCAACATGTTTCTAATTTTGAACCTCCCGAAATAGCAGAAGATAGCTACATTTTTCTTTTGGTGTATCCTGATTGACAAGATTTATTGCCCAAAAAATAAAAATAAAAAAATCGAGTGATAAGTTAATTTACAGGCGATAACTCGCACAGGTGAATATAATTCAAGTCTTAACTACATGTTAAAAGGGGAAATTTTTTATAAAATACCCTTTCTTAATTTTCAAATCAACAAACAAAATATCTCTCTAAAAATTATTAACAAAATGCTCTTGTGTGTCTCATTTTTTTCTCTTTTCCCCTCCATCCCACACCTCCCCGTTTACTCCCATGATCCCATGAATTTTTTGTTAAGTTATTAAGAGAAAGTTATGAGTTAATGACAATTATTGTGCATTCTTCAATTTGTATAGGAAATTGTGTTCATGGTAGGGGTGTCAATGGGTACGATACAGGGAGGGTGAAACTATTTTCATATCCATACCCACTAAGAATTGACTTTATCCATACCCTCTCCATACCCGTTAAGAATTTGTCTTACCCTATCCTACCCATACCTGTTATAATTAACGGATAACGAAACAATAGTGGACAAATAACAAAAATACTAATGTAATGGTTTAGACAACGTAGGGTCAATTTTGTCACTTGTTACATTCTTTCTTCTAACATTTTATTCCATCTCGTTCAATTATTAAATATATATATTCATAGTATAACTTTGAGAAAGCTGATATGTGATGCAAAATTCAGATGCTAACACCTGAGCTGATATTAATTGATTACTCATTTGGATCAAACAATACATTATTGCCAGAAAATAAGGTGAGGATATATTTTCTTTGAAACATAGAATATTTCCATTTATAGAATTGAGAAAAAGACAATAATGATGAATAAGGAAGAAACAAGGAAATGAATTCGTTGATATATATGTCTCCAGCGTTGATACAGGCATATATACAATAATATGAAAAGAAGAAAAATAAATAAATTAGATATAATATTGATATATTTATATATAATATATTTCATATAATTACCCGTTATCCAATGGGTACGAAATAACCTTTACCCATATTTATATCCGTTTATCTAATGAAAAAAAAAATTTACCCATACCCATACCCAATAAATTAACGAAAAAAAAACCTTACCCATACCAGTCTTATCGAATACGATACGGGTAGGGTAAACGGGTAAACGGGTGTCATTGACACCCCTAGTTCATGGGTCCAGTATGAATTATTTGTATTTTTATTTTTATTTTTTATTGAACAAGTGTTCAGTACATTACATGTTACAAGTGAATATTACAAAGACCACATAAAATATTACAAGAGCAACATCAGTGATATTTTTCAAGAACCATGCTAGTGGTACGTGCAGTTTACATGCTAAATCCATTATAAGTACATAGAGGGTACGTGAAACAGGTATAAACCAAAGAGTGAATCCTTACTATGTTAGGTATAGTATGGGCCTGATGAAATTTAAACCTGTATAATTTACCAACAACTTCGTATATGTAAGAAACACACACTCTACTATTCCCAGTTCTTTTAACATCCTGCATTCCACGGAAAAGGTTGAGTGCCTCCATTTGAAAGGAAGAGAAAGCATGGACACAATAGCCTGTGTTTGAAAGGAAGAGAAAGCATTTGAAAGGAAGAGAAAGCATGCTCCATATTGAACCAAACTCCCCGCATTAATTTGTCAATAGATACCATGTGCCTCCATTATTTGGCTCCTTAAAGAAGCTATCAACCCCAAAAGTAAAGCCTGTGTCACTTACCTGATTGCATTCCTGGTGTCGTTCCACAGGACGGGGAGGCTATGTCGTTGCACGAGTCTGATTCTTTGGATGTGTTGGTTGCACATACAACCACTCCTTGAACCGTTTCAGCTGGGTTCATCGTGGCACCCATGTATATGCGTGAGAGAGGAGAAACACCGATTTCGGTGAGAACCATAAAAAGAGGGAATCAGAGGTGGAGCGGTATAGTGGAGGCGGAGGCGAATGGTGATGCGGTGGGGTTTGCTTTAACATTTTAGTGCAATTACTCAAGAGGATGCAGAGTTCTTTTAGCTTGTTCCTTTAATCCTTTGAGATTTAATTAGTAAATACATGAATACATATTACAAAAGTATATATATAACTCTCTGTATAAGTGTCAATCAATGCATGCTAGCCTTCTGAAATAAAAATAGTATATAAAATTACTAATAAAAAGCTTTTATGTGAGATCCTACCATACCTATAAATATAATGACCTTCTTTGCTGATTTTTGGCTTAAATTAAAAAATGGTTGTACTTGTGGTCATTGTTTTTTTAAGAGAATGTCATTATTCTGACTTATTTTATTTTTATCAGTAATGCAAACTATAGTTTATGCAGATGTGAAGTTTTGTAAAATAATGAACCTTGGTTAGTTTCAATTGCAAAAGAACTAAAATATCTTTTCATGTGAAGCATTATACAAAAATAATTGATGCATGCCAAAAAAATTGATTTAATCAAAATAATATTTTTCTCATTCTAAATACCTTTATGGTCATTACAAAATTTAAGAAGGAGAAATTATAAATAACACGATTCACTGTACTTGAACATATATCTATTAATTGTCTGTGATTTCCTACTCGAATTGAAGAATGCACAATAATTGTCATTAACTCATAACTTGCTCTTAATCACATACCACAAAAAACAAAGGGGAGTAAACGTGGAGAAGTGGAAGGGAGGGAAAATGGAGAAAAAAGTGGGATTCACAGGGGTATTTTGTTTGTTGATTTGAAAATAAAGGGTATTTTGTAAAATTTCCCTGTTAAAAGTGTGTTTGACAAGTGGTAGTGATAATTTAAGTATTTTTAAAAGTGCATTAAAGTGTTTTTAAGATGGATTAAAATTGAAACACAACTAGAGGCGGGGAGAAATTAAAGCATCAAATTTCTAAATTTGTAACACTTTTTATCCTTATTACTAACATAATTTCAAATTTAAATTCTAAGGAATTATCAAAAATTAAGAACTTTGAGGCGTGTAAATATAATATCTTTTACTTGTCTCTCCTCTTATATTAAGCATGTTGATGTCGTGATCTGCTAGCGACTCTGATTTAATTTGTTGAATTTTAAACAGTTAAGATAAAATATTTTGCGATTGTGATTTTATGTGGCAATGTATATCTACATACTCGTTACACTGATTTTTTTCATATAAATGTTATCATAAAAGTAATTAATTGATAATATTTATTCATTTTATTTTTTTCTTATTGATTACAACAAAATAGGAAAATAATTAACATGTTTGTTCACTAAACATTTATTACCTTCCTGTTTAATAGAGATGTAAAATAGAGATGTAAAGACAATAGTTCATTTCATTATTGAATAAAGAGAAATTATAAAAAAAAACAAATATTATTAAATATGTAAATTTTTGGTCTGATTCGATTCTATTTGTTATATTTTTCTTATTAATTTCTGAACCCGTGAAAAAGCACGGGGAAAAACTAGTAAATTTTAAGTGTCATCCGTTTGAGTTTGAGGTTTGACATTATATTTTTGTTAAACTATAATACCTTAAAAATAATATTCGACAATATATTAAAATAAACTTTATGAAATGTTGAAGATTATAAAAGTATTATTATGAAAATTGAAAATTAAAATTGTAAAAATATAAAAAAAATGTGAAAGTCGGTGAGGGAAAGAAAAAAAAAGAGGGAAGGTGAAAAGCAAGTTAAAGGATCCGTAAGAATATTTTATTTCAAAAGTTTGCATAACAAGGGTGTTCTTCACCAAGTTCTTTTGTGAAATTAACTCTAAATTCATTGGATCGGCTCTGAACAACGAATTCAAATTGTTTAAATCTTTTTACTTTGAAAGTGATACAACTACATGTAAAAATTTTAAAGTTTTGATTTAATTTAGTATAAAGTCAAGTGATAAAAATTAGAAGACTTATAAATTAATTTTATTTCATTTAATTTTTGAATGTCTTTTGATCATTCAACTCTATACAAAATTAATTTTAAAATTTAAATTTTTTGTATATAGATACATTACTCATAAATTAAAAAAAAATTAACAGTTTAAATTCATTATTTAAAATTAATTTAATATATTTTAGAGTTGAGTTCAAAAAAAAAAGTCGTGAACTTAATAACACTCAGTTCTCCTCGAGTTATTTTGTAAAATTTTCTGGAGGATCTTAGATTCTTTTATTAGTTCTTCATTTCATTAATTGATTTGCTACGTGTGCATATGTGATTGGTGTGAGGTTATACGAAAAGCCCAACAGTCAAACTCCTGGTGGCGGTCCAATAGGTAATGTAACAAATTCGTTCCAGTTCTGTTCTTAGACGTCCGATCGACATCAAAATTCGCGTGCACTTGATTTCTACATTCTTCTTGTTGTTCGGACAGTTACTACGGGTATCGGACCGAATTTGGTCCAATGCTCCGTGGATCGCATCCATCAACACAGTCAAACGCCTTTCATCTGCCTGAATTCCATGTTCTTGAGATATCTCAAACTTTGAGTGTTTTCATGGAAACTCTCAACCGTTCAAATAAGTTCTCACGAATCTTGAAGCATAAATAATACTGGCCCCTGCGCTATCCTCGAATAGGCACTGTACACGTTGGTCACGCAAAAATTGAGATATCTCAGAGAATACGGGTCTTCGCCTGTCTTCTTACCAATCCACACCGCACTAACAAGTAACAACACAAAAAATCAGGAAAAATCTCCCATCCAAAATTTACACGACGAGCCATAGCAAAAGCACAATATGCCAAAAGCTTTGTTCCCAATTTTGCTATTGTTTCTCTCCTTATATCAGCTCGATCGATCAAAGGCTTCTTCTATACCTTCCAAGTTTGACGGGTTCGCCTATAGCGGGTCGGGTCCGTGGAAGGACTCGATCCTAATCGAGGCGTTCTTCGACCCGCTATGCCCCGACAGTAGAGATGCGTGGCCGCCTTTGAAGAAGGTGGTTGAGCAGTTTTCTTCTCGCGTCTCCCTAATCGTGCACCCATTCCCTCTCCCGTGAGTTCCCTTTTTTGTACTGCGCTTTCTTGCTGAAGTCTCGTTGTTTCCAGTTGTTGCTGCATCTGTTATCTGAGTACTGAGTAAACAGAAAACCAGAATAAAGAATCAAGGCAATTGTAATGTCAAGCTTTAAACTTTGACAATAATTTCGATTTAATTGATTTCTGACCAATATACTACTTATAGTTTTAAAGTTTGTCATCTATAGCTGCTGGGTCCAAATTGGCAGAAACTTGTCTTTATTTTTTATTATTTATTTTCAACAATTAGACTGAGACTTTGTACTCAGTTTAATTGTTCCTTTCAAATAAAAAATAGTGTCTAATTGCTCAGAAAAGGTAGGGGGTGATTTGGTTTGCTTTTGGACAAGTGTTCTTAATGGTTTTTGTCTATGATTATGTTGTAGTGGATTGCCGAAATGGTACGAGGTTTATCTAGGCTAATTCATGTAGTTAAGGCTGGTTTAGTTTATGTAGTTTGCTTAAGAACTTGTAATGTACTGTAATTTTTGTGGTTTCAGTAATTCAATGAAACTGGTGGCTTTGTCCACACTATTTCACAAAAATGGTTGCTCATAGCAAGGATTACCATGCAAACTGGGCCCAATGGACTGCTGATCGAAGGCCTAGTTAATGATTCCTATACCAATTCAGGAACTCTGTCATGATTTATATGTGTACTAAGTTTATTTTTTGTGTTCTTTGGTATAAAATCTGAATTTATATACTCGTTGTAGGTTTCACAACAATGCATTCCTAGCATGCAGGGCTCTTCACATAGCAAATAACTTGAACTCATCTTCGACCTATGATTTGCTTGAGCTTTTCTTTAAGTATCAGGTTGGACAGACTTCTTTTCATAGATTGAAATCAGAAGGAACTCTGTACTTCATGGTGTACAAAGACCACCAACAGCACAAAGTTGGCACAGAACATAAAAATATACAGAAACAAAAGTAGCATTCCGGCCTTCTCAAGCTTTCTGTTTTCAGTTTTTCTTCACCATTATTTCTCTTTAATAAATCTGTGGCAGGGTACAACAAGTCCTTGATATCAAAATTATGATAGGAAGACAAAAATTATGTAAGAAGAGCCATAAGTGTAGGTTGTGATCTTACTGGTTATTTATTTGGGAACAGGAGAGGTATTACAATGGACCAACAGCCAGTACATCAAGATTAGCCATACAAAAGGATATGTCAAAGCTTGGGGCCTTTGTTCTTGGAAATTCCTTTTTGAATGATTTTGAATCTGGATTTGAAGATTCTTCTACCGATTTAGTTGCCCGCATTTCCTTCAGGGTACGCAACATCTTTTTTTTTTCTTTACTCTGGTGTTGAACAGCATAAAACACTTATTGGAAAGAAGGATTTAGTTTCAACTGAAATTCCATGTGTAATGTATCACAATGCTGCATGGGTTAATTTTTTATTTATTTTATTTTTTTTCCATTTTATATTTGGCAATTGTACTTCAGCCTGAATATGCCTTATGTGAGCTGAATACAGATACAAGATTGGGCATTAGGGTATGGATGACCAGATATTGCTATAATTTGCAGTATTTGGGTGTTGTGTTTCCCATTCCAATTCCCATTGGCCGTCATACATGCGATGGGATTTACTTGAGCTATTTTTGTGTGGAATGATTTCTATGTACCACTAACTCTGCAGTGGATTCATTGAATAGCAGATCCCATATTGAATCAGGTTCCTTATTTTTTATATATTTTGTAGTATGGGAGCTCAAGAGGTGTTTATGGTGCACCATTTTTCTTTGTTAATGGGTTCTTGCAGCCTGATGCTGGGTCCCCTCTAAGCTACAGCCAATGGATAAACATCATAGAGCCTCTGCTGGAGAATAATGCTGGCAGAAATCCCACACTATCTTTCTATCTCTAAGTTCACAAAATTACAAGTATGTATAGGTTCCTAGAACTGGTATCTTCTCGCTTTCTTTTTATGTTTCCTCGTACAATATTGTAATCTTGTACATTTTCTATAATTTGGTATTTTTAAATTGCATACTGTATTGGGAAGCTTGTTGGGCAATACATTTACATTTACTAAGAAATTAGTAGTTGTTGATAATTCGTTATTGCCTAGGAACAATGTGATATAAAGTAGCTACCAATTGTTCAATTTTATATCTAATTGGCATCTTAAACTAAAGATTTACTTGTTGGATTAATTTTAATATTATGGATATGTATGTAAGGTAGGGAATTTTGGGTAGTCAGGTAACAAGCATTAACAAATGTAGATTTGTAGAATACATGCAGCACACTACGGTAGGTGAATATATTTCTGACAAGTAGATAAATTTGAAGTATTTGTACATCTTCATTAGAGATTTTTTTTTTGGTGAAAATGTGAATTGAAAGAAGCTAACTGAAAGCTTCTCCAATGATCAGCTAGTCATCAAGTTTAAATGTCCTGTGTACCAATAACTAAAATATCATCCCGCACAATCTCATCACGAGATTGTGCGGGATGGGATTTTCCAAGTACAAAATCTCATAAATTAGTTTATAGGAATCCATATGGATGAATGGAAATGGCCATGAGAATGTGCTGAAAATTAACATGAAATGAATGTATGTGGGAATAGTTGTGGGAAACCTAAACCCTGAACCTGACAAAGCCATCACACAGTAGACTCTTTAAGTCCAATTACAATCACATAACATACAAATTTATCATAATATTTAGTTGGAGGATTTTTAATGGATATTTAGTTGAGAGGCTTGACCAATCCTGTAAAATAAAAATCAACATCACAATCTTATTTTTGCCGATATGTAGCCATGTTGCCCTGTCAAAAACTCCAAATCCTCTCCAGTGGCCAAATCTTCATACGGTTTGTCATCACTATCTTGCAGTTGCATCATTTCCTCCTTTAGAAACTCTGGGATGCGCTCACTTATCAAAAAGGTAAAAAAATAGACAACATATCAAAGCATCAGGTATTTGATGGGTTCGTGTTGCCTTGTCTCTGATATAATTTGGTTTCTTTCCGACCACGAACCTCAAAGCACTGTTCTAGTGATGGTGTAACCCCTATCCCTGCTCTCTTTATATGGTTTCTGAAGTTGTTACTGTTACCAGTAAAGGAAAGAATTGAATAGAACTCAATAAGCTTCATACTCTCTCATGTATTTGTTGCATTGAATAAGAGATGTTTAGTGTTTTCGGTCTGGTTATCGACACAAATGGATACTAATTAATAGAATGGCGTGCCATAAAATTTGATATCATCTCCCACTAAATATTAACTAATGATTCCGTGGCGTAACATACAGTGCTTATTACAAGGATTTATTAAGTACGTTTTCCAATGTATGTGTTAAAGTGTTGCATTTTTCTCGGAAGTATTTTATATACTCTGCTCGTCGAGCTCTTTAATTGCTTACAGTGAAGTAGTGAACTAAACTGGTAGTTAAAGCCATGTGCTCATAAATGTGCACGGTACGGTATTACATAAAACTGCTGCCATCAGTTAGGACTTGAACTTTTTTCAATTCGGAACTATTCTAAAATGAAGTCCAACCAACAACCCGTCCTCTTAGAGCAGAGATACTGGTAGATATACTGAAATAAAAAAAATATATATATATTTGCAAATTTAAATGTGGAGCAGTATAATATTAATTGAAATAATGGGAAACCTACCACACTGGTTAATGGTTACATTGGATATGCAGCTTTGTGGGGGATAGAGCTGCAGCTACCATGGTAAACTTAGGCAGTCATTAAAACGCACTCCAATTTGATTGATGCTTCACAACAAATTTTAACAATTGACAATCTAATTAAGGAAAAGGAATGGTGTCTGAACAACATTTGTTACCTTTGCAAACAACAAGATAAATCCATTCAGCACCATTTTGGTTCTAGTGTATAACACAGGAGATCAGGTCAGAACTTGCTCAGATACTAGGCAGGAGATAGTTCTTTCTTTCTTCCCTTTTCATTCCTTATAATGTTTAACACCACTGGTGTTTCTTTATTCAATTCTGAGGGCATGACTCTCATTTTTCTCTCAAATAAGAAAAGAACACGTACTCCAACTTTTCTTGAAAGACTTAAATCCAAACACGAAGAATAATAAATGAAAAAGCAACTTTATTTCTGCCACTCCGTTTATCATTCCTATGGTTGAGAGTTGAGACGATTGAAATGGCAATAAAGAGTATGTGTTGATTAAGTACTTGAATTTATTGTACGACCCAGTATTATTAAAATGTATGCTATTTTGTCGGTTTGATATGAATGGCACTATAATGATTGCAATACAGTTCTGGTTCTTGTTGACCATGCACAGAACTAAAAGGGAACAGGGGAGGTCAAAACCCTCCTTTGCTATTTGATTATCAATCAGGTTTAATTCAATGAACAAGTTTGATGGAAGCAAATTCATTAAATTGAACATCTAAATTCAGAAATCAGACATCTTGGACACCCGTCAGACCAACTTTTATTACCCCAAAATAAAATGAGTGCAGTGAGGCTTCTTTAAATAAGAATTATTTCGAGGGCATTGGTTATAGATCAAAGCATTGCATGGGAAATATTAGTCGTTTTAAAAATAAATAAATAGTGGCCTACTGCCAATTCCATCGGAAATGAATCAAATAATTAATACGAGAACAGGTTTTTATTATATATATATATAGAGAGAGAGGAGAGATCGGATTACACCACTATTTTGGTGACATGGTGTGACAATGTTCATTTTTGAAATTTCAAAATCCAAATAGTCGATCCAAACCGTTCAATATGATGAATATATTAAGAGTAACTTGGAAATCAAATTTTACATTTTTCTGAATTTTTTTACTATTTATTAAGTATTTAACAAAATCGCTATATTCAGACCGTTGAATTTTTAAACCCCTCTAAATAAACCAAAAAAAAATTCAGAAAAATGTAAAATTTGATCTGTAAGTACATTTTAACATATCCATCAAGTTGAACGGTTTGGATCGACTGTTTGGACTTTGAAAATGGACGGTGTCATTCCATGTCACCAAAAAATGGTGTCATTTGATCCCTCCTCATATATATATATATATATATAGACAGGCTAATACGCTTTCGGCAGCACTTTGGCCGAAGTGCTGCCACCCCATTTTCAATTTTTCAAAATCCAAATGGTCGATCCGAACCGTTCATCTTATTCTCCATATTAATATCTGCTTGGAGATCAAATTTTATATTTTTTGGAATTTTTTTGCTATTTATTAAGCCACTTTGAAAATCGCTGATCCAACGGTGGCTTGCCAAATAGTAAAATCAGGGGTTCACCGTTGGATCAGCGATTTTAAAAGTGGCTTAATAAATAGCAAAAAAATTCCAAAAAATGTAAAATTTGGTCTCCAAGCAGATATTAATATAGAGAACAAGATGAACGGTTGGGATCGACTGTTTGGATTTTGAAAAATCAAAAATGAGGTGGCAGCACTTTGGCCGAAGTGCTGCCAGAAAGCATATTAGCCTATCTCTCTCTCTCTCTCTCTCTATATATATATATATAAACCTCGCAAACCCATCCTGTAAAGAAAAGCAACATTCCACTTCACACTCTAAGGGCCTGTTCGGTCTGGTTACTGTTTTTGTAGAAAAAAAGAAAATTCAGTTCAAATTTTTTTTTTCTCACCGAAACATTAAAAAACAGTACAAATTTGAAGCATTCCTATACCTATACCTATTCTCATTAGTGGGCCGAACATGCCCTAAATGTTTTAGTCACTTGGGCTAAAAATTTGGACTTCGAAGCATGGTGATCCTGAAAATCACACAGAAATGTAAACATGTAAATAATTGTATATAATCAAGAATTTGTGTTTGATAAATAGCAGATGAAATTGAAAGATATAAAAAGGGAAATTGAGAGAAGTTCTGGAAACATACATCATTATCCACCTCCGGATTCTGTGTGGTACCTCCCCATTTTTGTATCCTTGAACTTGCTTGGCTTGCCTGTTGATAAGTTCCCAATTTGATCAATTAAAAGAAATGACAGAGAAAAGTCCAAAAAACTGTAATTTAACAAGCTACATATTTTTTATATTTATTAATAAAGAGCAAAATGAATACTTTATAAATGTAAATATGGATCGTTAATTCGATTTGTTATAGGCGGTTATAAAATTTTCAATATTTGACCAATTAGTTATAGACACAGCTTTTTACCCGCTACTCCGTCTTGACAATTGCACTCATCACTCGTCACTTCAACAACACTGATTGAGCACTCTCTGTCGAATGGTTCCTGCAATTGACTCTCTGTCTATATCTTAATTTTTAGGATTTTTTAATTTGGGGAGTTTTTAGGATAACATGGTTATAGTGTTTAGTTTTAAATTTTTAGTTTTTTTAAACATTAATTTGTAGTTTTGGAGGTTCCTTACTCTTTGATTTGTAATTTAATTTCAGCAATGTCAGTCCAATAATATTTACCATGTTCGAAAAGACTGAGAAGGGTCACTCCACAACGAATTAATATTACCACCGATGGTGATGTTGGTTTGGATGTGTGGGTAAAATTTCCTAATTTGGCATTTGATTGATTTTTAATTATTTAATAACATGAAATATGCATGAACGACCTTGCCTTGACATCCAATCACATATATTTCATTTTTTGAAGATTTGCATACATTCAAGACCTGTTAAGAGGAATGCAATAAGAACAAGGGTTTGGATATTAGCTAGAGCAAAACCAAATGCCAACCAAGAAGCTGATTCCCTGAACTGTACTAAGGTAACGCACTTGATTGAATAAATTAGTATTTTTTAAAGCTACATGTACACGAAAGTGATACAATCATATGTACATGATAGAGGCATGTTGATGGGATTAATGAGATAGCTAGTAAGAGTATTACTGAATTGGCGCTACTGAGATGACCAATACCTGTAGAAGGAATACGGGGTTAGGTCTCGCTTGTAAATCAGGAGGCATTGGACGATATGGGCCTGAAATTCCAACTACTGCATGATAGATATCTTACGATGCCACTATATGAAACAGGAGTCTTCCGCCTCTTTTTCAAGGATAATAGTGGATTTCAAGGATCTCTGTGATTTTATGACTCTTAATGACATCGATGTCTCTATTATCCAAGTCTGGACGATGTGAGTATTTATTATTATAAACAGATCTATTATTTTATAATCAACTCCTTCATTTCATTCTAACACTAACTATTTTCAGGTATTGCATGAAACTAATTCCTACAGGTGCCCAAAATAATGTTGACATTGATTTTCTAGACCCCAGTCCGCTTAGCGACACAGCTATTAAATATGCTGATGAATATTCTCTTTCGTACTTGGCTGATTTCTTGCTAAAGTTGCAAGATAAGAATATTGTATTATTATCATGCCACAAAGATGTGTAAGCTGCTAATTATACTTTTGTTTATTGTTTATTCTTAACAGGATAAGAATCTTATTTTATTACTTAAATTGTAGGGAATGTTGGAGGCTTTTTGTTATTATCATAAGACATAATGTTGTCTACTTGCTGAATCCGGTGCCAAATAATAATAACCGGGAGCTTTACATTGTTCCAGTATTACAGCAATAAGCAAAATACATACATTTTAAAATGCAAAATACTTTCCATTGTCTACTTCTAGGTACGTACCATTAGGGCTGCTAACGAGCCGAGTTAGCTCGAGTTATGGACAACTCGAATTCAACTCGGAAGATAGTGAGTCGAGTTGACTTGAGTTGAGATTATTGAGCCGAGCTGGCTCGCTGACTCGAATTCAACTCGCGAGTAACTCGAGTTGGCTCGTGACTCGTGAGTCAACTCGTTTAAGGTGTTGAAATGTTGAACATTTGAACTTATGATTGTTGTTATGTAATAATATAAGAAGTAAATATTGAATTAACAAACAATTCACAACAAAATGATTAAATGAAATGAATTGGGTCAACTTGAGTCAGTCACATCTAGTTGGAAAAATAAAATGGACCAAAAATTATGAAGAAAATCATCAATCAAACGAGTCACGAGTTGTAACGAGCGAGTTCAGTCCAACTCAAACTCAACTCGTTTAACTCACGAGTTACTCAACTCGAGTCAGAATAACTCGAATTTTAAACGAACGAGTTGTTAGCTAGTTCGTTACCGAGCTAAGTTTGAGTGACTCACGAGTCGCGAGCTTTTTATACAGCCCTACGTACCATACAATGACCTTTAATAATTCTAGGACTTTTAAGTCATACATCTCTCGGGGAGGTCGGTACATGCCGGGGAAAAGATCACTGGAGGTCAGAATATTTCAGGTAAGAAATATTTTTAACTGAGTATTTTCTTGCATTTTATCTATTCCAATTGCATTACTAATTAGATCTAGTTTTAATCAATACACTTTTGATCAGAGCCCCAGACAAAGCAATTTATGAGAGTCTGGGTATTATGTAATGAAAAACATGGAGATGCTCATAAAAAATTATGCATGTTCTTTTTCCAAAGATTTGTCAATCACCTGTTACTATCATCCTTTCAGATTTAAGTTCTTAATTATATACGTTATTCATATGTTTTTATTCATGCAGGGTCGTCTGTCCAAAATGTCGTACAAAGAACACGAATTATATGACATCTGTATCCAATGGTGAAAGTTCTACTTGGAATTATCATCAGTTTAATTATTGTACAGGTACTTGGTGGTGAGAGGATTTGACAAGTTGTTGTCTGTGATTTCAAACAATTATTGTTTTTTGGGTTATTGTGTTCAGACAATTAATTTGTTGTTGGTTTTAATAATTGTGTGATAAGAACAGTCAGTTTTCTGGTACAATGAACTATTGTTGTGTTTATTGGTTGTATGTGTGATATTGTTAGCATTTGTTGGTCAATAATTATTGTAAACACTTTTTATATATTACTTGTGGCATGGATTGATATATATTATATGTTGGAGTACTTGTATATGTATATATTAATTGTTGATTCAAAAATGGGTATGGAATGAGCACATGCATGTTTATTGTTGCTTTGCTAGTTGTGCTTTAAAAATGGCTAGGCTAGCCCGTAATACAAGAATTAATAATAAAAAATAATAATAGTTACATATACATCACTATCGGCCCATAAATTAATGGTCCGCTAGAAAACTATAATTTTCAACCGCTAACACAAACAAAACAGATGGTGTAAGACACTATTGCAATCGGCTATTGAAATTCAGTAGACAGCATTTATCACATTTTCCATCGGTGGTGGAATGAAAGCGATGGCGTTGGGTTCGTCAAACCCGACGGCGGAACGTGTGCTGCCGATGGTATATTGATTAACTCTATCTGTTTTGAGCAGATATAATAGGTGTGTACATTTTCTATCGAGGCGGTAAGTAACGGTTCGAAATCCAATGACAGAACGCGATTTCAACCGATATATAAATTTTTTTTTGTAGTAGTGACTCGATCGAACAGTTAAAAAAAAAAATTTTGATTCAATCATAGATTAGATAATTTATACTTCTCAGATATGTTGTCCAAAATTAAAACTTGGTGAATAAAAAAATGATATATATTTTTTTAAATGTTACACGGAAATAGTTATTGACTTTTTAAAAGTTAGGCAATTATCTTTAAAAAAATTCAAACCGTCTGATTTGAGATTTGTGGCCGGCAGCAATTCACTACTGAGCAAAAGCTTAGAGCATCTACATCCCTGAAACTCTTGGAGTTTCTAAATAACTGTTAACTAATTTTTAGAAATTTTATCTCTGAAAGTTTCTAAACCCTCACATCCCTGAAACTCAAAATTAGAGTTTCTTAATTGCCACATCAGCATTAGAAACTGGTTTAGAAACTCATCTACATTCCTGAAACTGGTTTAGAAACTGCCACATCAGATTAGAAACTCCAAGAGTTTCAGGGATGTAGATGCTCTTATAACTAATAGAAATTATATATGCTCCAAATCAGGACCATCTGATTCGTCATCAGACGGCCTCTGTAATTTCCATTTCATTATTTTTCTCGTCCAAATAACTTTGATTCATCCTCAAGAGTACTGATATTAATTACAGGTATCGTATTTTCTCAAATAATTGAGCTTATTAATTTCCCATAAGCCTCAATATATTTTAGCTTTAAACTACTTTTGATGACGAATAAAAGTTCCTAAACCGGTCCAATACAATAATTGAACAATTCATAACTTATCACCATCAAATCAGGAAGCATAGTCGGTCACAATTTTGCATCTCTCTTGCAATTTCAAAGACTAGATGTTACATTGAGGTTGAGGGATGATGTTGGATTATAAATTAGTCCATAAACTTATTCCTGGGCCCTGCAGGATAAAAATAAGATTTGGTTAAACTGGGTTATCATATTATAGGCATTGAATCAGAAGGGCCTCTATGTCAACATTAAGAAATCAAAATTTCATAATATATGACCTTCATTACTGGGCCCAGAGGATTATGGAAATCATGATAGCCCATCCAACAAGGATTGTTTTTCAAAGGAATTACGATTTGACTGCAAAAAGTTTTGAAAGAAAAGTGTAATTTATACATGAGGATGGTTCAAATGCCTATATGTTTTTGCACCTCCATCATACTTCCATTTCTCTCTATTATTTTTAAAGTTCAAACAGTCGATCCGAACTGCTCAACCTAACCTCCATACTAAAATATGTTTGGAAACCAAATTTTATATTTTTAGGAATTTTTTTACTATTTTTTTAGATAGGTACAAAATTAGTAAATCTGAACCATCTAAAAACAGTATTTTTATACCTATCTAAAAAAATAGTAAAAAAATTCCTAAAAATATAAAATTTGGTCTCCAAACATATTTTAGTATGGAGGCTAGGTTGAGCGGTTCGGATCGACTATTTGAACTTTGAAAATGATGGAGACACAAAAACATGGAGGCATTTGAACCCTCCTCTTTATATATATATTACTTAACTAGTGTTGGCTTTGAAACTACCACCATTCTTAGTCACTAAATTGAACATGATTTACATAATTTGATAACAACGAATTTAACTTGATAGTTTTATCATAATTAAAAATACAAAAAACATGTAATATTTTGCACTATGATCTAAATAATTTATATATATTAGATATATTAAAAATTAATAAGATTTGACATAATGTATAGAAATGTCATGGACATGTCTAATAGCAGTCTGTCTGAAGTACATGTTTTATACTTTATGGACTTTCTGTTTTCATTTTGATAAATATTTTTTTAAATTACAAATTACATCATTGTCATGAATCATAGAATGGGATCAACTGTTCTTCAAATTCCTGCTATTTTATACTCTTCTGTCTATCTCCTCTTTTTCTCTCTCCTCTTCTTTGAAGTAAGAAATAGAGAGCAAAAAGGATAGCAGGTTCCGATGCTGATCCCATGGACCATACACTGCGATTTATATCTGCCAAACCATGACGGAGAAGGAAGAATTCAATGCTAAAAGGCAGCGGTTAGTCAAGCTAAATGTATTTGATAATTTATTATAATTGGGACGTTAAATCAAACTTCAATTCGTCAAAAATTGTGTCCTTGTTAGAATGAGACAGACATTGGCTCATTGCAAACGACTTTCTACACAGGCATGCAGTTGATGTGATATTTCAGAAGAAGAAAATAGAAGGTTTCATGAGAAAATGCAACTTTTATCTTTGACATATTTGCCCTAATTTCATCCCATTTTCCTTTCTATAATATATTCAACAATCCAAAGTCAATACGACGATATCAAATTAATGCAGAGTCATGACAAAAATGTGACATACTTTCTAAAAAAGACAGCAAAAGAAATATATATATATTAATTACCAGTGAGTCGCTGACAAGTGGTCCCACATAAACAGTTAAAGGATAGATGTTGTGGGGCCACGAAGAAGAACCGGCCCTGTTCATGTTCCATTTGTGTAAACCACATGACTTGGATTATAATAATTGGTAATTGGATTTATTGAATTATACTCTGAAAAAATATCCCCTATCAGTTTTTCAAAAAAAAAAAAAATACTCTGAAAATATAATTGTCGAATATTTTATGAATGGGTCACAAAGAAAATTTATATTTCAAGCAACCGAATTGGGAGACGTATTGGTTTGAAAAAAATGACAAATGACAAGGACTAGATTAATTAATGACGTGTTACATGTGGAACTATGTTTTTCCTTATTTAATTTACCGGTCGCTGTTAGGAAAAACACAAAAATTGGACTAGCCACGAGTTAAGAAATAATTAAATATTTGGTTACTTAAATAGCGTCGTAAGATTATGTCTAAAAAATTAGTTATATCATAAAATAATTTAATTAGTACGAAATTGCAGTGATCATGTCAAAAAATAAGACATTTGAGTCTTACTTAACTCATTTGCCATTACTTAAAATTCCAGGTTTAGCTTGACATTCACGACTTATTTGTGTTTAAATTCCAATAACTTGGATTTAATTTGTTCAATTATACTTTTTGATTTGTTGAAGTTTGATTTGACTTGAGTTGTTTATGCTGATAGTGTTCTAAATAGATGGCGTGATAAAAAAAAATAGAGAAAATTGTAATATTCAGTTAAAAATTTGGTCAGTTTGATAAAGAAAATTCGGTTACAAAAATCCTACTAGCTATTCAGTAGTAACAAAAAAAAATGTGATTATTTCTAAGAGGGATCAAGTTACAACATTTTTTGAGTTACAACAAGTTATAACAAGCATTATTTACATTTTCAAAGTCCAAATCGTCAATCCAAACCGTTAGATGTCATCTCTACAATAAAATGTGCTTGGAAACCAAAATTTACTTTTTTTTTGAATTTTTTTTACTATTTATTAAGATGGATACAAAATTCAATGATATGAATTTGAGTAGTTTTTGTTCCCACTTTAATAAATAGTAAAAAAGTTTCAAAAAATATAAAATTTGGGCTCCAAGCACATTTTATTGTAGAGATCATATCTAACGATTTGGATCGATAATTTAGACTTTAAAAATGTAAATAATGCTTGTTGTAATCCCTCCTCTATTTCTAATATGTGATAATCTTGCAATAATGAAGAGATATTTTTATTTGGTCAGTTTGATACTATGACATCTACTATACCTTGTTAGAAAAATAAAATATCTTACTGAATTATAGTAAATCAGGAGAATAATTAAGATAATAAAATTGTAATATTTAACTGCAATTACGTGGCAGGCAAATTATGAAAGTTCTTCAACTGATCCATTGTTCTCAATTTCTTCAGCTGTGACATAAGCAATGAGCTTTCTTGAAATATCTTATTTATTTTACATTGTTACAAACTTACAATCAGACAAGATAGACTATAAAATTTTAAAACAAAGAGATGATCTTTGACCTAGTGAAATAAGGAGGGGTAGTTAGAACTTAGTAGAACGGTGTACAGGGATTTCCGTGACAGTGACTCGATTGGACGGGTTCAGGCGGAAACATCAGTAACAGTCCAAAAAATTAATCAAAGCCACTTAACACGTGTGGCAATAAAGGCCAAACGGTTTGCGATATGGCGTTTATGACAATAGTGATAAATAAATTATTTGCGGTAAGATTAAAATTTGTGATTTGAAAATAATTTGAATATAATTTGAGAATTATTTGGAATTATTTGAATCAAATATCTCGATCATGTGAGAGAACAAAAAAAAACATGTTTTGAAAAAAATTCGAAAAAATTGTAAAATTTAGGACAAATTCGTAAAATTCGTGAATTATTCAAATTTAATTCGGTCAAAGTTCAATTCAGCATTACCAAAAAACGAATTATTTGAATTTAATTTTGTGAATAATTCTCGAATCTTGTGACTATACTCATGACTCGCCACACCTTGTGGAGGTTTGTTATGGCTACAACAGATTAACCCACGGGAGAGCTTCTAGAGCAAAGATCTTATATGACTAACTTGTGTTCGCACGCTTCCATTTCTCTAAATTAATATTTTCCGATATTATGCTCAAATTAAATTACATTTGTAAGATGAATCAAATTACTTCTAAAAAACTTTGCTCTAAAAACTTAGTTGTTCATGATGAGAGCTACGGAGTACGTTATCCTAGCTTTCGTGCTATATATACACTTTTTTTTTTGGAGAAAAAACATGAATTTTCCTTTATTGATTACAGGTTTCAATAAGAAACCTATTAATAATTAACAAAAGATTTAACATTGTTGAATAAAATTAAGATAAAACAAAACAAAGAAAATAAAGACTCAATTGGATCCTTCCTTATGACTTAATGTAAATAATCCCATTAAGTCTTGTTGAACAGTGGGATAATTTACCTATTAAGTTAGATTCTTCCTTATGACTTAATGTAAATAATCTCACTTTCCTTGATCTCTCCAATTAAGTCTTGTATCGTTTTATCTTTGTCTGTGAATATCCTTGAACATCTTTCTCTTCAACAAATGAACATGGCCAGCAATAAAAGCTCTCTTGATTTTCCTTCTCCCTTCTTATTTACTATCCAACATTGTGCCTGTTCTTTTGCAAGTGTGAACCTCCAGTTCCATGTCGGCAATGAAAAAACCTGGTTCATCTTCTTATATAAATCTAATGTGAAATTGCATTGTGAGAATAGGTGAGCAATTGTCTCTTCCGACCATCTGCACATAGCACACATATTTGGTAAATGCCAATTCCTATTTATTAAGAATTGTCAATTATTAATACTTTATCATAATATAAAAGCTATGCAAATACTTTAATTATTGGTGCCACCTTCATCTTCCATATCTTGACAGTTGGCTTATCCTTCATCCTCTGATAAGCTGACTGTACACTGTATATTCTCATGTGTTGCTGAGTCTCCAGGTTAGTGTGTCACTCATCCTATTTACTGTTGGTCTTGTTATCAATTTTGACTGTAACTCTAATAATTGAGTTATGAACTCTAGTGATCCAATCATGTTGAACATAAATAAAATATCTTGCATATTAAATACTTCTTGTAATGAGATATCTGGATTTGTCGCTTCCATAAACAGTGCTTTTAACTCGTATTTCAGTATGCCAAAACTCCAATCATGATGCCATAATTTTATGAAAGCTCCATTACCAACATTTCACTTCATGTTTGCATATAACAAACCTTGTAGGTTTCACAAAGACTGTTGAAAGAACTTGTAGTCAGGAGTATCAAATACTCTTCCTTCATGAGACATTAACAAAGTCACCTTCAATAATCTCATCTCAGGCTTAGTCCAGTACCAGTACCATTTTATTGATAAAGCACTATTAAATGTTTGTAGATCAATTACCCCCAACCCCCAAATTTCTTTTTTTTTTGACACACCAGTTTCCAGTTTGCAAGATGTATTCCCCCTCCTTCAGTATTCTTCTTCCAAAGGAATTTTCTTCTTGTCTTATCTATTTCATTGATGATCCAAAGTGGTAGTTTAAATACCGACATGAAATATGTTGGGATTGATGACAATACTGCATTTATGAGAACTAGCCTTCTAGCTATTGACAAGTGATTTGCAGCTCAGCCTTGTAATCTGTTATTGACCTTCTGTATGAGTGGTATATAAGCAGATTTTGATAGTCTCTTATTCGACTTCAATTTCTTTTAAAAATTTTTTATTGAGTAACTTATTTCTTTCCTACTTATCGAGGAACTCATTTTCCTCAAAAAAATTCTTCCCTATTGAATTCCATTCTCAAGTAATGTTGTGCCTCTATTTTTTTTATACGAAAAGGAGAAAGTATGGAAACATGTGTTGATTTTGGTATGAAAGATAATGGGAAAACACATATTTTAAAGGAAATATGATGTTAGAAGGAATCTGGGGAAAAAAAAAATGCAATACAAGACATTAGAATAGAGTCATAAAAGATATTATTGGCAATGGGTGTGAGGAGAAAACAGAGAGGAGAGGGAGGATTTATATGTTGAACGGTTTTGATTGATTAATTTTTTTTTCTTGTGGATAAAGAATGGAATATTAGATTTGGAAGAGAGAGTTTGCGTTACTTCCTTTAATTGAGTCAATTGGAGAGAGAGAATCTGTGTTAATTGAGTCAATTGAAAAGAGAGAGTATTAAGAGGATAAAATATGTATTAAGAAAAAAAAAAAAAAACAATTTTCTCAATGTTAGATATTACAATTGTTGTGTGGAGAATAATCCGACCTTCAATTTTAGGGAAAATTTTCAGTGTATGTATCCAAACTTTTGAAATAGCCAATTTATCCATTGAAACATCATAATATTCAATATTTTCATACAAATTTAACATTCTTTTTTCTATGTCTTTTTAATTATTTTATATTTTATTCAATTATTTTTAAAATTATATTGACCAATACGTTCTGTAGTTCAAAATGGAGGTGTCCATTAAATTAAGTTTGCAGCATACATTGAATCAGAAAAAGAATTCGCTCATAATATTTCTTTCAGTCTATTCATCTTCTTCCTTCAATCCACCACTCCGTTAAGCAACCGCTCAATTCTCATAAAGAACTTTGTTGAACAACCAGACTTCAAACTTGATAGAAATAATATCAATCTTAGGTACTAAGGAAGAAACATATATTGAAATTATTTTAGACAATTTGAAAAAAAAATTGACTTGGTGTATTCCCTTGCACAATTTTCTGAATAATTAATCCTGAAGAGTTTAAGTGAAAATATTTCCTTTTTATAAAGTATATAGCTTTGAAATTGCTGTTATCACTTCCCTTGTTCGCACAAAGCTACGTCCGATCGTTTATAAAGTATATAGCTCTGATCCAATCGTATAATTAATCTGAAATCCGATTGGATCAGACGTTAGGAAAAAAAAAATACCATTAGGTGTGAATTATGAGGAGAAAGAAGGCAAATACATGACAACTCTATTTAGATCTAGAGGGCGGTCAATATAATTTTACATATAATTAAATAAAATGTTAAATAATTAAAGAGAATGAAGAAAATAATTTAAATTTGTATGAAGATATTGAATATTATGATATTTTAATGAGTAAATTGGCTATTTCAGTTTTTTTCTGTGAAAAGGAAATAATAGATGGAAATAATTTAGAGATACTTCATCATGACCGTTGAATTGAATGAAGCATAAGAATTCAGAAATTTACGTCCTTCGTTTGTGTTGTTAGAAGGTTTCAGGGGTGGATCTATATTAACCCGTACGGGTGCTAAGTCAATTCTATAATTTTAAAATTTTAGTAATATATATATTGAAATTTAATTGAATTTTATTTTTTTTAGAACTTTTTATATATTCCAACTCCTCATAAAATATTACATGTCTACTTATAATCTAATAGTTTGAGTATATTTTGTGGTTGCGAAAAACTTGAATTCAATTCTTACGAATAATATACTGTGCATTTTAAATTTTAGCACACCTATTCTGATTTTCTAGTTTTGCCTCTAGAAGGTCCAACTTTTTTGTCTCAGAATCACTCGATTTAAACGAATGTACAATTAACTTTATCCTATAATCTATCAATTATTGAAATCATATTAACTTTATTCTATAATATTTCATCATGTCTCTCTCTCTATATATAGAGGAAATCATACATTGTAATGCATAAATATTTTGTATATTGGGTTATAAAGTATCGAATTTAAAGTCCAAATAACAAATCCAAACTATTCATCTTGTTTTCTATACTAATATGTATTTGGAGACCAAATTTTATATTTTTTGAAATTTTTTTACTATATTTTTAGATTTATTGAAAATCACTATTTTTTTATAGTCTATATTTGTCTAAAAAACAATGACTTTCAATAAATAAATAAAATAGTAAATAATTTAAAAAAATGTAAAATTTGGTCTCCAAACATATATTAATATGGAGAACAAAATGAACGGTTTGGATTGGTTATTTGGACTTTGAATCCGGTGATTTATAGTCCAATGTACAAAAATATCTATGCATTGCAACGCATGATAGCCTTGCTGTGTGTGTGTGTAGAGAGAGAGAGAGAGATGCTATGGTGCTTCATGAAATAAAGCGAGTGTATTATTTCACGTTGTTATCTTCAATTCTGAAATTAAAAAAGTCAATCTGAATCGTTCAAAATAATTTTCATATTAAAATAAGCTTGGAGGCCAAATTTTATAATTTTTAGAAACTTAATTTTTTAGAATTTTTTAAAATCATTATTTTTCAAAAAAATTTGGGTCATAGAAAATTAGTGATTTTCAAAAATTTGAAAAATATAGTAATAAACTTTCAAAAAATGTAAAATTTGGCCTCCAAGCACAATGTAATATAGAGATCAACTTGAACAGTTTGGATTAACGTTTTGAACTTTAAAATCACAAAATATAAGTGTAATGTAAAACATTAACTATATATATATATATATATATATATATATAGAGAGAGAGAGAGAGAGAGAGAGAGAGAGAGAGAGAGAGATAGGCTACGGTGAGTTGCGAAGTAAAATGCGTTTCTACTTCACGCCGTATTTTTATTTGAAAGCCCAAACGACCGATCCGAATTGTTAGATGTTTAATCCATATTGAAATGTGCTTGGAGACCAAATTTTACATTTTTTGAAATTTTTTTACTATTTATTAAGCATCTTTGAAAATTGCTGTTTTGATGTGAACAGTGAAAAAACAGTAAAATTTTCTGAACCATCAGATCAGAGACTTTCAAAATTGCTTAATAAATAGTAAAAAAATTCCAAAAAATGTAAAATTTGGTCTCCAAGCACATTTCAATATGGAGAACAAGATGAACGGTTCGGATCAACGTTTTAAACTTTAAAATCACAAAATATGAGCGTGAAGTAAAATAGTCGCTTTACTTCACAACTCACCGTAGCCCAGCTCTATATATATATATATAGAGAGAGAGAGAGAGAGAGAGAGAGAGAGTAAGGCTACCATATATTGTAATGCATAGATATTTTTGTACATTGGACTATAAATCACCGGATTCAAAGTCCAAATAACTGATCCAAACCATTCATCTTGTTCTCCATATTAATGTGTTTGGAGACCAAATTTTTAAATTTTTTTTTGAAATTTTTTTACTATTTTTTAGATTTATTGAAAATTGCTATTTTTTATGGTCCAGATTTGTCTGAAAAATTTTTAAAAATCGTTTTTTTTTTTAAATCATAGTTTTTAAAAAATTCTAAAAAAATAGTAAAAAAATTTCAAAAATCCAAAATTTGGTCTCCAGGCATAATTTAATAGGGATATCAACTTGAATGGTTCGGATCGACATTTTGAACTTTGAAATTAGAGATATGAGCGCAAATTAAAACACCCATTTTAAATCAGTTTCAAATGTCGAATCCAAGCACTAGTTTTACTCTATGTAGGGTAGCGCAAATTTGGTCTCCAAGAACATGCCTCTTGGTAAACTCAAGTCTAAAACCCGTCAAATTGGCTTCAAATGTCGAATCCGAATCATTGAAATCCGCCTACCTTACGAGTGATGCGTCTACCTGTAAAAATTTTAAACATTCGAATTAATTTAGTGTAAAGTCAAGCAGTCAAAATTAGAAGGTAAATAAATTAATTTTAATGCATTCATTTTTTGAACATTTTTTGACTGCTTGACTTTACACTAAATTAATTCGAATGTTTAAAATTTTTACAGGTAGACGCATCACTCGTAAGGTAGGCGGATTTCAATGGTTCGGATTCGACATTTGAAGCCAATTTGACGGGTTTTAGACTTGAGTTCGCCAAGAAACTTGGTGAACCTAAAAACACCCTAGTTTTACTCTATGTATATATATAAAGGCAAAGACCAACAAAGCAACTTTATGCTCTGTGGTAAATTCGAAAAAAAAAAAAAAGGGTTATGACCAAATACCATGGAGTCGATATTTTTCACCTATTCACATCCTATTAGCAAAAGAGAAAATAATAAGTGCCATTCTACGATTCCATAGGTATTATTTTTACACCAATAATCAAAATATATAAAATCTTTTGCATATATTAATTGCAAGGAGAAAGAAAATCAAATAATCCCTTAGCCAAAGAGTAAACTAAAAAAAAAAGAGGATTCAAATACCTCATATTTTATATCTCATATTTTATATTTTTTTTTCAAAATCTAAATTATTGATTTTAACCGTTTAACATGATATCTATACTAAAATATACTTAGAGATGAAATTTTATAAAAAAAAATTACTATTTTTTAAGATAGGTACAAATTTTTTTTTTGGACCATTTAAAAATAGTGATTTTGTATCTATTTTAAAAAATAATAAAATAAAAATTATAAAATTTCACCCCAAGTATATTTTAGTATGAATATCATGTTGAATGGTTTAGATCGATAGTTTAAACTGTAAAAATAAAAATATAAAATATTAGATATAATGAGACATGACAAGTATGAGATATTAGAATCCTCATCTAACAAGAAATTTGGATCCACTGATTAATGTTAGATAAAAATATTCTCCATCATTGGTCAAAATCAGACGTTGAAGTTATCTGGGGAAATAATTGGCTCGTGTATAATATTTATTGCATATAACAAATTTTTAGAGATAACGACCAATAATTACTTCTAAAATTATAAACTTTAGAAGTGAAATATTTAGTGTCATCTGATTAAGGCCGGACCGGTGCAAATTATTTTTTACCATCCGATTAAAATTCGCCAATCTAGTGATCAGAAAAGATAACCAAATTAGACAACACGCATGGTACTACAGGTTAAGCGACGTTACTATGAAGAGAACGAAGTAGGACCCATACTCATTGGATTTGTTTTTGGGTCTAATGAACTTCAAAAAATATTAATTTATTTTCATATCTGTACGTACGAAATTGAAAAAGATACACACAAATTTTAAAGCGAAGCGCATATATCTTAAAACAGATAAACAGAAATTTTGGGTCTAATTGAACTCATCAAACAAAAGTAGGTCCTACTCTCAGGTGAGAAACATTCAGAACGGCTGCAGTGCAAGACGCCAAGACCCTTTTATATATGACCCGTTACAGCTGTACGAAACATTAAACGCCCGACTGGATCTGACCATCATGACTCAATCCAATGTTCCTGTTCAGTGCATCGGACGATCACGATTCGATCTAGTGATCCTGTTCAATGGATGGGACGATCGCTATTCCTTTACTCCATTCATGTACCTACTCGGTAACGCAGGATTTGTGCAGACCGCGTCAGTGCGTTCTCGTTACGCGTTTAAACATGGGGTCTGCTGCGGTGAAGGGAGAAGTGTGTAGAGTACAGCTCTTTGACCCATGTCTGCGTACTTTGACTCACTACACATTAAGATACACAGATTTGTGTCGAAATAATAGAGGGAGAAAGCAAAACTTATCTGAACCGCTGGATTGAGATTGCGCACGCATCTTTGCGAGGACGCAGGCCGCTCCGCTCCATACCAAACCAGCGCCGAGTAACTTTCCCAGCGTATAGTCGTATAGATTCTCTGGTCAAATCTCTACACGGCAAATCCACCCAAATATGGAAGGAAAGGTGTCGATTTCGACCTGCCGCAGGTGTTCTGATCAGCACAGGGGATATTGGCATTTGGCCGATTCACTGGAGGTTCCACTTTTGACCTCCAGTGATTGGAAGCTTCCAAAAACGACGTCTCAAGTCTTAACTACTAATGCAACCTGGTTTGAACAAAGAATGTCTTCGTCAGAGTCATACCCGAATTACATCAAACTCCATAATCCGATAAAGATATTTCTCACTATTTATATTGAGTTAGGCTAATATGACACTAGTGTTATATCAAACTAAATAACACCACATCTTGAATCTTTAGATCTGCTTTAAGATTCGTAATATCCGTTTTTACTATTCAAACACTTTATTTTGTACGAATCTTAAAACAGATCTAAGAGTTTAAAATATGGTGTTATTTAGTTTGATATAACACTAGTGTCATTTTAGTCTAACTCATGTATATTAGTTTATTCATGAAAAACTATAAAACTTATTTACAAATCACGTATTCATTAAATCTCTTGTCAAGTGTTTTTATTTGCACTTTTTTTTCTCACAAGCTTGCAGTTGTAGGCTTTGTTTTTTCATAGATTTATATCTTTGTCTATATTTACTCATGATAATATCCAATTTTATATATATATAGGAAGTACAATTACCCCTCTAAATTGAGAAGTGGTAACTGCACTTTACATATATTTATTTCTTTTAAGTTTTTTTGAGGAATTTCATGTATATTCATTGACATCTTCAAAATTACGTACTTTCTCCTCTAAAATTTATAATATCATATTTACTCTTCTAATTGTAAAATACTCACAAATTTACTCAATTGTATTATTGTCTTTTCTATTAAAATTCATTATAAACGTATAAAGTGCTCATTTATCCTTTATTAAAAAAAATATGTATAATAAATATAAACATCTTGTAAATTCACATATAATAACTTCGTGAAAGTTATAAATTCGTGATATGTTTATCTCCTTGTAGTTACAACAATAGCTATCAATACAATTAATATAGCTAAAATTACATATATATTATGAACATTTATTACACCATGTCACACCTCAAATTTAGGGGTGCAACAACCTGCTGTGATATTTCCAATTTAGCATGCAAAGTATGGATCTTTTTATGCATTACCAATATTACTATTACTTTAGTCCCACATCATGATATTCACAAGATGTATTTGACATTTAGTGGTGGACGATACTAGAGAAATACTCACGATCTGCATCATGTTAGATATTACAACCCAAAATACCATATCTTTTGTTTGACCATGTTATCAATTATAGCTCATAAACGCCTCTCTTCATCTAACGAACTATTAAAACCCACAAAGAGGGAGGGGTGAGAAATAATAACGATATTTCTCAGTATAGAATTTGATTCGAGTTACTGGATTCGGAATTAACTAGCTGCAACATGATATCAATCCAATTTCTATAATAATGAATGTGATGCTCATTATTAACAGTCAAACGACAATCAATAGAAATAACATCAATGAAAATCAAATAACTATAATTAGGAATATTTGGATTCTAAATTTATGCAAATATTAGGTCGAGTAATACAAACAGATATCATCCTTCTTGCCTATGCAGACGTCCACCATCAATCCACGTTTGCCTTTACACATACCCATATATATCATGTTTGGCTTATATTGTCCTATTCATTTTGGTTTATAGTCAGACACTTAAATTTGATAATTTGCCTCAATGATGATACAATTTAACAATATAACAATATTGTACCAACAACATACATTTACCACAGTTTTTACTATCCTTGCCATCACAATTTACAATATCCTCTACCTAAAAGGTACTGAGTTCAGCTGATGCCATTCACCATATATGCATAAGGGTCCTGGTTTAAAGTCTAGTCATGACTTAGACTTTGCGGTAATCAGTAAATTCAATAAGATTTGGTAAATGTGGAATCACTCAATTAATTTTAAAACAATGAACAAACAATCGATAAACCATACCAAAATGCTAAATCATCAAACTTACCAGTAATTCAGTTTCATTTTTATTGTGTTATGCATATAAATATATGATACAACAGTTCAAATAATGCAACCAATCTATTTTTCAACATGCAAGATTAATAACAATTTAGTTTTAAAAAATGAATATCAAAACAAAGCTAGTGAACCCCGCACCTGATAACGTAGGCAAGACGAGCAATAATTCATTGCATATCAATTGTTCCAGACAATCCCATCAAGTCTCAATCCATGGTATTTATGCCTATGGCCACATAATAACATTTTCTTTATTATTACTTGTAACCTTATTATTACAAAGTAATCTACGTATACTAGTAATAAATTCATGTGTATTTGTTATCTACGGTTAATTGATAACATCATGTACTACTTATTTCTTTATCCTTACTACTTTTTATTTATTCTTAGCCAAGTTCAAGGTCCAGTCCAATAAGTTCTTTGTTTTTCTTTTAATTCTTATATATATTCTAACTGGCCAAGCATTGGTATTTAACTATTATGAATTATAGTCCTTCTGACAAGGTTTAACTAATGATTTCTAGTAAATTTGCAATTTAAACCTTATACTTTATATATTTTTTTATAATCAGATCCATAGTAGTTTAAAACAGTGAGTACAATACATAAAAGAGAGGTACTGACTTGTATGAGCTCTAAGACAATCAACATGAACAAATCAATCTAGTAAACACAAGATAATAACCAACCACAAAAAAATAAAAGGGTTGCAATACACTGGTACAATGCTAGTTGGGAACCGGTACTGGATTTGGGTTCAAACCCACATCCACAAGTATACGAATCAGATTACGTATGAATTTTCTAATTCTAGCTATATCTCCTGTATATATCGTTTTTCTAGTTCTAAATAATCCATTAAACATTTTTTTGTTTATTGTACAGTCAAAGCAAATTTTAACTTGCTTAATTTTAGTTTTAACAAAGAACTCTAAATTGTGTTTGAAAGAAGAGTAAATAAAGAATAGGAAAGGTGTACACCAACCAACTCCTAAGCCACAAGTGACAAGAGAGATAAAAATAGCACAAGAGCAAGTAAGGCTCCAAATCAAAATATGCTCAAAAGAAGGAGCCCTCACAGGTTATCTTGTGAAGAGGAATCAAAGATTTTGTGTGAGAGAAAGTTTAGGCGGATAATAAAGTAAGCAGCTATGAAGTAGCTAGACTGTGTGTGGCACACTGGAGCAAAGAGGCACTGCCGCGTAAAGAGAAAGAAATAAAAGATGAAAATAGGTACTAACACCTGAGTCCCACCTGTCATAGGAAGTCCATTTATGAATACCATTCTTATTGATACTGGTATATCTTTTAATAATTCATGTTAAATTTTTTTTATTACTTAGGGTGCGTTTGGATGCACTAGAGAATAGCGAGAATAGCTACTATTGAGAATAGTAGATTAAGAATAGCGAAAACAGCTATTATTTAAGAATAGCGCTAACTCAGATTTATTCGGAAGTTGTTTGGATTGAACATTTAGAATAGCTACTGTAGGGATTGAGAGTTAATTTGTTATTCCATGTTTTTGTAGGAATAGCGAAAACAGCGCTATTCTCACTGTTCCTGAGTATGTTTGGATGGATCAGAACAGCGCTATTCTCGCTGTTCTCGCTATTCCCACTGCATCCAAACATACCTTAGGAGTTAGATCTAATGAATCATTCATGCTAAATAAATTTCAGATTAATGAGTTTAGGGGTGAGTAAATCGCTCATAACTCGCTCATTAAAAGCTCGCCTAAACTCGCTCATTTATCCGCTCATTTAAATTCACTCATTTACTTAATGAGCGAGCATAAGCATGACCCAACTCGATCATTAAGAATTTGCCACATCTAATCCCTGCTACATTTAATCCTATGCATGTGTAACATCAACCTTGCCTCATTAAGATTGATAGATAGTGAGCATAGTTTCATATTTAATCATGTGTAATATAATGAATATAATGTAACATTTAATCCTGTATAATATACTAATATTTAATTATTTATAGTTTCATATTCTTTTTTTTTGTAAATCGGCAGAATCAAAACCTCCACCTAAAACCCAAAACAAGTAATAGTTATAACAACTCGCTCATTTAAATGAATTATGACAATTTGTTGAATTTTGTTATGATGATTTTTAACAAATTTTGTTATGCGTGGACACACTATATAATTTTGTTATGAGTCATAAGTCATAACTCGTGAGCCGCTCATAACTCGCTCATTTACTTAATGAGCGAGCATGAGCATACCCTAACTCGCTCATTAATCACCCCTAGTTTTTACATTATATATTTTCTTTATAATCAGGGTTTGAAATTTTTTCAATATTTTATTTTAAATTTCATATTGATACGATGATGAGTTTTATCGTCATTATCCATAAATTGATTTTAACTAACTTATCAGTCTATTCAGGAAATTATTTCTTTTTCTCTGACTATTCTCTCTGTTTAATGAAAAATTTATTCGAGGCATTTCGTATACCACTTCCAATTATTAATTTTATATTCATATTTTGAGTAATGTTACACATCAACTTTAGAAAAGGCATTCATTTTTTTTCTTAGATGAAGAAGTATTTGTCACATGCTTTTTTTCGGTATATTTGCCTACAATTATAGCTCTGTTTATCAAATTAATTTATTTATGTAACATATGTTTAAATATTTAATGTTATAAACTCATGCATATATAAAGCGCTTTGAATATATTTAAAATTTCAACTGTAAAAAGGAGCCACGTAAATAATTTTGCCAATGTAATAGTTGATGATATTGTCTTTTTTTCTTTTAATCATATTGCTGTAAATATGTCTAATGTTCGGTTTAAACCTTTCTGTCCTAAATAAAAGTTATAACACATTATAATTTTTATAAAAAAAATATATATGACGCAAGATTTCAATATCAGCGTGCTTTTCTATGTAGTCTTATTACAAAATTGTGTTTCAAATTGAATAAAAGTTACATTAATTTAAAATATTCAGACCTTAAGCCATTACCAGACGTCACTCCTCACTAGGGCTGTAAACGAATCAAACCAAATTGATCAAATTCTAGTTTGAGTTTGAGTTTGAATAAAATTTAAATCAAATTGATTTGATTTGATTTGTTTAGAATCAAATTAATTGCGAACTATATTTTTTTTAATCTAAGTCAATCGAATTACGAACTATAATTTTTTATGGTAACCCTAGTTATACCAGTAATTTATGGATTAGTTTTCTTCTCGCGGAACAAAATTCATACGGTTTCTTTTACCTTTCACAAATACACACTAATTAATTATGAACTAGTTCAAGATTTCATTACCTTTTACGTTGGATTGATTAAAATTATGGCATTGGCCTAGTTAAATGGAACTTATTCCATTATTAATTTGTTATGCTGCTGAAACATTGTTATATTGATAATTTTGAGCTATAATATAATTTTGATTCTTACATTATTAAAGATTAATGGTTGAATCCATTAGTTGTATTATTTGAAATTCGAACCTAAATAGTTCACGAATCAATTTCGAATGCATTATATCTAGTTTAAATTTGATTTAAATAAAATTCGAACCGAACTGATTTAATTTGTTATAGAACAAACTAATTTTGAATCAAATCACGAACTATGAATTATTTTTTCCACTCCTAGTCCTCACGATATTTTTTTTCTAGTTTTGTCGTGGTTCGGCTTGTCATTTGTCAACGCCAACGGCATCTCTTTCAATTTTAGACTTTCACAATTCATTTTATGCTCGTCATTATTGTACTTGAAATTATAACAGTTAAAAGCACATCGAAATTAAACTAAAAATAAAAACTTTTATATACAGAAATTTTCAAAGAACTGTAATCCGGAGACGTTTTCTTTTCTCTTTTTTCTAGATCTGTCACGGTTGGGCTCGTCATTTGTCAACGCCAACGGCATCTCTTTCAGTTTCAGACTTCCACAATTCGTCTTGTGCTAATAGATGGTTGCGGTCATGGATCTTGCTGCCTTTCCCTGACCCGACCCTTTAATGTGTAGGCCCCACACGGTGACTCATCAGTCTTCTTTGAAAATTGAAATAATCGCGAATGGCGAACGAAGCGCTCATTCAACCTCAACCTCAACCTTCCTCCGGGTCTCTGTTTCTCACTTCACGCTTTCAAGTCTCAAGCCGCCTCTCTCTATCTCGCTGTTTTTTTTTTCTTTTCTTTTTTAAACCTTGCCAGAATCTGCCAATCAAACATTTATCCGAGCCTCTCTCTCTCTGACTTAACCAATTTGACCGATTGACTCTTACTCTCTACAAAAGGCCTCTTCCCCTGTCCATGCACCTAACACCTCCATCCAATGGCTTCTATCTCCCTCCTCGCCTCTTTTCTTCTTTCTCTCAGCTTTCTCTCATCCCTCTCCTTTGCATCTCCATTCAGTCTAGATATCCATAACCGGTTCTCGGACAAGGCCAGGGAGTGGGCTGAGTCGAGAGGTCACCCTGGTGTGTGGTGGCCCCAACACGGCACATCTGAGTACTACGCTGCGCTGGCCCATCATGACCGGGTCCTGCACAACCGCCGCTCCCTTGCAACTACCAGCCCCCAGGAGCTCACCTTCTATGATGGAAATGCTACCTACCGTCTAAGCTCCCTTGGATAGTATGTTTTGTCTTCTTTTTTTCTTTTCTTTTTTCTTTTTAGGATTTCCTGGGAGTTATTTGATATGTAACATCACTTCTGATTGAGAAAAAATGACATGATTTAAGCATACCATAACTAACAGTATCACAGTATCCCTATGTATGTACAGATATGTCCGGGCTTGACATGTATCATGTTGTGTCTTATACGTATCATACCATATCTTATACATATGACACCGTATGATACGGTATGTTAGGGCATGATGATACGTATCATATATTGTTCGTACCGTGTCTTTTGTATTTGTGTGATATGGCATGATAAGTATCCTCCTGTTACAGTTACAGTACTGTCTTATACATATCACGCCATATCATGTAAACACTCGTGTCCGTGGTCATGCTACGTAGACTATCCGATATAGCTTGACATGACATCGAATAATATATGTTCTGTACCCCCACCCCACCCTTTCTGTTAAGTGTTAATTTGTTAATTGTCAGAAAAGATTGACTTATAAAATTGCTCTGATTTCTGTCTGTTCAGTGTTCATCTCAAAAATTAAATACCTAGATGAAGGAAAAGAGTACTAGACTAATAAGTTATTTGACGAAATTAAATTATTGAAGCTTGCTGAATAGTTATTTTACAATGGAATACGAGATACTTCTCGTTTTGTTGGGACAGTTGAAAACTTGGAAGTTACTTTAACTATTATTTTATTAACAGCTCAGTACGGAAACAAAAAAAGTTAACATGTGTATAAAACTATAGATCAAATTGTGATATTTTCCCCTCTTTTCTTTTGTAGCTTGTACTATGCCGTTGTAAAGCTGGGGACCCCAAACGTTACATTTTTTGTGGCTCTAGACACTGGCAGTGATCTGTTTTGGGTGCCTTGTGATTGCAAGCAGTGTGCTGCATCGACCTCCCCATCCTATGGTGTGGTATTGCTCTGCCTTCTTACATTTTGTTTTTGTTTTATTACTTGAGGAAAAGAAACCCAGAAGTAGAAGAGAAAGCAAACAAAATTGAATTTATTCATTATGGCTAGTTCAGCTCGGTACATATAATCAATCATAAATTTCTTGGTTATCATTGATCTTGCTAGTCACTAACTGTGCACCTTTATATGTGGTGGTGAAACTTGAAACAGAACTTTGCATTTAACACGTACAGTCCGAGTAACTCAAGTACAAGTGAGACGATTTCATGCGGCAGCAGCTCGTGTGATGAAGTTGAGAGCAGAACATGCTCTGGGTCAAATGGCAACTGCACCTACAGTGTTTCTTATTTATCAGATAACACCTCTACGTCTGGATATATAGTGGAGGATGTTATATACCTCACCACCGAGACAACCCAACCTGAAACAATTCAAGCTTCTATATTATTTGGGTATGTATAGATTAATAAATTCCAATATTGGTTTTTTATACTGTTCTAATCAAGTATGGTTTGTCTTTCAAGCATTCCAATATCATATTTAATATATGTTTGCACTATACTAGCAGATTCTTCTCTGATCTCAGGACTGAGGTGCAAAATGAACAAGTTAAAACTTAAAACTATGGTTCTTCAATCCAATTATACCCAATAATACATAATTCTTTGTACTTATTCAGTTGATAATTTATATACTTTTGAAGATTCTGTGAGCCTATAAAGATTGAAATACTTATTTTGTTGATAATTTATCTGTATTTAATTGTAACTTGCCAACTGTATATTTATTCCATAATCTTATATTTTCAACTTTGCAAATTATTCAGATGTGGACAGACACAGACTGGTACATTTCTAGAGGGAGGTGCACCAGACGGTTTGATGGGGCTCAGCTTGAGCAATGTGTCGGTGCCCAGCACGTTAGCAAACAAAGGATATACATTCAACTCCTTCTCTATGTGCTTTGATGAAGGTGGAATTGGCCGGATCAATTTTGGAGATGTTGGAAGCACGAATCAGAGCGAAACACCACTTAACACTAATACACAATCGTAAGAATTCTGTCAATTTGCTCTCATATAATATTTTTATTTATTTCATTTATGGTTGTAATTAAGAGGTGGTGCTGCACAGATATCAATTGATGTTGAACACCAAGGAAAAAAAGAAAAAAAAAAGGAAAGACAAATTGGTTCTGTATTGTGTACTAGTATCTGCAATCAGCTTAGACTACAATTTTTGGTTGTAGATTAACGTTTAAGAAATTAAAAACATCCTAGCGAGACTTGTTCATGTCTAATCAACATTAGATACTCAAAACTATCTATTTTTCGCATAGTAAAATCTGACTTCTATTTCCCAAAATTTTGTAATTAATGCAGAGATTACTACAATATAAGCTTGACTGGGTTTTCAGTGGGGAATACTTCATATACTTCTTCGTTCAGTGCAATTGTTGACTCGGGAACTTCTTACACTTACTTTGCTGATCCGATGTATTCTGACATTGTTACCAGCGTATGTATAAACTAATATAGTTTCAATATGACCATCCATCTTATGACATGGATTCCATATTCACATCTAACAAAAGCATCATGATAATATTTTTGTCATTTCAGTTTAATTCCCAAGTACAGGAGACGCGCTCCACTCAACTTTCTGCTGGAGAATCTTTTGAGTACTGTTACTCTTACAGGTAATTATGAGCTAAGCTTTTTCTTTGGGTTGTCTGATAGATATGAAATAAACTATGTATTGACAAATATTGTTACTATTCAATAAGCATAAAGAAGCTTATCATGCTAAAATTTGTGAAGGTAAAACAATTCTTAGGAAAAGATTTTCTAGCAAGCAAGCAAAACAAATATTTTTACTATTTAGTAATTTGAAAAATTAAAGAGCAGAGAAGGGTCTGGTCTGTGCCCATGAAAATCATGTATAGAGGTCGGTTTTCAGACCTGATGAACTGGTACCAAAATGTTCTATAACAGTCCTAAATAAAGATACATAACAAGGCACTTTCTTATTTGGAAATTATTCTACAGCTCTGGACAAACATCATCTAGTGTTCCATCCATTGCCTTTACAACACAAGGTGGAAGCTCCTTCCCTGTTAACGATGCTATTATCACTATTGTTTCTCCTAAGGTAAATATACGCAGTTTCCCACCATCCTTTCTCACTACTCTTACAGAGTCTATAAAGGCTCGGATGTTAGCAAATTAATTTGTTTTTCTTGGTTTGTATCTTTGTTCGATCGGTCTCTATTTTTGAGCTTCTGTGTTGGCTCAACGAAGCATTAAGCTGCTAAACAATAAATTAGCTCTAATTTGAAGCCAATTAGGCCTGAAACCACATGAAAACAAAATTATATTCCATATTTACTATTTGTGCGCTTGCCTGTTTCATTGTACAAATAAATGTCATGATTTAATATATGTTGTTCTTCTCACATAGGGTGCGGTTGGATATTGCCTTGCTGTTGTGAAGAGCAGTAGCCTCAATATAATTGGGGGTAAGTTCAGTTTCCTCTTCTTTTTTTTTCTGTTATTTTTTCTCATAGTATTTGAAATGAGTTTAATAACTTCCATTAGCGCTGAAAATTAGTTTTCATATTTTACTTTGTAATTTCTTATTTAAAGTGGAAAATCTTTTCATGCAGAGAACTTCATGACTGGACTTCGTGTTGTCTTCAATCGGGAAAGACTTGTCTTGGGATGGCAAAATTTTGATTGTAAGTTCTTGATTATTCAATCAGGGCAAAACTGTGTTCATAATCCTGTAAAATTCATTTTTGTAAAAAAATACAGCTCTTTTCATCTTGACTGATTATGGTTAAGAACTTAAGATTAAGTGGCAACCTATCCTTACAGTGAGTATGTGATATTTTTCTCTCTGGTAAAGCAAAAAATTCCTGGTTTTGTTTAGTCAGGAAATGAAAGTATGGTCAATCCATGTCCTTATTCCAACAATTTCTTCTACAAATTTAGATAAAGTATTAGACAATTATCGGCCAATTTGATTTGACAAGAGATTCAAAAACATTATTTTTCATGCAGGCTACAGCTGGTCAGCTCCTGGACCTGCACAGGGACCATATGGATACAATCCCGAAAATACTAATAAAGTCAGTGTTTTAGAAAACGGCTCTCCTCATCTGAGCACCATGCCATCACTCATTCTCTTACTTGGGGTGGCTATGCTATTTATGTGATTTCTTTGATGATTGGTTCTTTTATTGGTATAGCATCGGTACATAGATTGTACAAATTCAGGCATAGTTGCAGATACAGTTGTTCATTCTTGTACTATAGAATAAGGGGATATATGTTTTTTTTGAGACAGAGAATAAGGGGATATATGTTACTTTAGGTTATTGTTTGTTCCTTCTTTCTAGTTACTTCGTTGATCCCGTTGGCGTTGCATCTGAGATGCCGGATGTACAGACTGGTATATAGTAATAAATAAAATCTCAGGCTATTTATTTATGATAATTTATTCATTATTTTGAGTTGCTCTTGTTTCAATTGTTATTATTACGTCTCATTTAGACTAAGAAACACTTCTTTCAACACATGACAGTTAGTTTATCTGAATTTTCTTACTTCTGATCAGATGTAAATATCAAATTAATTGCTTTAATTGCTTCAATGAAAGCGATTTTTGCATGGTTTTATGAGTATCTAATACCATTGATGGGTTCCCTTAGACCTTGTTAGGATAGAGGGCAGTGGGATTGGAGAGGATGAAAGGAAAGAGGAAAAAAATGTTCATAAATTGATCTTATTTTATTAAATATTTAGTAGAACTTTAAGGTCAACGAAAGCTACAAAATTAATGCCTCGTATTTTTCATGTTTTATAGTGTTTCATTTTCTTTATGTTCGTTTCTAAAATTCAAACAATCTATGCGAATCAATTAACATGATCTCCATATTAAAATGCGCTTAGAGATCAAAATTTATATTTTTTAAAAACAATACTTTTTTTATAGGTACAAAATCATGGTTTCCATAAACAATAATTTTATTAATATCGTACCCGTGCATTGCAGCGAAGCATAATATAAGATTGAACATTAAGATTGCGTAGAAAGACAAATAATAAATAACAATAAGCATTATTTTCAATTTAACATAGTTTGTAGGAGTCATACCTCAAAATTACCAGTGTCAGTACAGAGATAAAACATACCCATGATAGTTGTAATTACATAATAATCTCTTCAGAATCATGAACACTCATTCTTCTAAAAACATCAAAACCATGATCGCATTTTAATTACATAGCATACCAATAAAAAGGAACACTAAAAAATTTAGATGTCACAAGGAAACTATGAGTAAATTGTACCTTGATGCTTAGAATTTGCAGTTTGTACAAAAACAAATTAGAAGATTTGCATGAATACAGATCTAAATCTTTCAGTTGGTTTATAAATCAGTTTTAATAAGTTGTCCACTTGCTAGAATTTGCCTATATATAGGCATATCAAATAGGGGCGGATCTACTGTAGCACAGGGGGGGTCAGCTGCCCCCCCCGCTGGATTTTCAAAGATAGTGCTAAAAATTTGATTTTTGGACCTCTGCTCCTCTCTGGAATTCAAATTGCCACCCTGTAGTCCATTTTGGAATTTTAATAGACTGAACGGAGCCCATATGAACTCTGAGCGAAAGAAATTAGCGGAGCCAAATAGGCGCTGATCCCAAATAGCAAAAATTTGTTGAACCAAAATGTTGATTTTTTTTCAAGTAATTTTGGATTTTTATTATATTGATTGGTATTTTTTTGTTATGTTGAATTGTACCCAATAAGCTATTGGGTTTGAACCCAATAAGCTATTTGCATCCGATTATTGCCCCACCCTGACAAAAATTCTACATTCGCTCCTGATATCAAATGTTGGCAATAATATCATAAAAGATAATGAAGAAATATTTAGATGTAACTTCTTTTGCCAAAAAATATAAGAATGAAGAAAATAAATTAAAAACCTCAGCATCAATAAGCAATAGTATTCTTTTTCTTTGTAGATAATGTTGAACATTAAACTTTTATTCAACTCGTGCACACAAATTCCATTTGCAGTATCCATAGAGATGAAGAACAGTAAATGAAGAAAAAACAGTTAGAAGATTCCAGTATATAAGACCTACTCAGACATCAAATTAGCAAATTTGAAGGAAAAAAAACAGTTCTTCAACATTGTCTCTTTCAACTGGATAAATTACCTAGTAAAAGTATCCAACAAAACACATTAATTAAATGTTCTTTTAGTTACCCGTCTTTTAATTCAAAAGTTAACATTTTTTATAATAAAAAAGGATACCATCATTCTTGCAATAAATTAGAATAGAAATAGAAATAAAAATCACATTTTTTTAATCCTTGCACACTAATTTATATTGTTCATGATCAATAAATATATTACAATAAAATAAAATCCAAATCACATTTTTTCAGTGTTTTAAATAGCGCGCAATAGCACCGCTATAGCGTTTTTGAACCCTAAACGCTAAGCTATGCATAATAACGCGCTATTTGAGCTACAGACGCTATAGCGGTAATAGCGGTCCGCTATAGCGCATAGCGTATAGCACAAATAGCGCCCGCTATGTAACATTTGCTTTTTTTTTCAATTTATATGAGCTTTAAAATAAATAAATTGTGAAGATATTGTTTAATTTTGATGAATATTACATTATATCAAATTCAGGTTCCCTATAATAATTTTTTTCATTTTGCTTTTGATTTTTTTAACTGATGATAAATCAAATAAATAATTGCTAAATTATGGAAATTTTAGGGACTAACAAGAATTTTTTCAAGGATCATCTGTTTATTTTACTAGAAGTATGATTTTTTTTTCAATTTCTAGGTTATTTTGAAATTTAAATAGAAAATAAATAAATTATGTTATGATGTTGAAGATATTTTAAATAGAAAAAGATTGATAGTTTATGATATTAGTATTACTATAGATATTTTGAGTTGCAATTTGGACTTTGTATTGGTTCAATATAAATATTATATTTTTTTAATCAATTTGATATTATTTATTGTTCTATGAGACTAAATAATGTTGATATTTAGTACAAATATATAATCTAATTTTTATAAAAATAAAAATAAAAACGCTATTTGGGATAGCTTTCGCTATAGTTTTTTTTTGAGGCTCCCCGCTATAACGGGATAAACGCTATTTAGAACCTTGCATTTTTTAATCGGCTGAGAGCACCAATATCTTTTAAGAATGCATACCTCCCCACTGACCATTTTTCCTTCAACCGAATACCATATCCTGGCAAGTGGTAATCCTCTTGCTTCTCCCTATTCAACAATAACAAATTATCACTCATCAGTCACAATTAAACTCAAAAACAGAAAACATAGAGGCATACCCAAGTAAATGTGCACTCCAAACCAACAATTTTATATCTCTGAACCAAAAACTATGAAAATAGAAATAATCAAGCAAACCTACAACCCACCCCTGCACCCTTGCTCCCTTCCAACAAACACATTTTTTTCTAGGGATACCTCAAAATAATCGGAATCAAATTTCCTGCCCCCCGAGTTATTGTGGGGTGGACCCGGTTACTGTTAAAGGATTTAGGGTTAAAATGATTTTGAGTTTAGAGCTAAATGGGGACCTACTCTGCAATGACTCTAGATGCAGAAATTTCCTGCTCCAAGAGAACAGACGATTCGGTTCCAAAATAATCACCCAGATTCAAATGCCTCGTGCTAAGAGATTAAGTCATAGTCACAAAAATTAATTCAAATCCGAATCCGCCAAGCAAATTAAAGCTGGCGAAAAGGCTCTGCCAAGTTAATTTGAAAAACAAACTTTTTAATCTTGATTTTCTTCGAACCAAGGAGTTGGTGATTTATATAAAAACAAAATTGGAAAATATATTCTAGATTTTCCATTTTGTCGTGGAAATATGTATAGAAACAAAATAATAATGAGAATTAAGAAAACGAGAAAATAAGAAAACAAAGATATATATTGCTAAAAGAAGAAATAAGGAAACATATTTTACGAAGAAATATAATGCTGCCGAGTAGAAAAAGTAAGGAAACATATTTGTCAGACGGAGAGACGTATAAGGATGTTGAACCGAAATTTTTATTAATATCCAAAAAAATAAAAAAATTCAAATTCTACCTGCTTTTCAGTGGGAATTCGAAAAATGCCCAAACCGGTGAGAATCTCGCTGGTTCTATAATTTCTTTCCTGTGAGAATCTCACTAGTTATACAATTTTTTCCGGTGAAATTTTCACTGGTTCTTTTTTTTTACAAAACAAGATTTTTTTAATTTTTTGTATTGAAATATTAGAAATGTTTAATATATTTCTTTAAAAATAGATGGAATGCAATATAATTTGATTTATTAGAAAGACTATGACAAATAACCCGTATTAATATTTTTCAGACCGGATTTCATGACTGTAAGAAAAAATAATCTATTTCTTTAGGTGTTATTGAAAATAAAAATAAAAAATGCTTTGAATTTGAGTTATTGATCGCGGTTTAAAAGTCACTTCTAGGTATTACATAAAATATTGTGGTCTTTTTAGTACATTTAATTTATAAAAAGTTGTATCTATTTTGAAAATTCTTTTTGAATAACAATCATTAAATAATTTAATATTTTTATTTTTTTCAAAACTAGATACAACTTTTAAAAATTAAATTATTAGAAGGATGACAGTATTTTATGTATTTACTTAGAAGTGACTTTTGAACCGGCATAAATGACTCAAAATCTAAGCATTTTTATTTTTTTTCTAATAATACAAAGAAATATATTAATTTTTCTTACAGCCGCGAAAAATACAGCTTGAAAAATGTTGAGCCGGGTTATTTGTCGTAGTATTTCTAATAAATTAAATTACATTGTATTTCATCTATTTTCAAAGAAATATATTAAACATTTATAATATTTCAATACAAAAAATAAATAATTTTTTAAAAAAATCTGTTTTGTAAAAAAAACAACTAAACTGGTGAGAATCTCACTGTAAAAAAAATGTATAACTAGTGAGGTTCTCACCGGTTTGGTCATTTTTCATAATCTTGCCGAAAAGCGGATAGAATTTGAATTTTTTTTTTTTTGGAAATTAATAAAAATTTCGGGATGTTGAGTCTGCTCAAATTTAATTGTAGTGTATTGTGTAGCAATATATGTGGTGAGTATATTTTTAACTAAATTTAATCTTCTACATGTAAAACATATGTATTTAATCAAAAGAAGACATATTATTTGATTGAATGACTGATATTAAATTTTAAATTTCATTTTTCAATCGTAACTGTTAGCGGATCTGGACATCTACGTGTTTAATATAAGAATGGAGATGCCTATCTAAAAAAAAAATTAGTCTCCAAGCATATTTTTAATATGGAGGTCATGTTGATCGGTCCGGATCGATTGTTTAGACTTTGAAAACAAAGGTAAAAAGACATCTAGAGACAAAAACAATGATTTTGTACTTATCTAAAAAATAATAAAAAAATTCCACAAAATATAAAAGTTGGTATCCGAGCATATTTTAATATGGAAATCATGTTAAGCGATCCAGATCAACTGTTTGGATTTTTAAAATAGAGATAAAGAACATAAGACACAATGAAACATTTTAAACCCCTCTAAAATTTGTACTTCGTTATTCCTGGATTAAAAGTATAAAGGGAAAATAAAAACAGCCAAACAATTGGAAGAATAATATAATCTCCTTTCTCATTCCATTCTAATTTTTTTTTAAATCTCCTTTTCCTTTCACCTTTTGCCAACTCCAAAACACAATTTTAACCGTTGATCCTCGGAATTAATATAATTATACTGATTATGCTTGACTCAGAAAGTTATAAGAACATTTAAAGAGGTAATTCAACCGTCCATTTTAGATCTAACTATTTAGATTGCATCCACAAGAGCCGATAGCTCAACGTTCAGTGAATTTAGATCCAGTGCAATACCAATGTGGAGAATGAAATTTGAGTGTCCGTTTTAATCTGATATAAATCTCAGAACGATCTCTTTATTCTTAAATAAACACTTATTTTAAATATTCTTCTCTAAGAATGTGTTCGGATGAAACAAATAATAGAGCAAGAATAAAGCTCATCTCAAGTTTGAGAATAATAACTAATTCAATTTTTGATTGAGTTGGTAGAATAATGAACTAATTCATATAAAATAAACAAATAATATCTTAGTGCTATTTTTGCTCTATTCAAACATCGAATAGCTCAAAAAAATAGTACCATTATCATATTAGTGCTATTATTGCCAGGGGCGGAAGGTAGTACATTGCAGGGGTGGCTAAGTAAACCCCATGGTTTTCAGAATTTATTATTATATACATAGAATTTTTTTTTAATTTTATATGTATTAGCTCCCTCTATGGTAATACAAAAAAAATTGAAGGGCTTATATAGAAGAATAACATGTCTTTTGGATTTCCAACTTGCCAAAACCATGTAAAAGAATAAAATAAAACCATCTTTGACTTGATTTTTTTATTATTATTAAAGCATGTAGGTATTTAATTCAACTAAACAACGTATAACAGGAAAATAATGAATCCATATCCTCTGTGGTAACATAATATTTTTGTTTGGACCATGGTCGTCCGATCAGAATTCAAGCCAAGCCAGCAAGTGGAATGCACGAGACCGCTTTAATAATCGTGTAGATTCTGATTGGACAATCCAGATCCAAAGAGAAATATTTTGTTACCTTAAGTTGATATGAATTCTTTTGTGGAAAATGAACTTTTTAATAATTATTAGATTAATTTATTCAATATTTCAAAGTTTGAGTTAATTAACCAGCGTATTAAATCACTAATATGATATTTATTGTATTCGCAGATGTCTGTTAAATTTTTAATTTTCTCCATAAAAAATTAAATTATGTTAAACATTATTAGTGTATGGAATTGTAGAAGAGGTTATTTGTTTTTTTTATAAGTTATGTGTACACAGGTAAAATTATATTTAAGAAAAAGATTACATGCATGTTTATATCGAGAAAGAAATAGCTAATAAGATTAGTTTAAATAAGATTATTGTAGAATTTTCTCTTTTAGAAAATCATATTAAAATTTAAATTAAAAAAATATGAATATGAATTTATTATGTTTTTTTTATTTCAATAAACATATTATTTATTGGTTTTACTTATTTAATATAAATTCTATACAATCAAATAGTGAAGAATTATATTATTTTGTGTTATATATATATATTGATTTTTATTAAAAAATATTTTTAATATATGATGTTTAGTCGGTCAGCCCCCTATACTATACTTAAAGTCGAGTTCTGCACTGATTACTGCTTTATCCAAACGCACTCTAAAATATTAATTCACATTCAATAAGATATAAATGCAATCCAATATTGATTGGTTCAGACAATATGAACCAAAAGTTTCCACCTTTCCCAACAAATAATAAATGCAAAGACAACCTCATTTCTACGTAGGAAAATCAGAATCAAATTTAACAGCGGGTTGGAATTGCAATAACATTTTTGAGCCGCACATCTGGATGTTTAAGTTCTATACTTAGATGGCAACTTTTAGGTTTGACCATCTAAAATTAGCCACACTCATGTTACCCTAATTCTAGCAAGTAATAATTACACGGTTCAGAACTGATTAAACACCGTGAACCATGATGATCCTATGATATAATTTGCAAACACCAGGTTCATCCGAATAACAAAAGGAGGTACAGGGACTGAATTCTAGGGCCAGTCATATGGACCCCACTATTCAGTGAATCAAATAAACAACACTAACCAAGAACCCTATTACATAAGTCAGTAGTTTTCAGAAGAATCAGGGGTAGTTTCGTAAAACGACTAAAATCACAGCGCCGAACCCTAGCACACCTCTCGCGCGAGAAGGGGTCGACCCGTTGTTGCGTGGAGGTATAAAAGGCTTCGAGCGGTGTCCAGAGAGCTCTTTAGGCGAAAAAACTGAGAATAGAAAAGGATAAAAGTTACAATCCATAGGAGGGGAAGAATTGTGGGCGGAGATACAAGGTGTGTGATTCTCTCTCTGTTCTTCGCTCTAGTTCTATTTTCAAGGAGGTTCTATTGTATGTGCAATAGGGGTTTTGGTGATTCTCTCGTGGTTTGTGGTAGATCTGTTGACTTGTTATGATATTTTGCAGGGGTTTTCGTTGGTGCATGGATGGTTAGAAACTAATGGTTAGGAATTAGTGCATGATGTCCTTTTTTTGGTTTGATATTTTTTAATTCGTCCTCTTCGTGAGAAAGCTGAGGTTCACAGATGAATAGTAGGCTAATTAATGTTATATAGCTTTCTCGGTGATTTATGAATGCTGAGTGCTTTATGTTGACAAATTTCAAAAGAATATTATTGGATATACAGTTGCGCCCCACCCATTTAAATGTGACAAATATTAAGTAAACTGATGCTGAAAGAAATCTGCATGTTCAAGGAACTAGTGCTTTATTCAAAAATTGAATGCAAATTGATTGCTTACCTTGAATGTTTGTGTAAACAAATGATATGGTAATTTATGTTTATCAAGATCTGTGATCTTTGAAGGCGGTTCTTTGCAATTCTTCAAATTGATAATTTATATTTGTGTTTTCCAGGGGAGTGTGTGAAAAATGGATCGATACACTAGGGTAGAGAAACCGAGGGAGGAGACTCCCATAAAGGAAAATGAAATTCGCATCATGACCCAAGGAAGGATGCGCAATTACATCACTTATGCCATCAACTTGCTGCAGGTAACTAACTTTAGGTTATTTCAAATTAAAAAATATGGGGTTTTTTTACTGTTCCATCTCCTGGAGATAATTTGCTTGTCCTGTGTTTTTTGTCGTCACTTGATTTATGATGATTTTGAATGAACTACTTTTTGTAAAAGCCATATGTGTAAATTTTATTATGTTAGTAATTATACCTTTGTAATATGAAGGAGAAAGGAGCAAATGAAATTGTGTTCAAGGCAATGGGAAGGGCAATCAACAAGACAGTTATGATTGTGGAATTGATTAAGGTATTCTATGAATTCAGTTGTTGCTCTCCATCTATATAATTGTTGTGCGTGTCATATCTAATATGATGGGTATTTTCCCTGTACCAGTAAAACTAAGAAAATTTGTAATTTTGGGACGGTGCACCTGATCTTTTTGGTACCTTTTGTTTAATGCAGAGAAGAGTTGTGGGGCTTCACCAAAACACCTCAATTGGGTCCATAGATATCACTGACACATGGGAGCCACTGGAGGAAGGCCTACTCCCGTATGAATTTGCCCTCTGTATTTTAATTGTAAACTGATTTGTTAGTCATTTAAAATTTTCATTACTGTATCTAATCGATAAATATTTGTTCACTCTATATTTTGAATTGTAAATTGGTTTGTTGGTCATTTAACCTTTTCTTTACTTTATCTAATTCAGTAAATATTTATTCCCCTCATTATTTCTACTGTAGTCTAGAGACAACTAGGCATGTGTCAATGGTGACGATCACTTTGGCTAAGGTTGAGCTTGATACATCAGCAATTGGGTGAGTTCTATTTCTTCTGTGTGTTTATGCCTGTGCTTGTGGTTTGTTATTTTTAATAACATTTAGTTAAATTAGTTTTTCCTTTAAATAATTGTATATTGTACATAGGTTTTGTAGATCAACTAATCTTTCTTTCTAACAGGTATCAAACACCCTTGCCTGCTGATCAGGTCCGACCCTTAGTTGAATACGAGTACGATGAAGGTACAGGCTTCATCTTATCCGTTGTCACTTCTTCTTTTTGTTTCCATTAGTGGCTGCCAGCAAATATTTTCATTGCATAAAGGAAATAGAAATGCAATTTTCATGACAGGTTTGGGTAACCCTTTTATACTAAACCTCTTTCTAACCCCTTAAGCCCCTACCCGTAAATCCCAAATCAACATCAGTCCGATTTAGCATGTAGACCATAGGTTTCTTGTCATTATTGTTGTTAGTCTTATGATGTATCAATATACTTATTTGTACTCTCATTATTTAATTATTGATAGAGCTATTATTACATGCATCATTGTCATCAACATCCACGTGATGTTTGAATTATTTTTGAAATACAGAGGGTGCTCCCAGTGGCCGAGGAAGGGGATTCGGTGGCCGTGGCAGAGGGAGGGGTCGTGGTATGTATATGTCACTTTTGAGTATTTGTAAATCATTGTTATGTCAATTGATTCAGTTATTGAAACAACAGGAATTAGTAACTTGTTTACTTACTAAACGCTGTATATGAGAGCTAACCTATGGGGTGTGTTATATAGGGAACAATGGCATGATGGAATATGGAGATGGTGGATATGAGAACCGCGGCCCCCGTGGTGGGTATGGAAATGGATACACCCCCCGTGGTGGCCGTGGAGGCCGTGGTGGGGGTTTTAGAGGAAGGGGCAGGCGTGGGGGTGGCTACGGTGGTCCCCGACCTGACTACGGTGGTCCCCGACCCGACTACGGTGGTCCCCGACCTGACTACGGTGGTCCCCGGCCTGACTACCAACAGGATGGCCCTGGTGGAGGTTTTTACGACAATGCCCCTATGCCACCACAGGGACGAGGTTTGTGATCTTCTTATTGTCCCATTTCTTTGTTGATCATGCCATGTGATTCTGTTCTTTGCTTTCTGTGCTGCATGGAATATTTTGTATGTCTTGCAGTGTTTCTGATTGATAGTTATAAGTGATGTATTGACTTGTGATTTAATAGCAAGTGTCAATTACTGTTTGCAAGTATGGTTAATAATATAGCGGCTGTACTTTTCGGTTTCCCATTGATGTGTTTTGTAGCTCATTATACTGATACCACAACATCTTACAGGTCGTGGGCGTGGACGTGGGCGTGGGAGAGGACAAGGCCGAGGAGGCGGGAGGGGTCGAGATTATCCCAAAATGAACGGTTTTAATGCTCCAAATCTATCAAATGGGCCAATAAATGAGGTGGTGGCATGAAGACCAGGTTCAATGAGAATATTCCGAAGATGATATGTGGATGCCTGCTCCAAAGTTTTCAGAATTGTATGTTTGTGATGTCGTTTATGTGTTCAATACCTTTGTATAAGCTTGTGCTGTTCCTCTATTAGTTGGGAGGCAGTGGGATTTTGCTGCTATTGAATTGACTTAGGATTAGTCACTAAATTTTTTTATTTCGATTAGAGATCAGACTAATTTGTAGAATTCAGTGGTTAGAGCAGTGCATTCTTTCGTTTGTTTGAAAGATAAAATGGTCAGTATGAATTTTTCTGTGAAATGCTTAATTCAGGTTCTTTTTTTAGCTGCTATTTTAATCCATGCATGCGGAGTAAAATGCCTGGGGTACTCGATCTAAACCTTGCAGAATATTTTCATCCAAACTTATTTTAAACAGTTGAATCATTATCCGTTTCATTGATTACAGTTCTTACGTACCCAATATTCTTTTAACCTTCTCAAAGAAAGGAATTCTTCTGTATCCGCTGAATTTATCTTTAATTTATATTTTAACAGTTATACTTGTCTTTTTGTTCGTAGTGCGACTTTTTTGTAAAATTATTATGAATGGTAATAAAAGAAGAGAAGAATCGAGAAAATCACTTTTTGGTTGCATAGATGAGGGTATCAAAGAGTAGATATATTATTGTATGTTATAGCAGCTCGTTAGATATGCAATTTTGGGAAACAATAACTGTTTCGTTTCGAATGTATTCATGTCAAATGATAGAAGTATATACTTTTTCAAGGGTCTGGTATAATCTGAAGTTTCATGCAATCTAAAAACTTGCATAGTCTATTGTAAAAGTGTTCGTATATGTTGTCAAAAGAAATATAAATAATCGAGCAAGGTTGTAGTGCTATGCATAGTGCAAAGTTTGGTTCGTATTATGAACCAATATCTTCATTTAAAAAAAATTCAAATAGTTCATTTAAATCGTTTTTCACAATATTTTAATGTTCAATTTCTAAATAGTTGAATTAATCGTTCAACGTGATCTTCATATAATATATATTTGCTGACTAAATTATATATTTCTTAAGATAGGTAGAAATCACTATCTTTTAATGGTCTAGAAACTTTAGATCCTATCTAAAAAAAAAGTTTTGAAAATATATAATTTGACATAATAAGTACATTTCATATGAAGATCAGTATAGATCAAATGCTCTAATTGAGAATTCCTGGTACGGTAGCATTTATTTTATTATTTACGTTTTCATTTCATTTTTAGGCGAACAGAATATATGATTAGTAGTTATTCCATCAATAAAGAATCAATTGATAATGATATAATAATTAAAAGAATATCAACTTCAGCGTGCAAAGCAATTTTTTTTTTTTTTTTAAGTCGATAGCTCCCGGCTTTCAAAAATCAGATTGAAGTATCAAGTTCTGGAATATCAAATTCTCTTATTTTCTCTATTTTGGTGCAAAATTGTTAAATTCTAGAAGTAGATATGTCTAGATTTTACACAAATGAAGCTTCTTATGAGTCTTGACAATCTCATGATGACCAGCTTTTTTATATTCTTTGTAGTTCAGTTAGTGTTTGTTAGTAAATTGGTAAGGTTTGGTTTTCAGAAACTGATGAATCGTTAAAAATAATCAAAATAATTTCTCACCGATTTCATCACCTTTGAAAATATTGGATTTTTTATTTTCTCACCTCTCAAAAATTGTTAAAAAAATATAAGTAATACATAATTTCGAGATTTTTGAGGAGACATGAAATTCCACCTTTTATTTTTTTTATTTCGGAGCAAAAAAATATAGTCCTTTTTTAAGGTCGGCTAAGATGCCAACAAATATATTAACAAAAAAAGATTTATTTACCGGGGGGGAGCTCATTCTGCTTGGATTTTGAATTTTAATGATTATCTATCGGTTCTGCAACTGGCTTTGTTCCTCCCTGGAATTCTGATTTGTATTTCGGGTTAACTTTAGGGTGAAAATTAATTTTTTTTTTAGATTATGATTGATAATTAAAATTATAAGTTAGAGCATCATAAATGATAAGTCAGAGCATTAAAAATTATAAATTAAAACATTATTTTTTTATATAGTATCCGATTAATTAATGGGTTTGAACCCAATTAACTATTTAAATCCGATTCACTATATTTTTGCCCCCTTAACGAAAATTCTAAATTTGCCTCTAGCATGAACTTATTTACTGACAAAAATATATAGTTATTATTAAAGGAATTATCTAATAATTTTTGTTATACATACAACCAGAGGTGAATATAAGTTAAGTGAATGGGGGTCAATTGATTCCATTCATTTTCATTTTTTATGTAATTATACATGACTTTCTACGTAGTTCGGAGTAAAATATTATTGATACTGTAAAATTGATCTCCATATGTAACATGAAAATTTTATATGATTGATTCCCATTCAAGTTTGACCCTCATATGACTTTATCGGATGTTTTGTTTTAGATGGAAACATGTGAATTTCAAGAAAATTTGTATTATATTTACTACACGTCTACACCCGTTCAAATGTTTGGTTTTTTTTTTCCCAATTCATTCCTATCATTTTTCCCACACAGTATAAATTGATGGAAAGATAAAAATTCAGTCAGACTCCATTTTGATATTCCCAATCGTAAGCTACTGCCTACTGCTACTTTTATTTATTGATTTCATGTATCATTAATCTTAACGGCTTGTAGACAATATTTTCTTATTAATTATGTTATAAAATAATAATTAATAAGAAAAATATTTATATTTTATAAATTAATGATGCTACAAAAATTTAATTATTATTTATTCTAAAATATATTTTTTATGTCAATATTTATATTATCTTCAAGAAAATCTCTAATAATATTTTTTTTATAAAATAATAATTAATAAGAAATTTTATGTTATTATTTAATCTATTTATTTAATTGTATTATTGATAATTTAATAATTTATTAATAAGTAAAATTGTAAAGTACAAAACAATATAGAAAGAAAAATATAATTTCTCACAATTAATCTCACGGTACAACTGAACACTCAATTTAGTACATTCCCACAATTGCACCCGTATAATGGGTTCCCACTCTCGCCAAATCCTATCTTGTATAATCTCACAATATCCGAACATGCTCTAAAAGTGTGGCTCCGCCCCTGCATACAAAGCCATATAGCTATTTCAGAAAATATGAAAATGTCATGTTATTAACTTTTTATTGTCATTTTTTATTGAAAATTTGACAGTGTTGTAAATTTCACTAACTGAGGTAATTACAGTCCCAAAATAATAACGGAGCTACTAGTTACTAGTTAGTAGTTACTACACAAAACGAGCCGTCCTCTTCGACTGAGCCCATTTTCTACTGGACTCCACCCCGCTGCTATAATCTCATCCTCTCCTCAAGCATCTCTCTTTTCTTCTGCTCCAAGTCTCTCTGTCTCTCTCTTTCTCCTTTTCCGCTACAATGAAGAAACCATCTGCAGCTGATTCGGAGGCGACACAAGCGAGCACCGTCCCCTCCGCCGCAACGACAACGACAAGTAAATCTCTAAAACCCTAGGTTTCTCTTTCCCATTTCTTCGTCGCTTAAGCTAACATTATTCTGAATTTTCTCTGCGGCAGATCTGAAGGAGATCCAGTCTCTAATAGAAACAGGCGCCTACACCAAGGAGGTGCGTCGGATCTCGCGCGCGGTTCGGCTCACCATTGTCTTGCGCCGTCAGCTCAGTTATGGCCTTATATCGGGGTTTTTCTCGCGCGTGCTGCCCGTTAACTCCGAGGCTTATAAACGGCTCGTCTCCTACTTGCCGAAGGTGCGTTTTTGTTTCCTCTAGCGCTTAGGTGTTTTAGTTTGTTTTTGGCTAAATACTGGAAGCTTCTGCTGATGGATCTGTTGAAGAGAAAAAAGTTTTGATTACTAAATAACAATATCAATTTTTATTGGTTGGAATGGTGGAAGACTACGTTACTGTAAAGTTTAAAACAGAGAAAGTTAAATAGGTCGTTGGATTTGATTAAGTTTTAGTATTTGTTACTTACATTGCTGCCTGATGCAAAGAGTCGACCTTAATTTGTTCTAAGGGCGAGGAATTTTGCATAAATTGGACACTCCCATTAATATTTTCCAACTGTATTGAGAATTTTTATTGTTTTGTTTTATGTTTAATTCAAGATAATTATAGCAGCAACCTGCTGTTAATTGACTTAACACAGTGATGTAATGGTTCTGCATTTTCTTCCATAAAAGTAACGGAAGAGTATGTGCCGTTAATGATGCCAACATGATGCAAATTGGACTCAAGATTTGATAAAAAAATGCCCTTTGGTTTTGATTGGGCAGCTACCTTACATAGTGGCACATTCACATTGTCACAATAATGGCAGTGAATGTCGGACTGAAGATTTGATCCTTGAGCCACCATATGATTGCATCCTGAAAGCATATCTTGTGCTGTCCTAGGATTGTTTTTATATTTGGTTGCATCCTATGTCGTAACTTAATTATCTGTCTCCTTCATTTAATCTATTTCCTCCGAAGTAGTCTGTTGCTTTTGGAATTTGATAGTTTTCCTGAAATTTCGAAAAATTATTAAAATGGTTCGTAGAAGTACAAAACTGTATGCAAGTACCATTACTGCATATCAACATCAGATAACTTAGGTTCATTTTCACATTTATATCTTTGACTTGTTTCCTGACAAACACCAAATGACATTTTGTACGAGGTATCCATATAAATATTGTGATCCTGATAGATCTTGAGTTGAACCTTTATTTGGACCGAGCTGCTGTTCCTCTCATAAGCTTCCTCTTGTTGACAGAATAAAAAGTATATACTTCTCCAAGCTAATTCTGAGTCTGTGTCACCTTCTATATACTGCCCTGTCTATTCTGGTTCATTGAATAGGTTTGAATGGAACAAACTAAATTATGGACATTAACATCCAGTAATTCAACTAGAATATTACTTGCAAACACTAAATATATTGGATTCTTTTGTGGAATAAGGTAAATCAACTGTGAAACTTTGTAAGATTGTGACTAATTAATCAGTTACAAAAGAAAGAAAGAAAGAAAAAGGTAAACTAGCGGAAATGCTTTGAAATTCAAATTGTTACTGGTTCGGCTTCATTTTCAAACATGATAAAGGTCTTCAATAGGAACAAGGAGATTTTATAATTAAGTCTAAATTTCAAAAGTTTGTGCAGTTATGAAAGATTGGGCTTTCGTTTTTCATCTTTTATTCTGATTTTCTTCCAAAATTTTAATATGTTCAGGGGAGTAGTCTAACTAATGGAAAGTAGAAAAGAACAAATATGCAATAAGTTACATGTTTTGATCTCTCAGGATTCTGGCTCTGATGAAATGGATGTAGATACAGCTCCCACAACTCAACCTCCCGCAAAGCATGTCTTACCAGAAATGGAGATCTACTGTTACTTTCTTGTGCTTCTGTTCCTGATTGATCAGAAGAATTATGATTTGGTAATTTATTACTATTTCACTTTTGGGCATTTATTGTTCCAAACTTGTGGTGTGTATTGTTGTTATAATTTCCTATATCGAAGGAAAGATTATATGTTGCATTATTAATATTTTTATCTATGACAGGCTAAGGTTTGTGCTTCAGATTGCATAGCTCGTCTAAAGAACATTAACAAGAGAACTGTGGATGTGTTGGCCTCTAGAATCTATTTCTATTACTCACTCGTCCATGAACTCACTGACAGCCTGGCTGAGATTCGTGGGTTAGTATATTATTATTATTACTTTTTTTATTTTTTTATTAAGTTTTATCTGCTGTCATAATCTTGTAGTTTTTTGTCATAATTTAATTGGTTTTATGTTAGTTAAAAGTATTTGTTTCCTATAGAAGTATCATTATCCATTATATATATGAATTCTGTTCTTCTAAAAGGTGCATTTCTTACTTTTCTTTAGGAACCTGCTTGCATTGCACAGGATGGCAACCTTGCGCCATGATGAACTTGGCCAGGTCTGTTTATGTACTATTTTATGTTGCATATAAATTTATTAGGTTAAATGACATGTTCATTGTTTCCAGATTTATGTTCTCATTAGTTTTCTTTTCATCCAGGAAACATTGTTGAATCTGTTGCTACGCAATTATCTACACTACAACTTGTATGATCAGGCGGAGAAACTCAGGTCCAAGGCACCTCGTTTTGAAGCTCACTCCAACCAACAGGTATGATAGGGTGGAAAGGAAATTTTGCTGGTAATTTTTTAATTCTAGCAGTTTGAAATGTCTATATGTAGAAGTAATAGTTTTTGGGGCTGTTGAAAATCCTTGATTAAGCCTTTAGGCCTCCCTGCTATCTCAATAAAGGTTTAGAAAAGCTTATACTATTGGATTGTTTTGTTTTGACTGACCCATTGAAAAACACATCAAGAAATCATTTTCAATTTTTCCATATAAAATACCACTCACAATATCTACATAAAGCAAGTCGCCTGAAAAAAAAAATTCATTACGAAGTGTTTATTAAGATATTCCCTATAAGATAGTGATAATTCTATCAAATCCATGTGAAAGCAGTAATACCACGCTCTCACCTATACAAAATAAAAGAAAGTATGAGTTGCGCCCTAAGAATCTAAACAAACATTCTCTACACCATCCACCACCATGCCCCTGAATATGTATTATCCCTCATTGATATAATATAACTTGGATATGTTCTTAAATAAGTAGGAGATGGAGGTTATACATGATGCAAACCATTTTTTTATGGGGGAATGAGATAATTCCTCCCTTTCAGGGGATTAAATGAGATAAAACAAGTTTACATGTTATTTTGATGCAGTTCTGTCGGTATCTATTTTACCTGGGGAAAATACGTACCATACAATTGGAGTACACAGATGCAAAGGAGAGCCTGCTGCAGGCTGCACGTAAAGCGCCATCCACTGCACGTGGTTTCCGCATTCAGTGTAACAAGTGGGCTGTTATTGTGCGGCTCCTGCTTGGCGAGATTCCTGAGAGAACTGTCTTCATGCAGAAAGGCATGAAGACAGCTCTTACACCTTACTTTGAGCTCACTAATGTATGTCTTCTTTCCCTAATTATTGTTTTTCACGTGTATCTTACAAAATGCCCAAACCGTCATTCCTCTGCTGTTTCCCTTATAAGAGGGAGAGAAGGCATATAATGTGCATACCGTAGAAAATTGGTAAATATAGCTCTATGGCCTTCTCAAGTTTATTTTGAGGCACCATCTTGACATTTCTTGCGGTACATGATATTTTTTCTGAATTGTATTTTTTTTAATTGGCTGAAAGATGCTCGACAAATTAAGAGGGGTTAACATTAGAATAATAATTTGAATGTTGGATTAAGAAAGAAACCCAACATCAGAAGTATATCATGTCAAGAAATGAATAGTTCAGTGTTCACTGATTTGCTTGAGGGATAAGGCTAAAACACAGCCAAACTCTACGATGTCCTTCACACGGTAAAGATTCATCATACAATCATATTTGTTGACGTCTAAATCAGTGCTGGTCTCATGTTGTCATATTCAAAACGGGACTATTACAGAATCTTGTCAGGGCAAACAGATATGAATGCTTTTGTGAATTGTTAGCACATTGTAAGACAGCTTGTAGGTCTTGTGCAAAAAATATTTAATTCATCAAAGAGGTGTATAATATTAATAAGATGTACTAATTTTTCTACTTTTGCTAGTGTGAATTTTTTATTATTTTTTATTATTGTCAACTCATTATTAATCTGAATTTTTAGGCGGTGCGTGTTGGCGATCTGGAGCTATTCCGCAATGTGGCTGACAAATTCGCCTCAACTTTTGCCTCAGATGGCACTCGTAACCTAATTGTGCGGCTCCGCCACAATGTGATCCGCACTGGCTTGCGCAACATCAGCATTGCGTACTCACGCATCTCCCTTGCTGACGTGGCTACAAAGCTGCGCCTTAACTCCGACACCCCTGCTGCTGATGCTGAAAGCATCGTTTCCAAGGCAATCCGTGATGGTGCTATTGATGCCACAATTGATCATGCCAATGGCTGGATGGTGTCAAAAGAAACTGGCGATGTCTACTCGACAAATGAGCCTCAAGCAGCGTTTAACTCAAGGATAGTGTTTTGTTTGAACATACATAATGAGGCAGTGAAGGCGCTAAGGTTCCCGCCTAATAGTCACAAGGAGAAGGAGAGTGCTGAGAAAAGGCGAGAGAGGCAGCAGCAGGAACAGGAGCTAGCTAAGCACATGGCTGAAGAGGATGATGATGAATTTTAGACATAAGATGCAAGTTAAAGTTGAATTTTTAATTGGTGTTTTATGAATTTCCTTGAATGAACTTCAGGATGTAGTTTCTATTGTCGTGCATTGTTGCTTTTGTTGTTTTAATTCTTCTTGGAGGTTATTGTTTAGCCACAGGAGAAATGGGTCAAAGGAGGTAGTGGTGTATACCGAAGTTTGACTAAGCCAAATTGGACAATTTATTTTATTTTTAGTAGATTTCTATGTACTGGAAATGTCCCTGCCAAGTTATGCTTTGCTTATGCATGAATATTTGGTTTGGTCTTGGTGCTTTTCCTGCTCAGTGTATTAGCGTCTCTTAGTAAGATGTACCACCATCCACTATAAGGGTGCCTGTGCTAGTTTTCTTGTCTCAACTCCCAAGAACTTGGAATTTTAGAATTGTAGTGATTAGATATCAACGTTCTATTGATGGATCTGAATTTATATTTTCAGATTCATAAAAGAGGATGAAAAAATATTTATCTTTTTGTTGAATTCGAAAGGCGGAGGTCTAAACTATTAGCTTCTTTTAATTGTCTATACATAATTATCCATCTAGGTTTCAAGGTCTAAACTATTAGCTTCTTTTAATTGTCTATACATAATTATCCATCTAGGTTTCAAATTCATGACCTTTTTCAAGGAAGGTGTTGTACTTTGTTACTAAACTAAAAGTTGGTTCTCAATTCTAATTAATGTTTGATTGAAGTAATTTGCGTTACCATACAATAATTCAAGTAAATAGGGTAGTTTCTTAAATTCAAGGAAACGATCTACGAATTGCAAGATTACAAGCTTTCAGAGAGCTTCGACTCAGAAAGATTTTATTTCGCTTCATATTGGCTATTCTCAAGGAAATAGATCTGTTATTCTGATTTCAATTGTTCAAAATTTTCTAAGTGCGAATCTCAAATATGATTTTGGTACACTAATCTCAACAAAGATCAATAGTTGGAATCGGAATAACCTGTTCTTGTTATTCCTCGGGAATAACAGCAGATGTATTTCCCTAGTTAAAAAGGCCTATTGGGGCTCCGTACGACCATAGCAAGTTATTGATAGATGATATTTGTGCTCTTTTCATAATTTCCCACTCGCTATGCTGGTTAAATTAGGAAACATAACTTTTTACACCGATCCTGAAGAACAAATTGTACCTGCTAATATGGCGAGGTTGTAAATAAATTTCATTAATAAATGAAATGACTCATTAATAACCAGGCAACACCGGGTGACGAAATGCAAACAGAATTACTTCAAATGTTAATCTTATTTGTCCAACTCCAAGTAGAAATCATCCACACAAAAAAGTAAATTCGCAAATTGTTAAATATCACTTCTCAAGTAATTTGAAATGTTTTAATATAAATTTATAATCATATTTGTACTAATAAGTATCAACCATTAACCTATAAACTACTAATTTGTGTAAAATGGTGAACAATGTACCGATCCCATGTTGGTTGAAATGGACAAATTCACGAACGATAATTATTACAGCACTAAAATTTTATGTAAAAATTAATATAATATTTTAAAATTTAAACAATAAATGTCAAACAAAATCTGGCCCAGTCACTTTGGATGCAGTCCGCGGGCTGGCTGCAGCATAAAGGTTGCAAAGTAGCATGTTAATTAAAATTAATGAAATTTTACAACAAACGGGGATGTAGCTCAGATGGTAGAGCGCTCGCTTAGCATGCGAGAGGTACGGGGATCGATACCCCGCATCTCCAATTTTGAAATTATTCATTGTTTTCGAATTTTATTTTTAAACAAGAATTAAAAAACAAACCACAAAAATTTATGCCCACATGCAGGATCGAACTACAGACCTTCAGTTTACAAGACTGACGCTCTACCACTGAGCTATACGGGCTTTAATGTTAACGGTCTATAAACAATCTTATTATTTTAATATAGGCTGAATTCTTACCGTAGATCTGCGGCTCTACCACTGAGCTATGCGGGCTTTTGTTGTTAACAATTCATAACAACTTTAAATATTTTAAAATATGTTGAATTCTCACTGTAGATCTGTCGTTTTATTGATTGCAAAGCTAACACAAAAACGGAAAACGAAAACTATTAAAGCGTGGTTACATGATTTGGTATCTGCGCATTCAGAACTTTCCCACATTTAAAGATGATTAGTATTATTATTAAGTTGTTCTTTCATAATTAAGTACACTAACACCTTGTTTGGATGGAGAGTAGAGGAAGGGAGGGAATGGAAAGGAACAAAAACTTTCCGTTGAATCATACTTGGTTGATAAAATTATGTTGGATGTGAAGTGTACAAGAGATGAAAGGTTCAATCTTGTATCATTGTAATTAATAGAATTGGCTTTCCTTTCAAATTTGAGTGTAATGGATAGAAATTTTTTTTATTACAAATGTTTTTAAAAAAAATCACAAAAATACTCAACACTATATCTTACATATATAATTCTCATATAAAATTTTTTCATCAAACTTACAACAGTCACCGAACCAATGTCTTATCCTTGTCTGTTATTCATTTTGTCTTTATTTTCTGAACTTGAATATTCTGTGTAATAATTGAGATCTTCTCCTCTGTGATTGACACTATTAGTGCCTTAGCACACGATGTTAGTGCCCGGTAGAAAACATATGAGTTGCTGCCTTTTGTTTTGGGCTAGCTTTTCCTTTTTACTTGTATCTCTTTTCTGTTTTTGAATCTTTGTATTTTGCATATTATTCTAATGGAAAAATTTATGCCTATTTTTTTTAACAAAAAAATAACAGTCATTAAATTTCTCATTAACCTTCTAAATTTTAATCAATCAAAAAAGAAATAAGACGGAAAAAAAAATTAAATTTATTTTCTCTCATTAATCATTCAAACATGAAAATATTAAATACGTTAATCTTTCATTTTATTCCCTTCTATTCTTTACCTCCGTTGCTTCTCTACTCTCCATCCAAACAGGATGTAAAGCCCAGATAATAATGGCTATCCTAAAAAATGGGCCCAAATGAAGCAATGACGACAAGTTGGGCCTAACTAATCCAGGTCCAATAAAAAGTAACCATCTAATACCATAACCATGTTAACATGCTTCCATCTCTACCTTCGCGAAGCTCCCTGTATCTACTGACAATAGAACAGAAATTGACACTTAAAAAATTTCAATCTAATCTCTATCCAGTGTTCACAAAATTTCTCTAACCTGATGGCCTCCTTCGCCAGCTCGATGTTTCCAATGCCTCTCACTGTTCGCACCTCTACCGATTCCTTGCAACTCGCTCTCCGTTTAGATCGCCTCCCACTGTCTACCACTGCTCAGTCTGTTCTCCATTTCAGACGACCAAGCAATCTCTCTTTTTATCGAGGAGATTCCCTAAAAGGTATTCCATCATCACTACTGTTCAACCTATCAATTTAATGAATTTGTTACAGGAATTTTTAATTGTTTGTGAAATGCCTCTAGACTAAAGTAGTGTTAATTTCAAATTTGCTGCAGTATCATAGAAAATTCCAGGGTCTATTGTAATTGCGAGCTGGATGTGGCGGTGTAGAATTTTCATCCTTAAATTCATTTGGTAAAAGGGTCCAGTTTGAGTAATATGTAACATATTTTGTTGTTTAATTTTCTCTTAAATCAATCAGTGAGAGCAGAAATGAATGAACCAGAAAGAGTGAACGATGTACAATTTGTCGATGCTTTCGCAAGTGTGAAACATGTCCTGCTTCCAGTCACTGATCGAAACCCTTACCTTTCTGACGGAACCCGACAGGTTCTATTTCTATCCCTTTGTTCAATGCCAAATGACATGAAACTTGTTCATGCTGTTTATATGTCTCATTGTTGATGATAATCTAATCTGTAATGCATACTCAACTAAACATTTGAAGAATCACCAGACCTTCCTGGTACAAATCCCTCATTACTTATCAAAGAATTTGTTCATTTTTTTTTGTAATATTCTGTTCAGTCAGTATATAAAATTTATTGAGAAACATTAGTTTATAACTAACTAAATATTTTCAACTCATGACCAAAACCCCATGAAATGACTGGCAAAAGATGCAATAACAGCAAAACAAAGAAATAAACAGACAACCATCAAAAGGTCAAACTTTAAACTTCACATTTCCTTTGATTTTTTTTTCTGTGTTAAAACTAGACTAGAAACTAGATATTCAAAAGACTTGCATAAACGTCTTTTCTGTTGACTTAGTTGAAATGTATAAATGGTTACGCACCAACAATATGTAACTAAATAATATTTTGAAAGCACAAGTCTGATGCTCTTCACATCCCTCATGCAATAACTGGCAACTGAATTCATGGCAATAAAAAACATAAAAGATGTAATATGAACTAAATAAACAAACATGTACCAAAAGACAAACTCTAAGTCTCACCTTCACTTTTTTATTAGGATTTTACTGATAACTTGTCAATATGATATGCCAGTAAGTTAAAAAAGAAAGAAAGGTAATATAATACTGAAGACACAACACCACCTCCACTATCAACTTTTACCAAGTTTTGGGATGTGTGTGGTCCCTCCTGGAAAAATCTTCTCCCATGTCACTGATTCTTCTCATACTGGCACTGAGGTTCAAATCTTGTGGGGCTGCTCAAATAAGTTTGATTGACTTTTTAAAAATAAAGAGTCACATTTAATTTTTTTTGTTCTCACATCTGAAACTTCATACAGGCAGCAGCAACTACAACCTCACTGGCAAAGAAGTACGGAGCTGACATCACAGTTGTTGGTATCACACAAATATTGTCTTTTAAACTAGAACTTGAACCCTAAAATAAAAGTAGTAGTACATGTATTCTGTGATTTTTAAAACAATGGTTTTTTTATTTCTGCAGTCATTGACGATAAGCCAAAAGAGTCAATACCAGAGCATGATGCACAGATATCAAGCATCAGATGGCATCTTTCTGAAGGTTTTAGTTCATTTGTTGACTCACTATTTCAAAATCATTTACATAAATAAAAGATGTATTTGTTTTTAAAAGGAGGGCTGTAAGGTATAACCAACATTGTTAGTTAGGATAAAGTGAGGAATATACTATAATATTTCACAAACTTGAACTTAGTTAACACAGATTGTATTAAAGCAATAACATTATATATCTGAAAGCACCACACTATTAATTTATACGGAAAAATTAGTCAAATTTTAGAAAGTTTATATGATAAGTATTTCTTCTCGGAGAATCGCATTACATTTTCATAGAACATAGGAGCAATGCCCTTTATCTAATTTTTGACTTAAAAAAAAATGACAAGCAAAGCATGCAAGCTAGTGACTGAATTTGTGGATAATATACCTACTTTTTTTTCTATTTTTTTTTATCAAAATGTTAAAGGCGGTTTCAAAGAGTTTGGGCTGATGGAGAGACTAGGAGAAGGGAAATTGCCAGCTGCAATAATAGGTGAGGTGGCGGATGAGTTGAACCTTGATTTGGTCGTCTTAAGCATGGAATCAGTCCATTCTAAGCATGTTGATGCTAATTTATTGGCCGAGTTCATCCCCTGTCCTGTTTTGCTCCTTCCTTTGTAATCCTTCTTAGCATTTCAACTGATAATGGAGTCAGTTATGTTCATGACTCGGTGGATTTTGTAAACTAGATAAATATTTCCTTTAACAATTAAAATTCCCAGTTGTGCTATATGCACTGAATGCACTTTTTTGATTTTTTTACCCAAAACTAGACAAATGTTTCCTTTAGCAATTAAAATTCCCTGTTTTGTATTGTAAACTTTTGATATTGGAACAAGGTATTTGTCTCGTTAGCTAGCATTTCTTCCACATGATAAAATCTTGTTGTTGCCTTAATGAAATTCGATTTATTAAATGCTCCTAATTCGGGGAAACTAAATTTCCACATTTGTTCTGTCTAAATATAAATGTCAATCCCAAGTTGCAAATGGGAGTGGTAAGTATTACATTACATCTTCAATTTAGTTACATTGACTCGAGTGTCTTTTATTGTTTGAAAGTACAATTTTGCTTATGTTCTCTGACAACGAAATTCATGTGTTTTTAATTGTTAGAAAACAAAAATAGAAACTCATGCGGTGTTAATGTGTTTCACGGGTAAGAACTTTATTTTAAGTTGCTAAAAAAGGTGGCAGCATAAATATGTATTACATCAAAAGATCTCATATGTTACTAAAAGGTACATCTCCGGAGCTGAAACATGTTTACTTTACGTTAAATTAATGTCAAACTCGAGCCAGAAAGGAATATATTTGAACCGAATAAAAACGTTAAAAGCTTTACTCCGGGCTTTTGTACTACTTGTAAAGCTTTTTGGATGAGAATAATATACTAGCCAGAAAGCATGATCAATGAGCATCAGAACAGAATAACTTCTTGGGCCTTCAGAATCCATTGGGCTGTCGACTATAATTGAAGACAGAGTTCCACTGCAAAATAATTGAAGGAGATTTGATATCTTGATGGATCTGATATATTATGCTAATTATAGTGTTCTCTTAATTAAATTTGATGATTTTTAACGATAATAAATTAATTAATAATGCTTTACACCTAACTACCAAAAATCCATGCAATTCTCAGACGAACAAAGAAATAACATTTGTGCAATAATTTCGTGCTAGAACCCCTACTGTAATTATAATCTTTTTTTTGTCATATTAATAATAATTTAGTAATTTTTTCACATTAATTTCAAAGAATTTCATTCTTACTATTTTAATATATGATCTGACAGGAATAATTAATTTCCTAAATCAATAATTTTATAATTAATAATATTGTATTTTATTATTAATTAATACTTGTAAAGTCTAATAATTTATCTTATAACTGTCATATCTGCATTTACAATTCGTCAAAAGAAATTCTCTTGGCACTGGCAGCACAGCTGAAGTTTCCAATTCCCACCTTCATGGCTTCATCCCCAACCCAAAAATTCCAGAAAGACTTCCGAATGCTTTTCTGTTTTTCTCGGGACCACTATTCAGTGAGGCCGTTTCTGTACACCGCGGTACTCCAGACGCTGGGAAATTGTCCACGCTCCAAAACCCTACTCCATTCCATCAATCCACCGTTCTAACCCCAGACCCCAGAACACTACTCTGTATCCTGGAAAGGAATAGAAGGAAAATAAAGAAAAAAGTTGAAGCAAAAGATGGCTTTCAGCGCTCGGATGAAGGAGTTGATGAAGAAGTACGGGAAGGTAGCTATTGGGGTCCACCTGTCAGTCTCGACCGTGTCCATCACGGGCCTCTACGTGGCGATCAAGAACAACGTCGACGTGGAGTCTATCTTCGAGCGGATCGGGCTTTCTGCTCGTGTCGAACCCGATAAGGTCGAATCCACTGACCGAACTGATACCCTCGGGGAGGATCTCCCGGCGACGCCCCCTTCGACGACAAATCGGACGGCTGCTATGGTGGCCTCCAGTGGTGGAGCCCTTGCGCTCGCGATATTGTGCAACAAGGCGTTGTTTCCTGTTCGGGTTCCGATCACTATCGCGCTCACACCACCAATTGCGAGGTATCTGGCGAAGAGGAATCTTCTCAAGACATGAGTTTGAGCTTGTTAGATAGTTATGATTTCTTTTAATTTTTGATCGGAAAATTTTGATGCTTTTAGTATGTGTATTATTGCTTTCGCTGTTTGGTCATGCGTAGAAACTGGGGGAAATTTTGTGACATGGTCGCTCAAATTTTACAGTTTGGTAACGAATTGTCTTGAAATTGGATGTACTTTTTCGAAGTTGTCATGCTTCATACATAGTTAAAATCAATAAACCAATTTTAACAATGAAAATGATGATTTTGACCATATTAGATGGAGAATATCAAACTGATGGTTTGGAAGAAAGAAGGATTGCAATTTGATGTCTGAGTACATGTATTTCAAGTGACAACTAGGAAATGTTTGTCTTTTTTGTATTAACAAATTGTAATTGTAGCTGGAGTTTCATAGGAGAAACTCAAAAGAGGCCTCCCATCTATACTGGCACAGGATGCATCTGGTATGATAATGTACCAGCTGGGAAACTGTTATCAGTTTTGGTTGAAATATAGAATTTGTTGGTGTCAAACACTGTTTACATAGTTAAAGAAATAGTCAAAGGGTGTTATTCAGGTGTTTCACATTTCTTGAATAATTATACAGGAAATGCTTTTAAACTAATTGATTTTCTTGTTTCAGAAATGTGGGTACAAATAGCACCATAGGAATGTAGGAGTCATGATATACTTCTAGGTAGTTGGAGTTTTTACAAGTCCTTTCTTAGTTCCTTCATAGCTTTGGGTTTTATGTAAATTTCATCAGGGGCACACCACTGTTCTAAGTTTTAATTTCCATCATGAAGGGTTAATAAAGATCTGAAGCAGTATCGACTGAGTATTTCATATTTTCCGTATTCTACTAGTTTTTAGTTTTTGGTGCTATAGTAGATTTGTGGCTGGTCATAAACCATTATTTGTTTTGGTTTTCAAGAAAGCTAGAGAGAAAAAATTGATTGGTAATTACCAATTTTTATCCTCTGTCGTGTTATGTACAAAATCTAACTGGGGATGTTGTTCTTTAATTTTTAACTTTTTGTATGATGCAATGGTATTATGAGGATGTGTATTTTTCAGCTGTAGGCCATTGTCTAACATGGTACACTCAATTCTAATATATCCAGTAAACTCAGCATCAAGTGGGTATTAACAGAAAATATAAACCTTCTATCTGTGCAATTGAGATGTACTGATATGATTCCTTGATTTAAATTCAATGACAATAACCATTTTGACCATAAGAAATATTGTGAAACGGTTTTCAAAATTAGAAATAAGCATGGGGATATGTGTACACCTGAATAGCTTTGATATTATGTTTTATACAATTTGCACATTGGAATTCATCAAAAGCTGTTCAAAAACACAATTGGAAACTTCCAAGTTGGAAATTAGAGGTCGTTCAAGTTGGAAAATGCATAATGCGACTTGATGGTCATGATAGAATTGAAGTGGTTAAGAGTTGGAAAATGAGTCATGCGACTTAATGACTCAATGGGTCAACATGTAAGTATTAATCATAGTTGGAATTAAAGTTTGAAAATGCATAATGGCGACTCAATGGGCAATGAAACCATACAAGTCAGTCTATGGTTTCATATTTCAATACTTGTGAAAATGAAAGGGTATGAATGGTCGATATTAACCCATTACCTATTCAAGCTACATACCATTTTGTTTTCTTGTTTCTCTTTTCTGTTTCTTTCATTCAAATAAGCCAACAACATAGAAATCAGATTGCACAACTCTTGCAAGTTATGTGTAGGCAAATGGTCATGGTCACCGGCTCAACTGAGTCGGATCAAAAGTTCGAGACCTTGCCCAACTCTAATTAGACGGATTAGATTGGTTCACAATGGAGATTCTTTGCGAATACACTAAAAATAATCAATTTTCCTAAACTTGAATTGTATGTGTTTTCATATACATGAACTATGTGTGACATGCTTCATAATTTTTATATTGTAATTTGATTTTTAAACCAACGAGTTGAGATGTTGTTAAAGAAATGTATAGAAACATGGGATGTTGTTATTGCATATATATTTTTTTTGTCGTTGTTATTGTATGTCTTTGATTGTGAGGGGAGATTGATCTAATTTTATTATGTCGATTTTATCACAAAGATCAACAGGTTCTGCCAATTTAGAAAAAAGAGGGAGCCACCTGGCAGCCCCTGCCAAATATTTTAACTGGTAGAGAGCCTGTCAACATTTATTTGGAAGGGTATTCGCACGCACACCCTTTTTTGCCAGTAAGCCCATAGGCACTTCTTAATTGAAAGCGTACAAGGTACAAGCTTTACATCCATAGCATTAGTGATAATACATTGTATGTGAAATGCAAATTAGAAATTAAACAGAGGGAAAGTAAATCCCACGTATGAGAGGTGCAGGCTCTTTGCCCCTCTCAACAAGAGGATGCAACAAATATAAAAAACCCCTTGACAAGGAGCCTAGCTTACATTTAAGAATGTTACTGTTCTGACTTCTTTTCATTTCTCTCTTCCTCGCTCTTCCTTTTACTAGACTATGATTACATCATAAATGTTTCATCGTTTTGTATAACTATCCGACATGCTAATCTCCAAGGCATCCGGCATGACAACGATCGAGTATGTATCTTGTAGGAGTATTTTAAATATAGGTGATAAAACCTGATTCTATCTGAGGTAAATTATTTTGGAAGTCTATTTGACTTGGATACAATCTGATCCGTCTGGAGATGACTCGAAATTAAAGATGATTTAAAGCTGAACAACATAAAACATGATCCACCTCATCTCAAATGATTCGTAAGGCAATTTGACTTGAGTCGATTAGCATCCGAGACAAAAGTGATCTAAACATGCTGGTCTTAACTTGAGCCAACTCAGAATCCGAAAAAGATTCAAAATCAGACTCAGACAACTTGAAACTTGACCTAAAGCGCTGAGACGATCAGAAACTTGAAAATTATTTAAAGCTAGAGGTAGTAAAATCCAATCCAAGAGGATTCAAGAGTTAAAAATAATTAATGGTAAACAAGACGTACAAAATTGGATCATATCCAATCTATAACAGTATAACACACCAAACCAGTCAATAATCCGAATTTGGATGTCATATTGTCATAATGATCTAGACCTAACCCGACCTGACTAAGTGAACCACACTAGTTAGCTCGGGTAGTTCCTTCAGGTTCAGACACGAGATAAAATTCGTGACACACACCAATAATAGTTGGTCACTCAAGTGCAAGTTGTGCGCACTAGACATGTAGAAATATACATACCTGACATGCACCTTGCTATATATAATGATTCTCACAACCACACATGCAAAGAACATATATGTGTGATACGCTAACAGCTAGTACATCGCTCTCAACCATCCAATGAACACTTAGGTACGCTAACAGCTGCGAGTAAGCGCATCAGAACTGCACCAAACCAACTGATATGACATGTATATATAAACGAACCGAACCGAACCGAACCGAACTAGCTAATGCTTTTACTCCTCTTGTGGGATTGTGTTGAGCAGTGCCATTATTAATTGATCAAGCTCACGCTCCAGACCAGACTACTGATTTGTCAACTAGTTTATTAATATCTATATCTTGCCAATCACGACTGGCATATATAAAACTATCATCAGATCATGTAGAGAAAGATATTCGTTTATTAAAAAAAAAAAATCAGTCTTTTTCTTCTCGTCAATATATATTACTGGTATAATTAATGAATTGAAGCGAAATCCATTAATACAAGATAATGTCGTTATCCCTTTTAAATTTTCATAATCAAAATTCTAATATATTAACAATAAAAAAATATTAGAGTTTGATGCAACCAGTTTAGGTCATAATCATGCAAAAGGAATTGCATGCTAATATATACCATTTTGTTTGGATAAGTGCTCTATTGAGCAATAACAATAACAGTATATATACACGTATTAGTTAAAATGATAATAGAGTATATAACATAAAATCACATATAAATTAATTTTCATAGGTAAACATGTAACAACATTAAGCATAGTTGTGAAAAAGGAATCTATATAATCACGCACAGTGCATGCAAGCTTGTATGCACGGAGCTTGAGATAGTGAAATGCACTGTACATGTTACAACGAGAAAAGGTTTAATTTATGAACGGAAAAAAATACATACGATATATATTCTGAAGAATATAATTTGCATATATTGTTGCATTTTAAGTAGAATCAATATTAAAAAAATAATATTGTAGTTACATCTCAGCAGATACAAGATAATTAATACCGTCAAACAAACCATATGAATTTGGTTGTTTTCACTGACAATTTGATTTATCTAGCTACTTAGCTAGTGATATATACATCAAAGTATTCCCCTTCTGAAAAGAAAAGTTCGTCAAAGTATATAAATATATTCGAAAGAGAAATCTTTTGAAGAAAAGAACATCTAAGTAATAAGACGGGCATGATTCATAGTGGGATCATGTGCCATATTGGGGCATGTGCAGCCCAGATCTAAAAATTTGAATTCAAATTCAAATTCAAATAAATATATATTCAAATTTGGAATATATTAGCATACGAGCACAAATAGAAATATGTAAAAGATATGTTCAGATATTTTTTCTCATCTCTAGATCTCACAACACTCATAGCTTAATCCTATCTTATTATGTACAATAAAAAGATCTAACAACAGATACTAAACTTATAACATCGATCTCTTCCTATAACTAGCAAAATATAACATGTTCAAATTAAGCAAAACTAGTCCCTTCTCTCATGATCTCATCATCCCTCTTCTTTCTCTTCTTCTCCTTTTTCTTACCTTCTCCTTCAACTCCAAGCTGAACTGTCGAAGCATATACATCAGTGATCGAACGGTACCGGTTGTTCTTCCTCCACAAGGCTTCATCGTCCTCTACCACGTCATCGACTGTGGCGTTAACAGAGCGGGTTGAGGAAGAGGCCGATGCTTCAGAGTTGCAACCGGAGGCACTGGCTGTGCAGCTGCTCTCGCTCAGTTGGAGAAGCTGTTCTGCTGCTGTCATCTCCGACTCCGTGAACAGTGGTGGCGCTGGCGGTGGCGTGATCGGAGCTTGATGCGAGTAGTACTGGGGTTTGATAGTTTCTTCCATTTTTTGTGTTTTCTTCTTTCGGGAGTTGGGATTTGGGTGGTTGCGTTTTCTTCGGGTTGGGTTTATCGCTATCGGGCAAGGAACCGACTTGGTAAAATTGTTGCGGTGCGCTGTCCCGCGGAGTAGGTTTATGTGTGTTTTGCAAAGGATGTTTGATGCAGGTGAGGTTTATGCGTGTTATAAAGGAGGTTTATGCGTGGACGCGTGAGCACAGAGAGATTGACCGGCTTATAGTAAAAAGGGTGGAGAGAACGCAAGTCTCTCTAAAATTTACACAACATTCCTTAATAATTTCCTAAGCTTTCATTTCTAAAAGAAGAATATGTATTATATTAATTCAATAGTTAAGTGTGTATTGATGTATATATTGTTTTAATTGTGTATTGGACAATGTCGAATATGCATATTTAAGATTCGAAATACAATTTAATAAAAATAAAAGATTCAGAATACGAATTTGAAAAATTAAGATAGTTGTTGACAGAAATTCAATTGTGATTAAATTCTGAACTAAAATCCATTTTTAATTAATAAGTGAGCCATTAAGTCACCCTTTGTTGGAAACAACATTGTTAAACTCATATTGAGAACTAGTCTTTGATCTAGTGGCAAAGGCACATACTAGATCAAAGGCACATGGTCTTTATGTAAGATGTCATGTGTTTAAAATCCGGATGGAGAAAATTCTTTGTTATAATAACAAAGATATTAAATAGTTAGGTAGCTTAATCTCCAACTTTTACTCAAAAAAAAAAAAAAAAAAAACCTCATATAGATACTTAATCAATTTGTAATGAATATATAGAGAGAGATGGGCTATGGTGCATTGCAATGCATAGGCCTCTTGTGCATTGGATCATAAATCATCGATTCAAAGTTCAAATGACCAATCCAAGCCATTCATCTTATTCTCCATATTAATATGTGCTTGGAGACCAAATTTTACATTTTTTGGAAGTTTTTTACTATTTGTTTAGATTTATTGAAAATCTGAAAATCTGGATGAACAGTAAAAACAGTAAAAATTTCTGGACCATTAGATCAGTAATTTTCAAAGTGACTTAATAAATAGTAAAAAAATTTTCAAAAAATGAAAAATTTGGTCTCCAAGCACATATTACTATAGAGAACAAGATGAACGGTTTGGATCGGTCATTTGGACTTTGAATTGATGATTTAGGGTCCAATGCACAAGGGTGCCTATGCATTGCAATGCACCATAGCCCATCTCTCTCTCTCTCTATATATATAGGAATATGCTAGCATGCTATTCATAGCATAGAGCTCCTCCGTGCAACGGCTTGGATTTCGACTTTTTAAAATTCTAATCATCTTGTTCTCCATATTAATGTGTGTTTGGAGACCAAATTTTACATTTGTTGGAATTTTTTTACTATTTCTTTAGATTTATTGAAAATCACTGTTTTTTTATGGTCCAGATTTGCTGAAAACAATTATTTTCAATAAATCTAAAGACATAGTAAAAAATAATTCAAAAAATATAAAATTTGGTCTCCAAACACATATTAATATGGAGAACAAGATGAATAGTTCGGATCGACCGTTAGAATTTTGAAAAGTCGAATATTGAGCCGTAGCATGGGAGGCCTCTTAGATACCCATAGCATATTAGCCAAATCCTAATATTTACTAACTCATCTAAAAAATATTATATAAAAAGAAACATAACCAATTAACTTTTATTAATTATTCTCTTCACTTATAGATTGCACATATATTCAGGGGCGAAACCGGGATTTGAATTTGGGAGGGGGGAGGAGGGGGAGCGAGTCGCCGAAAGACGAAAGAATAACCTAGAATTTGAATTTGGGGGTGCCAATCGGTATGCATTTGTAAAAGACTATATGAAAATATGCGTTTAAACTATACATATAAGCAATATCCTGATTTTATGGGAGATGCCTAATCCTCCCTCTCACATCCTTGGTTCCGCCCCTAACTAGCTGATGGCTATTATATATATTTTCCTCGTCAATATATAATATGTGTTACTGTAAAGTCTATAGTCACTGATATAGTGATATTGGAAAAAGCGCATCAAATAATTGATTGATTATATATCAGTCTGGTACCATATGCTACATTTTTTCCTAAAAAAAGGTACCATATAACTCACTCTTTCCGATATCTTTTCTTTTTCTATAGCATACAAAAATAAAAATAAACTCGTGGCTTTCTGAATCTTCATATTTTTCCTTGCGTTAATATAACGCAATCACAAAAGACTTTCGTGGGAAACAAAAAAGAAAAGAAAAACTTAAGCGGCTTCAGTCTGCAGCAGATCCGATCCGCTAGCTCTAGTACTAGTCCCAGTTAAATTTTTTTTTTTTTTTTGAAAGTTATTGGCTTTAAACACCAACTAATTAATAATTTCATTGATAAGAAAAATAAAGTTACAATGACTCAAATAACTTTTTAATACAAAATCTAATATTTTATTTCCACAAAATTCACAAAATTACTCAAAATAACTATAATATTCTAATCTCACTTATACATATTCATAATTATTATATTACCTTAACCCTATCACTCTCTACGATTAGATCCGCTCTTTCGACCACCGTCGCGCTCCGACGTCCGGATCTACTTACCCACACTCCGATTAAGAGGACGCAGATATTTAATATTCCGAGCTTTGACGATACTGCACTTTCGGCTCTGATCCCTCCCCTCTCTCTCATTCTTTTCTCCACTCAAGAAAGTAGAGCTAAGAGAAGGGAGAAGCTATTGTTAGGTAGTAATCTAGTAGTCAATTATAATTGTATTTTGTTCATGAATTGGATAATTAACATATATCATTTTGTTCGATGAGTTTTATTGCCTTTATGAATCATTTTAAGTTCATGATTGAAATTATGAAGCTTCATAGTTCATAATATAGATTAGTGTTCTAAATAGCGTGCTATAGCGTTTTTGGACCTTAAACGCTACGCTATGGTATCAAAACACGCTATTTGAGCTACGGGCGCTATAGCGGTAATAGCGGTCCGCTATAGCGCATAGCATGTAGCGCAAATAGCGCGCGCTATGCAACATGAGCTGTTTTTTATTTTCTTTTTCTTTTCAATTTATATGGGTTTTAAATAAATGCTTAGATTGGATTTTAACTGTGATTTTTTTTTTTGCAATTTGACGTACTAAGTTTTATAGTAAACTATTAATTATTAAATGAGAGATCCATCAAACAGAATCAAATAAGGAAGCCACAGTGCGCTATGCAACATGAGCTATTTTTTTTTTCTTTTCAATTTATATGGGCTTTAAATAAAGGCTTAGATTGAATATATTAAGATGTTTCTTAAAATAACAAAATGATACTTACTATATGGTAGTTTGAATATTTTGAATAGATTAAGATAATTAATTATGCCATGATGTCTAGGTTATTTTGAAATTTAAATAGAAAAAAGATAGATTATGTCACAATGCTGAATATATTTTGAATAGAAAAAGATTGATAATTTATGATATTAGTATTACTATGGATATTTTGAGTCACAATTTGAACTTTGTATTGGTTCAATATGAATATTATAAATTTTTAATCAATTTGATGTTATTTATTGTTATATGAGACTTAGATAATGTTGATATTTAGTACAAATATATGATATAATTTTTATAAAAAAAAACAAAAAACGCTATGTGGCATAGCTTTCGCTATAGCAACGTTATCCGCTATAGTTTTTTTTTTGGCTTCCCGCTATGATGCAATAAACACTATTTAGAACCTTGATATAGATGATAAATACTCTAAATAGTCACTAACCATAGTAATTAGTAGTAACACTAATTAACCATTATAAGGTTAGTATGTGAATTAAATGATAGTTAAGTTTCACAGACCATAGACAAATAGTTGTCATTTAATCACATAGATACATGTTAAGAACATGGTATTTGACTGACCCTAAATGAGACGTTAAATGGTAATGTGTTTGTATCATTAACGATTTCATTTCAGTGTTAAGTTCTACAGTATGAGGTATGGTCTTTCCTACATGAGAAATGTGTATTCATAAGTGTTGTCAAACGCTATCTGTAAAAAGGTAGTTATAAATGTGACATTTCAGTACACATGACTTGTGTAGAGGAAGAGATGCTCACCAAAAGTACTATCGTCCCTCATATCATTATACGAGTGATAGTAACACTGGGCCCCTTGATAGGAGTAAGATTATACGTATACGACGTGATTAATAGAGATTAATTATATAAAATAATCTACTCAGATATCAAGAAAAGATTAGGTTTGCAGGGATGACACAGACCTACCCTAAACCTGATCTGTTGCTATGAGACAATGGAATTAACACAAGTAAATTAATAAGTTTACTGCAGAATCGTGATATTATACTGGACAACATCATATGTGTAATTGGGGGTTATAGTGCACTGCCAGGTGCCAACTATGATCTATAAAAATTAAAACAGTTTTAATTCTATTGCCAACATAACACAGTTCCTATCGGGTCACACCATATAGGAATTGGATCAGAGAATCTTATTATTAATTATAAACAGTTATAATTAATAAATAAGATGGCAAAATATTAATTATAAATGTTATAATTAATATAGAGATATCATAGATATTATAGGCTTAAACATATTAAAATTATAAGCGTGTATGACACGTTGTGTAATTTTGTTACAACCACAAATGAAATGTAATTGCTCAGAATAATTATATATATGGAATGTATATTTGGGCCTTAATTATATTTAGAATATAATTAAGAAAACCTAAAAGCCCAGGTCTGATACTATTCATTTTGGGCCTTATACTATTTAGTTTTAGGCCATTCTGGACCCATGTACTATTCATATTAGGCCAAATCAAAGCCCAATAACCATTTATTATGGGCCTTGAACTATTCATTTTGGACCTTTATGGGTCCAAAACTATTCATTTTGGACCTTTGTAATTAGTTTATTGGGCCAGGGGCATTTTAGTCATTTCACCCATGCCAAAACCAACTTTACCCCTTCAAAGCCGACCTACTACACCTATATAAAGAGGTGGAGAGTTGGAGAGAAGGCATACCATTTCATTTCCAAGTTTGAGTGAAAACCTGACTAAACGTTTGCGGAAGCCAGGTTCCTCACATTCTCGGAATCTCTCTCAAATAATGATTGTGCGAGGTTATAAATATATACATATAGACATATATATTTGAGTGGTAAGTGGTTGTAATCTTGCGTAGTTAGCAGTAACTCTACTTTTACACATAAGTTGTGAATCAGAGTATCTGCCAAGCGCGAGACAACTTGTTTAGTTGAGTGCTGCGAGTATAGTATTTCTAGCAAAAAAAATACTTGCTCTCTAATCATTCCTGGTGAACTACTGATAGAGGCACTAGACATCTGGTGCTATTGTCTGAGGAGTAGCAGCAGCAGCGAGGCAAGCGCAACAGCAGTTCCAATTAGAATTTGGAACCAAGGTATAATGTTATATTAATTTATTTAATTGTTAAATAAATTTAGTTTTAGAAATCAATCACGGAGATAGAACCTCGGCTTAAGTTAGACATAAAATTTTTTTTTTTTCGATCTTTTTCCGCACTTAAGTCAATACAAGGATAGCACCAAATCCCAACAGCTATGTGAGAGGTGAGACCCTAAAAGAGTGAGAAGAACAAACTAGAGGAGAAAAGAGGAGTGGTGAGAAAAAAGGGCACTAGCGGCTAGGTTTTGAAATCATCGGCAAATGCATTTTTTTTTTTGCTCTTTGGCGAACAACTGATCAACCATTTTTCATTTTGTATTCTTAATGTTCCACATATTATTATAAAATGAGTGGGCTATGATACTTTGCAATGCAAGCGTAGGTTTGTGCTATAAAATCTAGCAATATATATATTTTTAAGTTTAAATAGTTAATTTAAACCACTTAACATAATTTGTTCATCTTAACATAATTTATATATGAAAATAAGATATTGATATATAATATGTAATGATTACGTATTGCAAAGTACTATAGCCTCGCTCATTATAAATGAAGATGTTATAAAATTAAAATAAAGTTGCAACAAAAGTAAAATAAATAACCAGAGAGATAATGAGAGCAATAACATAATTTTATTCTCCACTATTGTATATAGAGGAGGGATCAAGTTACAACAATTTTTGAGTTACAGGAAGTTATAACAAGCATTTCCTACATTTTTAAAGTCCAAATCGTCGATCCAAACCATTAGATGTGACCTCTACTATAAAATGTGCTTGGAGACCAAATTTTACATTTTTTGGAATTTTTTTACTACTTATTAAGATGGGTACAAAATTCAATGGTTTGAATTTGACTAGTTTTTGTACCCATCTTAATAAATAGTAAAAAAATTCCAAAAAATGTAAAATTTGGTCTCCAAGCACATTTTATAGTAGAGGTCACATCTAACGGTTTGGATCGACGATTTGGACTTTAAAAATGTAGAAAATGCTTGTTGTAACTTGTTGTAACTCAAAAATTGTTGTAACTTGATCCCTCCTCTTGTATATAATATGTGTGTTCATTCTTCATTTACAAAACCTCTATTTATAGGCTAGAAAAAAATGTTACAATAATAAATGAGAAAATAAATGTCCATAGTAGTAGAGATAGTGGACAATGAAATGAGAGTTAATATTGGAGGTTATAAATTAAACATCCACATAAATATATTTTATAACAAAAGATAATTTTTCATCAAATTTACTCCCCGATCGATATTGGTATACTTATTATTATTACAAATGATCTGTAATGATAATCCTGATAATCCGTTTATTTATTACATTATTTTATTTAAACGTTGATAACTATTGCACCTATTCATCAAAGACCCTGCATTATTAATAAAAAAAATCCTACATTTATTATCATTAAAGTTAATTTAATAATTCTTATCAAATAATAATTCAATACAACGAAATGTTAATTACAAGACCTAAATGTTTTAGGCTTCGTCATGACATAAATTGATGGACATTTTATACATAACATAGTATATAATTGTGCCATCTATTTTTTATAAATATATTTTTTTAAAAACTTATTGAATAATAATAATAATAATAATAATAATAATAATAATAATAATAATAATAAAAAATGAAGAAACAGTAGATTGCAGCAGCCGGGCAGCGGCTCTGTAAAAGAACGGAGTCGCTCCAGTCTGCAGCAGCTGTGTAATACTTGTGAATATAAAAATTTCAAGAGTAAGGCTTGGGTGCTATGGATAGCATAGAGGCCTCTATGCTACGGCTCAATATTAGAGTTTTCAAAATTCAAACTGTCGATCCGAACCGTTCATTTTATTCTTCATATTAATATCTGCTTGGAGACCAAATTTTATAATTTTCTGAATTTTTTTACTATTTATTAAGCCACTTTGAAAATCGCTAATCCAACGGTTTTACTGTTTTGTGCAGCCACCGTTGGATCAACAATTTTGTAAAATACTTAATAAATAGTAAAATAATTCAGAAAAATATAAAATTTGGTCTCCAAGCAGATATTAATATGGAGAATAAGATGAACGGTTCGGATCGACCGTTTAGATTTTGAAAACTCGAATATTGAACCGTAGCATAGAGGCCTCTATGCTATCCATAGCACCCAAGCCTTACTCAAATTTTAATGGCATGGGTTTTATTTATTTATTTATTTTTTATGCTCCAGAAAAAAAAAATCTGCTTTTCTTTGGTTACCTTTTATACTTATAATAATATTGTTTTTGGATACAAAGAAAATGCCTTTTGTTCTCTGGGGTTATTTTTTTTTACCGATTTCCCACCAGAAAACATTTCGTGTACTTTTCTTCATTCACTTTTCAACAACTTTTTTTTTTTTTCTAAATAACGAAAGAGTTTGTATTTTCCTAGGACTTAAACTTTGGTGAAACAAAAGAGTCAAGCAATATAGGAATTAATAACGACAAAAGAAACATGGCGTACAAGGAAAAAGAAATTTCAGTTATGGAGTCTAAAAGCTCAACATAAATTAAATTGTTTGTTTGTGTTGCCAACATTTATTTTTATTTTTATTTTTGTCATAGTATGTGATAGCTATCAATAACTATTTTAGCTGAAATATGTAAATGTTATTTTTGGTTATGAATAAATGTTTTTTTTTTTGAAAAATAGTGGTATTTTATCACCGATTTCATTGAAATCAAGAATCATAGCATATTTGACTTAGTACCTAAAATTGGTACTAAAATCAAATATATCAAGTCTTTACAGCAAAAACAGTAAAAAAAATCAAAACATTTTACCATGTCCACAACACAAGAAGACAACAATCATAGAAAAATAAAAACATCATAACATGCATAAAACTAAGTACTACAAACCCAATAATTCTTCATTCTCTTTCTCAACGCCAAACATTGGATCTGGAAGATTCTTAACATCAAAAGATAATATAAGATTTTGATTTAAAGAATGAATCATCATCTCTAAATTTACACCAAAATTGAGTCAAAGCTATAATCTTAGTACCAATAACCTTAACAGAATAAGGAAAACTAACATTAAAACATAATCTATTGCGTTCTAATCAAATAGTCCATAGAATAACACCTCGTAATAATTTAATTAACAATCTATCTTTTAAAGAAATAGAAGCATCAATCATCCATAAATCCTTCAAAGTGTGACAATCATAACTAAAGTTATTATAAATAGATGTTTAAACCATTTAAACTGGTTTCAATTTGTGAAATGATTTAATCAGTTTTGTTTATAATTAAACGGATTTAACACGGCAAAAACTGTTAAATTCCTTTTTTTTTACACGATCAAATGGCGTGTGATCTGAAAAGTGCATTGAATTTTCTTTTCAAGCCCATACCAGGTTGGACGGGCCTACATTGAGAAGCCATAAATTAGAAAATAGATAAATTGACATGTGTCACTCTCTTGTGTTCGTTGAAATATAATATTAATTTTTGTTTTAATTAGCAAACCGAAAGAGACTGGTCAGATTTCTGTAAACTGAATTAAACCGAATCAAACTTACTCCAATTTGAATTTGAATTTGAATAAAATTTAAATTAAACTGGTTTAATTTGTTTCGAATTGAACTAATTTTGAATTGAAGTCAATCGAATTAGGAACTATAATTTATTTTGGTACTCCTAATTATACTGGTAGTTTATATATTAGTTTTATTCTTGCAGAACAAAATTAACACGATATTTTTTATCTTTTATGAATTCACACTAATGGACTATGAGTCAGTTTAAGAGTTTCTTACCTTTTTCGCAGCTAGATTGATTAAAATCACGGCATGGACCTAGTCAAATGGAACTTATTCTATTGTTAATTTGTTACGCCGCTGAAACATTTTCTTATTATAAGTTACCATTAAATTAACAATTGTGTGCTGTGATATAAGTTTGGTTCCTGCATTATTATAGATTAATGGTTGAATACATTAGTTGCATTATTTGAGATTCGAACCTAAATAGTTCGTGAATCAATTTCAAATGAATTATATTCAGTTTGAGTTTGATTTGAATAAAATTTAAACCGAACTAATTTGATTTATTTGAGAACAAACTAATTTCGAATTGAATTAAACTTAAATCAAACTCAAATCGAATCACGAAATACAAATTTTTCTTGCCACTCCTAGGCCAGAACAAAATCTTGTAGTATTGTACTCGAGAATATTATTAATTGTTTTTTTTATGGCTGGCGGTGAAGTGCCGCCAACAGATTGATAGATATATATAAAAAGAGAATATTATTAATTGTTACTGATCGGATTATAAGCCGATTAATTCTATCCAGTGATAGTCTCTGGAGAAGTGACTGATGTTTACGTACTGTACGTATATATTATCCTCAGAAAAATGCTATAAACAAAATTCAGTAAAAATGACCAATTGAAGCATTGTCTAAGTTCTATTTAGTTTATTTTCAGAAATTATGAAATAAAATACATCGAGTGGTGATAACTCTGAAATTGGGTACAAAATACATTGGTCTCTTCAAGTACCAGTGTAATGCCATAAGATCAACCGATGGTGACATCGACACAAGCACCCCTTAGATTGACAAATAACCAGAAATTTAATAAAACTCCTCCTATCTGTTTGTGTGTGAGTGTGATTAATAATCAGATATTGTTTTATGAATTTTATTTGTATGTTTATTAACGTTAACACATCGTTATATAATATACTAACAAGATAACAAAGAAATTGGACTGACTCAATTTCCTATACTGACACTGCCAAAATGCCAAAGGCAAAGTGCATCAGGTATGCTGTTAAACTGGAACCAGAAAATAAAGAGGAAAAACATAAAAGAAGAAGAGGGGATGCGAAGGGATGGTCCGGCCGGTTGCTTGTTTCGCATTTTTTTTATCAGCAGTGCAGTTTCTTCTCTCTTTCTCGTCTTCTCTGGACATTCCCGACCCGCTAGACTTTGAAATGTCGACCGAAATCGAAGCCGCAACCTTGAGATGTCTTGCAGTGATTTATGGACCCGCCTTTTGGTCTCCAGGTGGCATTGAGTATACAGAGATCAGGTCTGAGTCTGGCCGGGTCGGAGTTTAGTTCCCCTTTTGAGATTGAAGCCTTAGTCCCTATGGATCTGCATTGCTTTGTTGAGCGATGTCCAACTCATTATTGCACTCTGGACACTTAAAAGTTTGAACTAGATCTCAGATTGTCATTGATTTTATGTTCATCTTATTTAAAATTACAATAGGCTTTTCCAGCCAAGGCACCGGAACAATCAACACAACAAGAATGAGATAATTTTCACGAGGATAAAAAAGTGACTTTTTACGACGGATTACTCTCATTGTTCAGCTTTTTTGTTTTTGCGACGGACGACTGTCATAAATGTATTTTTTTCCTCACAAAAAGTATATACTTTGTTGTAGTGCAATGCTGAGAGGACCCGTCTGTAATTTGTAAATATGTATATCTCTCTCTGTTGTTATCTTGGTATAATTGCCTGAGAAAAGTGGGAGACAAAGTGTAAGACAAAGGACGATAGGATTTTAAAACTGGTAGAAGGATTACAATTAAGGTTTCCTGCACAAGATCAGAAGATAATAGCTAGATAGACAGATTAAACAAATGTGAGGAAATAAATTATTAATTAATAAAAATATATAAACAAATGCTGTATAAATCAATCGTATTATAATTATAAATTTTTTAAAGTTAATTGGACAAATAAAAATTATAGTATAAGATAACAACAACTTTTGAAATTATAAATCAATCGAACATTTAAATTTGACGAACAAATTTTGAAATTATGTTCGGAGTTTCAAAATCTGATCGTCAACATATTTCAATGCAGGGCCTAGTTTGATACGACGACCTTTTCGTTTTTCGAATTATACAATTATATGTACTAATTCTGAACCTACAGTAATCAAGCAAATAACAAGATTTCTCCTCCTAAATAATCGACAATTTATAATATTCATTTACCCCCTCAAACTGAAATATATATGAACCTTCTCTATAGATTACGCATGCATCATCCGACGGTCTCAATTGATTTGCGATCTGTCTAGATTTTTTCGGCATTCACACCAAGATCCCTCGTAGTTCGGCTTCCCTACAGCACTGCATGCAGATCGTTGAGTAAAATTAACTTTAAGATTTGAGCAAAATCCCCCTCCTATTAGCATAGAAGGTTCAGATTTTCTAGTCGTCCCGCACCAGCACTGCACGTGCCGCGTAGCAGGCGATAATTAATGCACGCATAACTCTCCACCTCTATTAATCAAGGTCGTGTGTGGCACGTGTGCGCAAACAGATAAAAATAAAACCATCAAGAACCATGAAGCCAACATGTAGATAGCATGCATGTTAAAAGTAAAACACAACGTTCCGTTGCAGCGTATCGGAAAAAAAAAAGTAAAAATATTTAATTGCATTTGAAAGAAAATAAACTACTATGCTATACGTACAATATATAAAATTCATCATTTATGTAAATAATCAGTATTTGTAACAGAAAATTTCCTTGTCCACTAGATGGATCACTAAATGCATTTCGATCAGTTTCTCTAAGAATTTACTTATTAGTTCTTACATCATTTTTTATATAAGGAGATTTAACTTAGTTTTAACATTTTAGTTTGCTTCTGCATTTATATTTTGATATTTATATTATACTGTGTATAACAATTAAAAAAAATGCTACGGATAGGAAAAGACATGTCACATGCTCGAATAAATAGTATCATAATAATTAAGAGAATCAAATGATTTCATCTACAAACCAGCAACGCATCAATAGTTTCATAATAATTAAGTAGTTACATATAAAAAATAAATAAAACCCTGGTGTCTGCTAACTGCCAACTGATTCTCTGGAAAATTTTGCACCACCTTCACCCCTATATATCCCTCCCACCTCGGTAAAAACTTAGACACAAATTAAGTGCAAAATCATTCCTGATTATCTCTTTTTGGTACTTCAAATGAAAATTAAAATAAAATGATGTGTTTATAGTGAAAAAAATGTGCTATGTCACTGATACATCATGAATTTGGTCACGTAGTGTGCTGTGTTTAACTCAATTTTTCATGTGCCATGCCGCATCCAAAATGTCGAGAGACAGTCATGACATACGAGTTACACTATGTCTAAATGTACCGTGTTCAAACATGACTGGATACCTTTAATTAATTTTTTTCATAATTTAGATTAGTTTATTCAATATCCAATTGATCAAAGATCTAACAGTTAGTAACACATGACTCGTGTGACCATGTGTCATACTATAATATCTTTTGTGTAACATACAATGCCATGTCAAATATTTAAAAATAATCACATCATACGAATAACGACATAAATTACAACACGAAATCAACCCACATACTGTTGATTCCGTAATGAACCGGTTCTACCGTGTCAATTTTCCACTGTGTGTTCCTGTTGATTGGTGCGCCAAGGCAAAAAAAATCCTCATAAGGCTCCGTCTTTACGTCATTTGACATCGACCTCGGGTCATTAATCTGACAAGTACCACTTGATATTAACCGGTATACTGATCAAGGGATCATGAGATCTTGACTAGTCAAATCATCACATTGGAATAAAAAACAGAAACAACTCTTGGAACCTCCCGCTAACTCTTCTTGGAGATATTTGCTGACTTCACAAGCGCAATTTTGAGTGTCGAAGAAGTCCGTATCCTCCGTCCTCCCTTCTTCCATCCGTCTCGATTCACTCGTCTCAATCAATCCCAGCAGTATTTCTATTTAATAAATTTGGTCACCACTTCGGCTCGCTATTTTCTTGTCTCAACTTAGTTCAAATGGAGGCTGTGAATTCGTTCATCTCACCTTAGCCTTACCCAATATAGAATAAAGCTAAGGTGTTATGGATTGCATAGAGTCCTATAGTGTTACGGTTTAATATTTGAGTTTTCAAAATCTAAACAGTTGATTCGAATCATTAATCTTATTTTCCATATTAATATGTATTTGGAGACCAAATTCTATATTTTTTAAAATCTTTTTACTATCTTTTTAGATAGGTAGAAAATCAGTTGATCTAAAAAATTTTGCACCATTCAGATATTTGATTTTGTACCTATCTAAAAATATAGTAAATTTTTTTCAAAAAAATGTAAAATTTGGTCTCCAAACACATATTAATATGGAGAACAAGATGAACGGTTCAGATCGACCGTTTTGATTTGAAAACTCGAATATTAAGCCGTAGCACCATAGGTCTCTATGCATCCCATAGCACCTTAGCCTTACCCTATATAGGGTAAGGTGCTATGGGATGCATAGAGACCTATGGTGCTACGGCTTAATATTCGAGTTTTCAAATCAAAACGGTCGATCTGAACCGTTCATCTTGTTCTCCATATTAATGTGTTTGGAGACCACATTTTTCATTTTTTGGAAATTTTTTACTATTTTTTTAGATAGGTAGAAAATCAAATATCTGAATGGTGCAAAATTTTTTAGATCAACTGATTTTCTACCTATCTAAAAAGATAGTAAAAACATTCCAAAAAATATAAAATTTGGTCTCCAAACACATATTAATATGGAGAACAAGATAAACGGTTCGGATCGATTGTTTGAATTTTGAAAACTCGAATATTGAGCCATAGCACTGTAGGTCTTTATGCAACCCATAGCACATTAGCCTTATCCAAATTGCTGATAACGAGATTGTAAAGAGTTGTCTCCTTCCTCCTCTCTTTTTCTTTTTCTTGTTTTTCTTCTTCTTTTCCTACTTCTTCTTCCACCTCTCTGAGTGGTGACTGTCATGGACCGGTTGATTTAGTTTCTGATTTGCTTTGATTCAGTGCCTTCTCAGTTGAGTGGTGACTGTTCCGGTCCGATTGAATTCAGTGCCATTTCTCTTTCTCATCTCTAAGTGGTGACTGTCTTGATCCGGTTTCATTCAGTGCTTTTCAGCTACACATTTCTCTGGACGTCAACATCGATTTTGAAAAGAAGAAGACATTTTGACCTCAAGGAAGGGCTCGATACGACATACTCCGTCAACCATGCAACTTGAAAAACTACTACTATGTCTACATTCCCAAATTTTTTTTTTTGAAAAGCGCACCTACTTGCTAATCAGGCGCGAATAAACTAATTTTCATTATCTGGATTCACATATCTGTTATTTTCTGACATATCAAATTAGATGATTTTACAAGTAACGCAATGTATAGGTTTTCGTACTTTCTATTTTAATCAAAGGAAACATGTATAATAGCTATCTTGTATATCGTTGGATTAATACAATCGCCTATCAACTTTCAGCAAAAAAAATGAACATATAGGAATTCAAATGTATATATATAAAAAATGTTAGGACGTGGCCGGATACACCACGATATCTATATTATCTATATTAGTTACATGTCATAATTCATGTATCACGCGATAAATTCATTTGCATGCTATAATTTTTTTTATTATAAATTTGACACAATACATTATACAAAAAAATCTAGTGACACAACACAATACGCCATGTTACAACAATATAAAATTTATGTCATATTTATTCTTAATAACAATTCAAATCACAGATAATAATATTTTTGTAACACATAATTTTTTCAATAACATTGTTCCTTTAATTTATAAATTTTTAATAGCTTTATGAACATTTTGTCATGCTTCTGATTTTTTTTTCCTAAAAAAAGAAATTTAATTTTTTAAAAAGAATAGTTAAATATAATCAAACCTAATTGGTCGTGTGATGTTTTATCAGGACGTGATTTGATCATAGCATAACTAACATACCGTGATCATTTCTCTACAATTTTTTTTCATCACACAACACGTCACCTAAAAACTTAATGTTATCATGAAACGACATGGCACATTATTAAAAATCACAGAATAACTATATATTTAAGGCACGGTACGTACGGCATGATTTACAGTCCTATTTACCCAAACAATATGTACACTGCAAGAGGTCAGGCATCAACTGACTTATTTCATCCTATAAATATATAATTATTTACAAAATAAATTAACATAATTAATTGATATGATTATGACTAGCTATATCAAATTGTTCATATTATCATCGGCATGGCCCTTTTTACCCTATATACAGTTCATCTTTCACAACAAGAATGAGATACTTTTCGTGAAAATAAAAAAATGACTTTTTGCGACAAACTATCTTTATTGTTTAGTTTTTTCTTTTTGCGATGGACTACCGTCATAAATATGTTTTTTTCCTCACAAAAAATGTTTCTACTTTGTTGTAGTGTTTTTTATTCTCACTATAGATGATAGGTTTAAGAAAAAGAGAGAGTAATGAAATGATTGTATATATTGATCTTTGTGTCAATCGATCTTTAGTACATATGCATCATGTATTATAGCCATGGTTTATAAGTATAACAATTCTATAACAAACTAATGTAAGTATCCACTAAAAAAAAACTAATGTAAGTAATTATTGCTGAGAGTCCTAATCAATCTTGATTGCTTCAGTTTGACTTGCATGATCAAATCTCGTTTGCTCTTGTTGACTTTGGTCAACACTATGATCCTCTGTAATAGAATAATTGGATTAATAAAGTAAATATATTCTTACGGAGAAGAAAAAAAGAAAAGAAAGGGTAAACTCTAAACATTCGGTATTTGAGAATCGAATGATAGACACCAAATTACGAAAATATTCGAGAAAGTACTATAATAATGGAGAGACCCAATGATAGCTCAGCTCAGCTATATGCTATATTACACAGAGATTCAGTAAGAAGACGGTTGGCTGGAACCACAGTTTTGCTTGGTCCCTTCGTAGCCGGTCTCCACACATTTTAATGAGCGCGTACGTATTGCCAACCATTTTTTTTTATGGGTGCATGGCCGACTAAGATATAATATATATATGAGTGAGTCTATGCAGGGGCGGATGCAGAATTTTTGTCAGGGCGGGCTAATAATTGAATGCAAATAACTTATCGATTTCAAACCCAATAGTTTATCGGGTACAATTTAACATAACAAAAAAAATATCAATCAATATAACGAAAATCTTAAATTACTTGAAAAAAAATCAATATTTTGGTTCAACTAATTTTCGCTATTTGAGATCAGCGCCTATTTGAGCTCCACTAATTTGTTTCGCTCATAGTTTATATGGGCTCCGTTCTATCTATTAAAATTTCAGAATGAGTTACAGGGGGCCAATTTTAATTCCAGGGAGGGACAGAGGTCCGAAAAGCATATTTTTAACACTATTTTTGAAAATTCAGCGAGGGGCAGCTGACCCTCCCTGTGCTACAGTAGATCTTCCCCTGAGTCTATGGTACAATGCATATCACGGATTGTTATTGTGCTACAGTTCTATATTCGAGCTTATATTCGAGTTTTCAAATCCTAATAGTCAATCCGAACCGTTCATCTTGTTTTCCATATTAATATATGTTTGGAGACCAAATTTTACATTTTTTAAAATTTTTTTACTATTTTTTTAGATTTATTAAAAATCACTGTTTTTAGATGGTTCAGAATTTTCAGATCAAGTGATTTTCTAAATATCTAAAAAAATAGTAAAATAAAAAAAAATGTAAAATTTAGTCTCCAAACACATATTAATATGGAAAACAAGATTAATGGTTCGAATCGGCCGTTAGAATTTGAAAACTCAAATATAGAGCCGTAGTATGGTAACAACCCGTGATATACATAGTACCATAGATTCACTCTCTATATTATATCTTAGTCGGCCATGCACCCATAAAAAAATGACTTAGTTGTATAAGACCTCAGGAACAATCAATTGTATATTAGCCTACCTATATATATATATATATATATATATATATATATAAATATATATATATCAGCTCGATCTCTACATATATATTGTGCTTTTCATTAGAAGATAATGGACTTGTGACCGTTTACATTGCATATAGAGAAACCAACAAAAAAACAAGAAAAACAAAATACAACCAGCAAGTATTTTTTTTTTAATTAGATGAAATCACTAGAAAATAAAATTAATATATTATACATACCATTAGCAGCCCTCATTTTAATTTGGAGTATTATATATTTATCTGCACGTTAGATCCACTAATACTTGTAGATTTTTTTAAATTTTATATGTTTGACTAGAATTGAACTGTATGTCTAGTATACCGTACCGTAGCCACTGCCATTATCTATATGCATGATGATAGTGCAGGAGCCTCCACTTGTATACAAATACATGGGGGAAGATATAAAAGCATGGGATTCCATAAAATGTTAGACTGAATAGGTTCTTTCAGAAGGTTCTCGAACCTCCTTAAATGTAGATATTTCTCTAGGAATATATCTAGATAGGATAATGCATGGTTCGTAGCTAGTTGATATTCGAGTAAGGTTGATTCTAAATTTCTAACCTTAAATCTTTACTCTCAAACAGATATCTAACGAAACTATATCTATATATCGAGTATTTGCATTTTTCAGAAAGAAAAGATTGGCAAGATCGGTATTACAATTTTTTAAATAAAAGCTTGGCAACTGAATTACAAAGGGATGAGCTTCAAAGATTAAAGGGAACGACTAAAAAAGGTTGATGCATGGACATAACTTGAATTCATATTTTAAAATCAACTGCTTTATTTTAATAGAATTTGAAATCAATAAGCGTTATCTACAAATTTTGCAAACCACCACTACCACAGGAGTAGACATGAAGGTCAATTCAACTACTATATATAAGTTAAAATAATTTACAAGCATTTTCTATATTATTCCTGATCTCATAACCGCACTCGAACTATAGAAATCCAAAGAGCTAACACATAATTTACAAAGAAAAAGAAAAAAACAAAGAGAAGAAAGAAGATAACTCACAACTTATTGATCTTCAATCTAACTATATTTACAAGCTTCAAAACAAAGCACTCTCTTGTTAGAACTCTTTCATATCCTAGCTAGTTCGCTTTCAAGTTTCAACCTTTCCTCTTCCTAGTGATCTCTTTCTTACCGCCTCCACCACCACCACCACCAAGCTGGACCGTTGAAGCATAAACATCAGCGATTGGACGGTAACGTTTGATCCTCCTCCACAATTCCCCATCATCCTCCGCCACGCAATCTAGCGGGGCCCATGCCAGGGTGTTAACGGATCGGGTTGAAGATGAGGCTGAAGCCATCGAATTAGCAGAACCTGTGGGCCCGCTGCTCTCGCTCAAGAGGATCAGCTGTTCGGCAACTGCTACCTCTGACTCGGTGAACTGAGGGTCCAGATCGTCCGGTCGGGAAGCGATCGGATTTAGATTTTGAGGCCAGCACTGGAGGGGTTTTGCTTTTTCCATTTCTTTTCCTCAAGTTTAATTTTTGGAGATGGGAAGGTTTGTGTTTGGGTTGGGGTTTGGGAGAGTTAATAGTAGTAGAATACAAATGTTACGGTGCCTCGCGGAGAGGTTTTAGTATCTGTTCTGAACTTTTGATAAATGGTTACTTTCCTGTAGACCGGGTTTTTGCTTGATAGTCCGCAGACCAACGAATTCATATCACCCAAGGTATCTCAAATTTTGAGATTAGATCCGGACCGTCGATCTTCTTTGACACAAATAGTAAAGCGGCCTCATATATTTCATCTTAGGTTCAATTAGTGTAACTTCCGATCGGGTGGTATGGATTTAAACTCAAAATTTGAGCTACTTCAGGAGATTGAACTCATTTACCAACATAGTTTATTGCAGAAATTGTGCACTAAAAATCGTCACGTAAAGAGAGAGAAAAATATAATAAAAATAAAAATATATCATAAGAATTTACTTTCTTTATATTGTGATTCAAACGTTACAAAAATCGTGAAAATTTTACATTCATCTTATTGTTTTTCTTCTTTTTTTCCCCCTCCAAATTTGCATCTATTGAACAAGTAAACTACATCGGTTTTGATCAGTTATCATTCCGTTCTTGTTTACTCCTCTGTCTCTCTTGTCTAGTTGTCTTTACATACAGTGTGTTCTTGAATATGTTTCAAAATTCTGAAAACAATGACTTTTTTCAATTTGTTGTGTTATTATTTTTTTTAGCAAAATTAGGGTGTGATGTGCTTACCAAGAGGGGTTAGTAAACATGCCTTTAAAAAACTATCAGATTGATTTCGAACTATGAATTCATCAAACTGTTAAAATTAATATACTTAATGAGTGATGTATATACATGCAAAAAAATTTCAAGTTTCAAATTCATTTAGTATATAATCAAGCGATCAAAAAAATAATGAAAAATGAATACATAAAATAATATAAAAAATAACTTAAAAATGTTCATTATTTTAACCGCTTGATCATGTGCTAAATGAATTTGAAATTTTAAAATTTTTGTATGTACATATATCACTCATGAAGTACATTAATTTCAACATATTAAATAGTTCGAAATCAATTCGATAGCTTTTTGAAGGTGTGCTCACCAATTCCTCTTGGTGAGTATATCACACTCTAGTTTTGCTCGTTATTTTTTCTAACATTTGTTTCTTTTTTATGGTTGATATCATATATAATCTAGATTGATTAATCAAACAATAATATTTTTTTTTTCTAATGATGTGTTGATGTTTTTGACACTATTTGATTCGTATGTTCTAAATCGAACGGTTCAAATCGAAAAACTATATCTTAAAACTATATCATGTCAAAGATTTGAAATATCATTTTTGTAATTAAAACTATAAGAATATCTCGTATTAATTTTTAAACATGATTATTATTTCAGAACTTATTGCATCACAATATCCACAACCGATATATATATATATATAGAGAGAGAGAGAGGAGTTGAGCTATGGTGCATTGCAATGTATGAAAGGGTTTGTGTATTGGACCATAAATCTAAAGTTTAAAATTTAAATGGACGATCCAAACTGTTCATCTTGTTCTCCATATTAATATGTGCTTGGAGACCAAATTTTATATTTTTCTGAATTTTTTTACTATTTATTAAGTATTTTACAAAATTGTTGATCCAATGGTTGCTGCTGATTTTACTGTTTTGTTAAGCCACCGTTGGATTAACAATTTTGTAAAATACTTAATAAATAGTAAAAAAATTCAGAAAAATATAAAATTTGGTCTCCAAGCACATATTAATATAGAGAACAAGATGAACGGTTTGGATCGGCCATTTGGATTTTAAATTTTAAATTTATGGTCCAATGCATAAACTCCTCCATGCATTGCAATGCACCATAGCCCAACTCATAGAGAGAGAGAGAGAGAGAGATAGGCTAATGTGCATTCGAATGTATATGGTCCGAAGTATTTACGGTCAAAATTTGAAATTTCAAAATACAAACGGTCGATCCGAACCATTCATCTTGTTCTCCATATTAATATGTGCTTGGAGACCAAATTTTACATTTTTCTGAATTTTTGTTACTATTTATTAAGTATTTTACAAAATTGTTGATCCAACGGTGGCTGCACAAAACAGTAAAACCGTTGGATCAACGATTTTCAAAGTGGCTTTATAAATAGTAAAAAAATTCAGAAAAATGTAAAATTTGGTCTCCAAGCACATATTAATATGGAGAACAAGATGAATGGTTCGGATTGACCGTTTGAATTTTAAAATTTCAAATTTGGACCGTAAGCACTTTGGACCATATACATTTGAATGCACATTAGCCTATCTCATATATATATATATGAGATGGGCTATGGTGCATTGCAACGCATAGGCCATAGTGTGCATTGGACCATAAATCACCTATTCAAAGTTCAAATGACCGATCCAAACCGTTCATCTTGTTCTCCATATTAATATGTGTTTGGAGACCAAATTTTACATATTTTGAAAATTTTTTTACTATTTATTAAGCCACTTTGAAAATCGTTGATTCAACAGTGACTGTTTGGAACAGTAAAATCAGAAGTCACCGTTGGATCAACGATTTTCAAAGTGGCTTAATAAATAGTAAAAAAATTCCAAAAAAATGTAAAATTTGGTCTCTAAGCACATATTAATATGGAGAACAAGATGAACGGTTTGGATCGGTCATTTGGACTTTGAATCGGTGATTTATGATTCAATGCACACTATGGCCTATGCATTGCAATGCACCATAGCCCATCTATATATATATATATATATATATATAGGAATATACTAGCGTGCTATGCATAGCATAGAACCCCTTCATGCAACGGCTTGGATTTTGAGTTTTCAAAATCCTAATGGTCGATCCAAACCGTTCATCTTGTTTTCCATATTAATATGTGTTTGGAGACCAAATTTTATATTTTTTGGATTTTTTTTACTATTTCTTTAGATTTATTGAAAATCGCTGTTTTCAGCAAATCTGTACCATAAAAAAACAGCGATTTTCAATAAATCTAAAGAAATAGTAAAAAAATTCAAAAAAATGTAAAATTTGGTCTCCAAACACATATTAATATGGAGAACAAGATGAACGGTTCGGATCGATCATTAGGATTTTGAAAACTCAAAATCCAAGCCGTTGCATAAAGGAGTTCTATGTTACGCATAGCACGCTAGCATGTTCCTATATATATATATATATATATATATATATATATATATATATGAACAAATGAAAGATCAATTTTGTGGAAACATTTTGAGATTTGTGTCTAAAATGTTCTCTCCAAGTGTGCGTACAAGTAGGCAGGAGATTCGGTTTAATTTGTACAACTTAGTATAATTACGTATTAATTTGTTAGACTAGTACATTTATCGATGCAAATTAGCATTGAAAAATCGAATAAATACATAATAATCCACCAAAATATTATATTGACTAAAGAATTCACTTCACACCCAAAATATAAAATATCTTTTATGTAATTAATGATGTGCTTAACTGTACAGTTCGTTGAATTAATTTTCAACCTACTAAAAGATGTGTATATAAAAGGAAAAAATAATGTCTTAGTAGAGAGAAATTCAAGCGTGCTTTGAATTTCGTTTTAGCTACAAAGAGTGCCTCTTTGAGAAATAGATGGCGTGCTATAGATGCATTTTTAAGGCTCAACCGAAGTCTTTGTCGGAGTCGTTTTTTAAAAGATCCACCGACCTCAAATTCAACCCAATAAACAAATAGGTTAGCATTTCCTCACGCGGATTAACAAATTTAATAATATTGAAAGAGTGAGGCTTCGGAAAATTTATATATTACGGATTAGCTCGTATAATTAATGGATTCATATTTTTATTTATAAAATTTAAATAATCGATTCAAAATGTTCAATATAATCATCCTATTAAAATGTATCTGAGAATCAAAATTTTTATTTTATTTTAGAATTTCTTTACTATTTTTTAAATAGGTGGAAAATCATTATTTTTAATAATTCAGAGTTTTAAAATTAAGTGTTTTTTACCTATCTAAAAAAAGATAAAAAAAACTCATAAAAAATAAAATGTTTGGTATGCAAGTACATTTCGATATGACGATCATATTGAATGATTCATATCTAATATTTGAACTTTAAAAACAAAGACATGAGTACATAGTACAGGTTGTTGTGTAATATACATATTTCATAAATAAAATAAACATTTTACAAATATAAATAATTTAATAAACATATTTTTGCTCATTTTCATGGTTTATTTGTACAAAATTAATGCAATTTTAATATTTCTTGCTACTTCATCAAATGTTATTAATTATTTAATAAATATTAATGAACTTATATTTAATCTCATCATTGTTATATGTATAATATACGTATGTATACAGGTCACATTTGAATTAGATGCTCTTGTTGGCAATTATCAAAAGTGTCAAATTAATTTATTGTCAATGAATTTACATCCATAATTATGAAATAAACCCCTCCAATAATAATACATTTTTTTAAAATGAAGAATATTACATATCATCAATTCAAGAAAATGAAATGATGAAATATGATAAAATTCAATTTAGTGGAATATTAGAGGAGCATTAGAATGCCTTCATTTGTGGTGTTTCTATTATATGTCTCAATTTTAAAATTTTAATAACTAAAAATTTAAAATTTAGTTGTCAAAATAAAACTGGTTACTATAATATTCTGCATTATTTCTAAATATATGTAATATATTATAATATTTTAACTTTATTGGTATTCTTATCGTGAATTTGTGAAAATATATTACTATTAAATTCCAGACTAATCCGATCCGAAGTAGAATTCACCATTGTCATGACCCTGCCACTAGTCTAGGATCACGACAAAAGAGACGCCCTTGTATCCATCCATCACCCCGTCAACCTACGTCCCAACAAAAAAAAAATAATAATAATATGGAGTCAACTACAAAGTCAAGTAACTAGTTATTTAATAATGCGCTTCTCTATAACTGGTTTAATTAAATAACCATTTAAATCGATTAGATTAATTCACAAAAATTCAAATCAAATTATAAATACATATTTAACCGGTGATGATACCTGGATTTGAGTTATCAATAAAACAAGTCACACAATATCCATATCATTTCCTTTCGCACAATCATATCATTTCTCAAATTCTCATAACACACGATCATATCATTTAACAAATAAAATTCAAACTACATACCCACTATCACATTAAATATGCATCATAATCCAAAACCCAATTCAATTATCCAATTCAAAATTCAATTCAACCAAATAAAACGAAAACATAGATTATAGAGAAGTCCGGTTACTTGATAGCGATCAATCCAGAATCCAAATAAAACTGTTACAATTTTTCAGAATCAACATGACATAGTCTGAATTCCAATTAGAGGTGACTCAAAATCATATATATATATATATATATATATATATAGAGAGAGAGAGAGAGAGAGAGAGAGATGGGCTATGGTGCATTGCAATACATGGAGGGGTTTGTGCATTGGACCATAAATTAAAAATTCAAAATTCAAATGACCGATCCAAACCGTTCATCTTGTTCTCCATATTAATATGTACTTGGAGACCAAATTTTATATTTTTCTTAATTTTTTTACTATTTATTAAATATTTTACAAAATTGTTGATCCAACGGTGGCTTAACAAAACAGTAAAATCAGTAGCCACCGTTGGATCAATAATTTTATAAAATATTTAATAAATAGTAAAAAAATTCAGAAAAATATAAAATTTGGTCTCCAAGCACATATTAATATGGAGAACCAGATGAACGGTTTGGATCGGCTATTTGGATTTTGAATTTTAGATTTATGGTCCAATGCATAAACCCCTCCATGCATTGCAATGCACCAACCCCTCCATGCATTGCAATGCACCATAGCACATCTCTCTCTCTCTCTATATATATATCTATATAGAGAGAGAGAGAGAGATGGGCTACGGTGAGTTGTAAAGTAAAACGTGTTTCTACTTTGCGCCGTATTATCATTTTGAAAGTCCAAATGACCTATCCGAACTGTTAGATGTTTAATCCATACTAAAATGTGCTTGGAAACCAAATTTTATATTTTTTTGGAATTTTTTTACTATTTATTAAGCATTTTTGAAAATTGTTGTTTTGCTGTGAACAGTAAAAAAAAATAAAATTTTCTGGATCATCCGATCAGCGACTTTCAAAATTGCTTAATAAATAGTAAAAAAAATTCAAAAAATGTAAAATTTGGTGTCCAAGCACATTTCAATATAGAGAACAAGATAAACGGTTCAGATCGACATTTTAAACTTTAAAATCACAAAATATGAGCATGAAGTAAAATAGTCACTTTACTTTGCAACTCACCGTAGCCCATCTCTCTCTCTATATATATTATAAAAAAATTCAATTTTTTCTCTCTCCTATCTTTCACCCTCTGTATCTTATTATTTTTCTTATAATTCCATTGAAATGGTAGTAAAAAGGAGAGATTTACTCTATTTAAAATTTTACCAAATGAAAGTCGGTTATAAGCAATAAAAGGAACAGATAATTCATGCATGGGACCCATGTCGTAAAAATAATGTCACGTTTTCTTTTCAAAAATAAAATGGAGTATTTATGTTTTAAACCTTTATATTTTTCATAATTATAATTAAATAATAAAAATAATAATAAGTTCATAAAAATATAAAAAAAATTACGGGATATTACAACCATTCTTTTCTAAATATTTATACAGATACTAATCAGACGATCTGATCAAAATTCAAACTTTGATTCACTTTATGGGATCCGCATTATACTGATTAAATTAGAGAAGAAGATTGTGCGGTGACTTGGAATGAATTAATGGTGGTTAGGAAAATGATGGAGAACCCAATGATAAGTGTACCTGGTGATTGTTTGTGTCTCATCACTATTATCTACTCAGCCTATATTAATCCTTGGAGAGATTTATAGTCAGATGAAAGTTTGATTAATTAACTTATACAAATTAAATTTATCCACCGTTTAAAATAAATTTTAGTAATTAAGGAGTAAATTTAGTGATCTATGATAAATTTTCACAAAAAAAAAATAGTACTTAATTTTCTCATAGGACTGATTAGTGATTACTAACAAGCAAAAACAGCCATTAAATAATTTCCTACACGTAGCAATTTTGATTATAATTTATAAATGTCCTGGTGGGGATTTCTACCTTAATTTAGTAATAAAAAAAAATGATATTTAGAGTTTCCACTTCGACTGAACTTTTTTCTAATGTCATGTCGGTATATATATATATATATTTATTCACTGTAGTCGATCGTACATTTTATATGAGCCCAAAAAATTGAAAAAAAGAAAAGAAAACTGAGTATGTTTCAGAAAAACGGAACTTTTAAATTTTGCACTAAAATTAAAACCTTTTGGATCATAAAGTCCAAATTTTATTTAACACGTTCAATTTTAAATTAATGGGAAAACATTAAATATATATATATATAGAGAGAGAGATGGGCTATGGTGCATTGCAATGTATAGGCCTCTTGTGCATTGGACCATAAATCATCGATTTAAAGTCCAAATGGCCGATCCAAGCCGTTCATCTTATTCTCCATATTAATGTGCTTGGAGACCAAATTTTACATTTTCTGAAATTTTTTTACTACTTTTTTAGATTTATTCAAAATCTGAAAATCTGGGTGAACAGTAAAAATTTCTGGACCATCAGATCAGCGATTTTCAAAGTGGCTTAATAAATAGTAAAAAAATCTAAAAAAAATGTAAATTTTGGTCTCCAAGCACATATTACTATGGAGAACAAGATGAACGGTTTGGATCGGTCATTTGGACTTTGAATCGATGATTTATGGTCCAATGCACAAGAGTGCCTATGCATTACAATGCACCATAGCCCATCTCTCTCTCTCTCTCACTATATATATATATATATATAATTTGGCTAATATGTTATCAGTAACTAAGAGGCCTCCCGTGCTATGGCTCAATATTCAACTTCAAAAACCTAACGGTCGTTTCGAATTGTTCATCTTGTTTCCCATATTAATATGTATTTAGACACCAAATTTTACATCTTTTGGATATTTTTTACTATTTTTTTAGATTTATTAAATATTGTTGTTTTTTATGGTCCAGATTTGTTTGAAAAATAGAGATTTTCAATAAGTCTAAAAAAAATAGTAAAAAATTTCCAAAAAAATGTAAAATTTGGTCTCCAAGCACATATTAATATGGAGAACAAGATGAATGGTTCGGATTGACCGTTAGAATTTTGAAAAGTCGAATATTGAGTCGTAGCACGGGAGGCCTCTTAGCTACCCATAGCATCGTAGCCAAGTCCTATATATATATATATGTGACATGGGCTATGGTGCATTTAGGGGTGAGTAATGAGCAAGCATGAGCGAGTTAGGGTATGCTCGTGCTCGCTCATTTAATAAATGACTGAGTTGTTAAATGAGCGAGTTCAAGCGAGCCGATAAATGAGCGAGTTGGAAATGAGTGAGTTATGAGCGGCTCACGAGTTATGGTACTAAAATTTAATAAATTGTTATAATTCAATTAAATAGAATAATAACAAAAAAAATCAACGGTGTTACAAAAATATAATAATAACAACATAAACTAACAATAGCATCAACAAACAACAATCAACAAAAACTAAAGCAACACTAATAAAAATCCAACATAAATCCAAAAACATAAACTAATAACAACACACTGTTTTGAGGCGTCTGTTTAAAAAAATAAATAAATGTATAAACTATGAATATGTGGGATTGAATGTGGCGGTGGGATTAGATGTGACAAATTTTAAATGAGCGAGTTGGGGCATGCTCATGTTCGCTCATTTAACAAATGAGCGAGTTTAAGTGAGCGGATAAATGAGTGAGTTCAAGTGAGCATTTAGTGAGCGAGTTATGAGCAATTTACTCACCCCTAGGTGCATTGCAATACATAGACACCCATGTGCATTGTACCATAAATCACCGATTCAAAGTCCAAATGACCGATCCAAACCATTCATCTTGTTCTCCATATTAATATGTACTTGGAGACCAAATTTTACATTTTTTGAAATTTTTTTACTATTTATTAAGCCACTTTGAAAATCGCCAATTTAGTGGTCCAGAATTTTTACTGTTTTACTGTTCATCCGGATTTTCAGATTTTCAATAAATCTAAAAAAAATAGTGAAAAATTTTCCAAAAAATGTAAAATTTGGTCTCCAAGCACATATTAATATAGAGAACAAGATTAACAGTTTGGATCAGTCATTTGGACTTTGAATCGGTGATTTATGGTTCAATGCACAAGCCTTTCTATGCATTGCAATGCATCATAGCCCATCTCTCTCTCTCTCTCTCTCTCTCTCTCTCTCTGTATATATATATATATATATATATATGGTAAGGCTAAGGTGCTATGGGTTGCATAGAGACCTACGGTGCTACGGCTACATATTCGAGTTTTCAAAATCCAAACGGTCGATCTGAACCATTCATCTTGTCTCCATATTAATATGTGTTTGGAGACCAAATTTTACATTTTTTGGAAATTTGTTACTATTTTTTTAGATAGGTAGAAAATTAGTTGATCTAAAAAATTCTACACTATTCAGATATTTGATTTTCTACCTATCTAAAAAAATAGTAAAAAATTTCCAAAAAATATAAAATTTGGTCTCCAAACACATATTAATATGGAGAACAAGATGAACGGTTTAGATTGACCGTTTGGATTATGAAAACTCGAATATTAAGCTGTAGCATCGTAGGTCGCCATGCAATCCATAGCACCTTTCAATTAAAAGTCTCTTTGATTTTCTTTGTTTTATTTATATTTTATAGGTTTCATATTGCATTTAGGTTAAACTATGATTTCTCTTGTGATAAATGTCAAAATGGCAAAATTTTAGGAATTATGCTTCGTACTGGATGTTTAGTATTGAATTTTAAGGGATATCAAGAGATGTAGTGAGGGGATGTTTTAATAACACCACAATACACATTCGAATTGTCTTGATTAAATTGCTTGATTAATAGCTCTTTGAAATTCATTTTCTTCAAGAACAAGGATTTGAGAACCTAAATTATTTTGCAAAAACATGTTGGAATTAGTAAAGGGGGGTGTGTAATGAAAACAGAAAGCTCAAAAACAGAAAAGGGCACAAAAAAAAACTGACACACTACTCCATTGATCTCGGCCCGATAAGTAGCTAGGTGCATTCATATGCCCCATGTTTGCATTCACGTGAAGATAAAGAGAAAAAAGGATTATGAGTATGCAAATCACCCTAATTATTGTCAATTTATCGAGAATAGGGAAGCCCATGTCATAAAAAAGAAAAAAAAGAAACAAATAATATCTTATTATGCCCCAACTTTGAAACAATTCCCCAAAAGTCAATTTGTGAGAAAATTTAGAGTTCTCAATTAGATGATCTAGAAGAAAATAATTTAGGAGGTCTATTATTCGTATTGTAGTATAATCATGACAAATTTGCTGTTTATGTGTGGTGTGAACCAAAATTACCCTAATTATATCCTTAGTATTATTTGATCTTTAATGGTAAACATTTGATTCCCAAACATGATTTCTAGGTTTTTCACTTACACACCGGTTGTATCAATATTCCATTACCTCCCCGGCAACGGCGTCAAGAAAAGCTTGATGTATTTTTGGTAGCTCAACAATTTAATCCCTAATCCCAATACAATTCGGTTGCAAGCGCACAACCTTATCACTTAGTAATTTGGGTATCGAACCACAGAGAGGTATTGTAAGTATTGGTTTATCGGTTTTCAATAATCTAGACAAGCAAATATTGAGTGATTTTTTATAAACTAAATTATAAAAATGCTGGATGAATTATAAACTAATGCAGACTAAATTCCAGAACCTCAGCCTGAATTTCAGACAGAATTCAGGATGAAATATCTGAATGCAACTTAAATTAACAGAATGTAGATTGAATTCCAGAAACATAAAATGATGAGAAAAATCAGAGGGAATGAATATTTAGGATTATGGTTTCACAATGATACTTTTAATTATGTATTTCTAACTGTTTTTTTTAATATTTGGGTTGCAATTGTTGAGGGGGTGTTATCCTAAGGTAAATGTTTATCCACTTTCGTGGCTTCGCACCGTATCTAAATTAAATAGGTCTCCTACGTTCGTGGCTTACCAGTTTCAATCTAAACCCATTAAGTCATTTGATAAGCCGTGTTTTTCTCCAAAAGCCTTTTGGACTACTTTCGTAGCTTCGAGTACTTAAGTTCGTTCATGTTGTTCTAGTAATTCAATTTCTTCTTTCAATCTATCACCAAATTTACCTAATATTGTTTGCATAACTATTGCTATTTTAAAAAGTACTTCTAATATAAATTTCTCTTTTCGGTCTCAATTTATTATTAGTGGATCCCTTAATAAAATAAGAAATAACTAAACAAACCATTCAAGTATTCATAAATAAATCAACATCATAACCACAAATAAAATTCAAATAACTAAATTAACATAACAAAAGTATCAACTTACTCCCATATCCCTAGATAAGATGTTTAGCCAAACATACTTTTAATACAAGTACAAGTCATATTTAATTTCATTAAAATCAGAAAATAAAAGAAAAAGAGAAGAATAAGGGCTCCCTTAAATCAGATACAGCTCTATACTTCCTTCGTTGTGCTTCTGGCCGAGCTCTCCCTCCTTTGATTTGCCTCTGGCCGAACTCTCCAATAATATTCAAAGTGCAAAGATGAGAAAAAAAGCTAAAATCAAGGTGCCTTAATTTTTGTCCCTGGCCGAATATATCATCTTCACTCAAATCCAAAAGTTTTGGTAATAAATTAAAATCGGCTCAATCAGCCAGCCGATGCCATTAAAGCAATGTAATTAAATCAAAATGCTGCTTTAATTGAAAACCAAATATGTGTCAGGTGAAACCAGCAAAATAAAGTGCCTTAATTCAATTTGGTAAGAATTGATGCGGCCATAAATTATGAAATCTTTTAGTTAGTCGAATTTAAAGTTTTATCTTCTCCATTTGTTTCTCCATTCGGCTTGATGTTTTTGATCTTCTGTGCACGTGCAAATCGCGCGGTTTTGTGCTCCAATTCTGCAATAATTAACTACTTGCGTAGTATCTTGTGTCCTGTCGAACATTAATTAAAAGTGAACAAAATGATAAATAAAATAAAATAAATCATGATAATTAGGATAAATTTTGGGATCAACTGTATGTCAAATAATGTGTTAAATTATGGACCTTAGCCTTACCCTATATATATAGAGAGAGAGAATCATTTTCAAATGAGAGAGAGAGAGTGACTAATATGCATTCGGTAGCATATGGGCCGATATCCATACGGTCCAAATTTGAAATTTTAAAATCCAAAAAGTCGATATGAACCGTTCATCTTGTTCTCCATATTAATATGTGCTTGGAGACCAAATTTTACATTTTTTTGAATTTTTTTACTATTTATTAAGCCACTTTGAAAATTATTTATCCAACAATGGTTACTGATTTTACTGTTTTGTTAAGCCACCATTGGATCAACAATTTTCAAAGTAGCTTAATAAATAGTAAAAAATTCAGAAAAAAATATAAAATTTGGTCTCCAAACATATATTAATATGGAGAACAAGATGAACGGTTCAAATTGACGTTTTGGATTTTGAAATTGCAATTTGGACCGTATGAATATCGGCCCATATGCTACCGAATGCATATTAGTCACTCTCTCTCTCTCTCTCTCTCTCTAGCTGGGTCCAATCCATTCATTCAACTTGTCCTCGTCACTGTGGCAATATCGTCGTGGTCGATTTATATCTATTATGATCTATGCTTTCGAATAAGGAGAAGTAGCATAGTTAGTTAGAAAAAAAAATTAAAACTTGTAATTATTTAAAGGTTTAGAATTAAAAAAAAATTCTCATAATTTCATAGCTCTTCAAATATTTAAGAAAAAAAATGATTCCTATTTTCTTCAATTGACTAAATAATGAAAGAATTGACTAAATAAGATAGTGACACACTTGTCCTAATTCTCTTGAGAAAATATATTTTTATAAAAAAAAAAATAGACAATTTAGAAATTAGAATATTTCAATAGGTATACCAACAATTCTCTCCAATTTTAACTACTAATAATAATCGAATTGATACTTATATAAAAAATAAATAGAAACAATGCACAATATATATACCTCTACATAAAGTTGCAAATATCAAAGCATTCATTATTATTGATCAAAGCAATAAAATTTTAGTCTGTTGTTAATTAACGTATAAATATTTAATGAGCCTATATATCAACATTTATTGTAATGGGTAGCAGTCACACTCATACCAAAGAAGTGCAACCTGGAGAAAGTATCAGACTACAGACCCATAAATGTAATCAACACTGTTGCCAGACTACTGACAAAAGTATTGGCAAATAGGCTGCAGCTAGAGCTTTAATAAAACTCGACTCGGGTATACTCGCCTGTGCCCGCCCATACCTGCCACCTGGGGTACCCGTGCCCGAGCTCGGGTATGAGTCAGGTACTCAGGTACACGGGTACGGGCAAAAATCGGACCGGATTCTTTTTTTGGACCAATACCCGACCATACCCTACCCGAGTTTACCCGTACCCGACTAAACCCATACCCGAGTACCCTAGTACCTGTACCCGTATACCCGAGTACTATTCATCCGAATTCAAAATTCAAAAATTTTGTTTTTCCCTAAAAAAAACAGAAAAAACCAACAAAAAACCAGAAAAAAGAAAAGAGAAAAAAAAATACTCGTACCCGCCCTACCTGTCAAGGGTACACGGGTACGGGTATAGGACGGGTAGGGTATGGATTTTGAACAATATACCCGAGATACCCTTACCTGTATACCCATACCCGAGACGTACCCATACCCGCCCAAGTAGAAATACACTAGCTGCAGCTGCACTTGCTGAGAATAATCAACCAAAACCAGACTGCTTTTGTCAAGGGAAGATCGTTGATGGAATCATTTCTAGCAGCAAGAGAGATACTTAATTACTGTGCAAAAAATAAAGTTCCCTCAATACTCTACAAGGTAGATTTTGAGAAGGCCTTTGACTTAGTTAATTGGTGTTTTCTCATGAATCTGTTGATCAAGAAGAACTTCCCACCAGGCTGAACATCAGCAGTGCTAAATATCTTGCGATCCTCATAGTCAGCAATTAGGGTCAATGGGGCTCAATCTACCTATTTCAAGCATAAGAGGGGGTTCTGCTAAGGAGATTCGTTATCTCCAATGCTCTTCATATTGGTGGCCGATTGTCTGAATTCATTCTTGACAAAAGTTTCAGCTCTATTGCCACCGCTAGAAAGCATAAATCTGCAGATTATCCAATATGCAAATGATACGCTGATCATTTGCAAGGCACATCCGACAACTTTAAAAATTGTGAGACAGGTTCTGAATGTGTTTTCAGAGCTATCCATACTAAAGAGAAACAGGGCCAAAAGCAATTTTGTCCCAATTAGCATCCCGCAAAATTTAGTTCAGGTTATCACAACTATAATTGATGCTCCGGAGGTTAATTTACCAATCAGGTATCTGGGGCTACCCCTGACAGTCAAAAAACCAAGAAAGATAGATTTTCAGCCAATGCTGGAAGCGATTCAACAGAGGATACCAGGTTGGACATCCAACTTCCTGTCTTACGGGGGTAGAATCACCTTGGTTAAGGCGGTTTTGTCAGCAATGCCTTTGCACTACATGCAAGCCTTCAAAATACTGACAAGGGTGATGAAACACATCGATAACATGAGGAGTTTTCTCTAGAAGGGAACAAATATTTGCAAGGAAATTAATTGTCTAGTGAATTGGGAAAAGATCTGCGCCCTAAAAGTGAATAGCGGTTTGAGCATTATCAATATGGCATGCCAAAACGATGCCTTATTGACACAATGGCTCTGGCACTTAGAAAGTGAACTAGAGGGGTTATGGACAAAAAAACAGTGCATGGAGTCACGACAACTGCCCACCTGAGACAAATAACGGTCGAAGTCTCGTTCTTTGTCAAAGATCTCATAGAAATCATACCGTTCTGCTTGGTTTTAACGGATACAGTGGGAGGTGTAGGGGGAATAAGATCTGGAAGTGGATCACATCAGGACTTTTTTTATGTGCATCGGCTTATCATATGATGCACAACACGAGCATCATTTCACCCGTCCATGGTAGACTATGGAAAATAAAGGTACCAATGGAGGTAAGAATATTCATTTGGCTCATGCTGGATCACAAGGTTCTATCACAGCAAGTGCTCTCATCAAGGGGATGCGTGGTACAAAGGGGATGTCATCTATGTGCGGTAGATAGGATAGACGAGAAACCACATTATGTGGGATTGTACTTGTGCATCCATATTTTGTACAGGACTATAGGCACATCATAACATTACAATTGTAGGGGCGTCTAACGTGCTGATGTTGTGGGTTAAAACATGATTGTGAATGACAAAGATACAAAGGAGATGATGGGATGTCATATGGGCGGCAGGTGTATGGGCTATGAAGGGAAAGGAGCAAAAAGTTCTTCTCCAACAAGTGAAAAATGGTGGGTCACCTCATCAATGACACATCAAAAGAGATTGAGAAGTGGTTAGGCAATAGTTAACCATGTAATATCGAAATAGGGAAATATGCTAGCATGCTACACGTAGCATAGAGGGCCTCCGTGCAACGGTTCAATATTCGACTTTTCAAAATCCTAACGGTCGATCCAAACTATTTATCTTATTCTCTATATTAATATGTGTTTGGAGACCAAATTTTATATTTTTTTTTGGAATTTTTTTACTATTTTTTTAGATTTATTGAAAATCCCTGTTTTTTTATGGTACATATTTGCAAAAAACAGTGATTTTCAATAAATCTAAAAAATAGTAAAAAAATTCCAAAAAAATGTAAAATTTGGTCTCCAAACAAATATTAATATGGAAAACAAGATTAACAGTTCGGATCGGCCGTTAGGTTTTTGAAAAGTCAAATATTAAGCCGTCGCACGGAGGAGAGCTATGCTACGCGTAGTATGATAGCATATTTCTCGAAATAGGAGTGGCAACAAGTTCTCCAATTGATGTAAATATTGTGGGAGAACTTTTACTAAAAAAAACTCTTGTAATTATTTTTTTTATTAATATATCTATTGCCGACTTTGCGAACTTTGCCGACAACCATAAAAAAAAAAAAAAAAACATTTATTGTAATGTTTTTCTCAAAACTACCTTGTTGATGTTATTTGATTAATAATACAAAAAAAAAAAAAAAAAAAACATCTATTCTTCCTTGTGTTCCTCACTTTTCTTCAGAAATAAATCTGCATCTTCCTTTGAAAATTGCAGGCTCTCTGCAATTCTAGATCTCATCCTTAATATTTTAGAATGCACAAATCACAACAATAATTGTTTTCTCTACACAGATCTCAAAACAGCTGAAGGGTTGGATGTAGAATCGCAACAGATTTATTTCTCTTTTCTTCCCCATATTTGCTCCACTTTATTTTGGGAGAAAGCAATATCTCGTATTATTATTGATCAGAAGTAGAGTCAGATTTTCAAGATTGAGTCCGCTCCTGTTATTGACCCTGATGAGAATAATAATGAAATAATAGTGTTGATAATAATAATAATAATATTACTACTAGTACTACAGGCAACAATGCTGATAGTAACAATAATGATAATATTGATGATGATAGAGTAGAATTTGGGTGCCCTTAAGTTCACCAAGTCTCTTTCTGAACTCAACTCTAACACCTATCAAATTAGTTTCAAACAATAAATTCAAACTGTTAAAATCAATCTACTTTACGAGTGGTGCGTACATGTGGAAATTTTTAAATTTTGATTTAATTTAGTATAAAGGAAAGCAGTCAAAATTAGAAGATTTATAAATTAATTTTAATATATTTATTTTTTGAATGTTTTTTTTTACTACTATATACAAAATTAATTTGAAATTTTAAAATTTTCACAAGACACATCACTCATAAGGTTGATGGATTTCAATGATTCAGATTCATCGTTTAAAGCAAATTCGATATATTTTAGAGTTGAGTTCAAAGAGAATTAGTGAACTTAAAAGCACCATATATAGTTCTACTCGTAATAATAATAATAATTTTCATTACTTCAATATTTAATATAACGATGATAGTTATGACTGGGATCATGATTCTATGTCTTTGTATAATTGTAATTTAACTCTATTTCTTTATCAATCTTCATAATAATTATTATTATTGGTCTCTGTTATTCTTATGATATACTTTAGTATTATACTTATTATTCAAAAATAAAACCTCATAAATCAAACATTTCAAATAAAAAATAATATAACAAAGAATTTTAATTATATAAAGATAATATTCAAATTTTAATGAAATTAATTATTATGTCTCGGATCAAATTCGCTCAGATACACGGAATCGTTCATCCGCATCAAAATTCGAACAAACAACATTAAAATTTCTGCGGTTGAAAGATATACTGTTATATCCCAAAATTTTAAAACATGATTAATTATGCTAATTTAAAATTTTCACTTAAGTTAAAATTTTACTAATTAAACTAATGATCATTGAGAATTATATTATATGTATAAACTTTGATTATATATCTTTTTTGATTCATTTTACTATTACGTGCGGGCCAGATGCGAGCTCTGAGGTACGAATGATTCGGGATTTATTCCTTCCCTACATTAGGAGCTACTTTGCCTAGAACAGAAGTTCAAAAGGCCCAATGCGGGCCTTGTAAAATGATGTGCGGTGCATAAGGCCGGCAAGCCCCTGATCCTATCAATCTGGTCAGACGGTAGAATTCTCTCATGCTCATGAGGAAAGAGATTAACTATTTTACGACTTGTATTGTATGATTTCACCTATTTTATATATTTGGGTGATGAATTGTTAGGCGAGATGACACACCGGATTTTGATATAACCATCGGCTAGTGTGTTGCATAACTTGTGGGCAATGCTCGATGTCATTAGGTAACATGTATCATTGTACCTGTGAATACAGTCCTTGTATTATATTGTTTGGATCTTTTGATTCTATTGGCATGGCACAGGGTGATTTAATTAATCCGTATTATTATTATTATTATTATTATTATTATTTGGGACACACAGCGCTTGAAGTACTGGATTCTGACTTGATTTCTATTTGATATATTATTTTATTTGGATTTATTCCACATGTTGGCATAATAGATTAACCGCATCATGGCATAAATTAAAAGTATTGTAAATTCTATTAGATATTGATATAGGTTCACACTTGTGCATATTTTAAATTATATTCATAACTGAACGCGATTTATAAATAAAAGTGCTTTGACCATAGAGAATCCCTAAGGAGATAATTCTGGGTCATATACTGGGCGATGAGTCACTCATCCACAAGTTGTTTCGTGGGTTTTAGGTACAACATCTGGCGATCCGTAGCAAGAGTTGTCAGGAGCTGTCCCCGATGACCACTCCACTTGACTTAGTTGAGGTTAGGCTTTGATTAGGTTTACGAGTCTCGTATTTCTTGTATTATATATACAGGTTTGATAAATCATGTATTCCCTTTTATTAGATGATGTTATTTTGGATCCAAGTCGGATCATATTTTATGATATGTATGTTTATTTATTTGCTATATGACTGATACTTGATACTTTATATTATTATGCTTTCGCTGCTGTTTGATTTATTATTTTATTTATTTTACTTTGCGTGTTTAATTACTCATTAAGCACGAGACGAAATTGATCATATTATAATTTAGAATTTCTGATTTGAGATGTGACATATATATACAATCTGATGCATGTCGGACTAGCTGCCCCGCTCTGTTTAACCGACAGCCGCCGGGGTTAGACAAATATTCAACGCGATGAGCATTTTCCCGATCCAGCCAACTAATTTTAATACAATTGATCAAGACTTAGACTTTGGTCCCACATCCAAAATTAATGATGCCGGATCATAAACTTTCCTAATATTTCCGATTTTCTCCGATTTTGTGGCTATAATAAGAACATAGAATAATTGACTACAAAAATCTGTACAAAGTGTCGACAGCTATGACTGACAAAGTCTCGTGAGGTCTTACCAATTTCACTTTAATCATGTCCAAAAAAATAAAATTATTGTTTATATTATTGAAATTATAAATTCTTAAAAATTTGAATTAGCGTGTGACTTGTTATTGGAGTATCTATGACCATCCTAAAAATAGGATTCTAAATAGTAAAGAAAGAATAGATGGCAGTTCATGGAATTTTTGCTTATGATTAAATTTATATAAAAGAGTTTATTGCAAAAGCAGCTAACCCAACAAAGAATATGAGTTGGTGGGTGTCCAGACGCAGTTGGTTAGTGACGCCGCGTTTTCTGATACAACTATATCTTGAGTTCAGATTTAGCAACGGGGCACTTAGAATTTACAAATTTACAAAAATGAAATTCATTGTTGTATTAATTGAGAGGTTATATGGCATTTATTTTGTAATGTTGGATCTCCTTTTCAACTTAAAGAAGATTTTAATTAGATAAACCAAAAATAATAATTTTTTTTTTTTGCACAGTTTGCTGTCTGAATATCTGAATTAATTAATTTACGAAATTTCGCAACCTGCTAATATTTTTTTTTGTCTATTCTTAATAAAAATTACGGTTATATCCTTGTCTGAACCGTAGTTTAATGTGTGTATAGTAAACACTTTTCGTGAGAAAAAAAAATGCATTTATAACAGTACTCCGTCGCGAATAGAAAAAACAGAACAATAACGGTACTCCGTCGTGAAAAATTACTTTTTTATCCTGGCAAAAAGTGTCTCATTCTTGTTGTGGTAACCCATTTTGAATAGTAGTTGGAATCAATCCGATTATTGTTGGAGCAAATATGAAATAGAGGGTTTTGAATTTCTATTTCACATTGCAATAAAACAAAGACGGATAAGGAAATAAAACAGGGGTTCATGAGTTCATCAGATCAAGTGCTTTAAAAATTAAAATAACAGAGAGCTGATATTCACAGAACACCATTCTCAAGGCCTACTTGCTTGGAAGTTTGCTATAAGTCTCTCAAGTGATTAATTATATTGCCTTCACTTTTTTTTTCCTGTATTATTAGCCTGTATATAATTTTTATTTTGTACCTCGACTTGTAATGTTCAATTCTTTTAATTACTAGTATTCTGCCTATGGTCTCTATATTCCAAAAATAAATGTCTAGAAACTGAATATTCATTAAAGTAATTTTTTTTATATTTGTAGGTAACTTTATTAGTAAGATACAGTATATTAAAAAAATGAAATTTGTAGTTCTTTATTTTCTTTTTTATCTTTAAAATTTTAACAGTGTTATATATATTGATTCTTAGAAAAAAGAAGAAGTGCTAAATCGGTCATGTTGTTATTATATATTAAAAGATTTGATGAAAATCTATATAGTATTTATATTATAAGAATCTCCAACGTAGGGATATTGTAAAAAAAAATAAGTTAATTGATAATAACACGAATATTTATATTTGTACCTATTAAATGAAAAGTTTTTCTGTGAATAATATAGTATTAATTAGTATCTAGTTCATCTAAATGAATTAATTTTGAGTAAATATATCAACATTATTTGCTAAAATAAAACCAGTGGATAAAAATATTATTTTTATAAAGATGAGACATATATAAGATGGAAAATTTAAGGATGATCAAATGTACTACCACTAAATTAAAAACTTAATTAAGGATAATATAGACATGAGGTGATATTCTCGAAATAAAGTTTTTAGTTTTAAGAAAACATATGTACTCCCTTCAGAGAACAATGTTATAATATTAGTGTTGTAATTTCCATACACAGCCATTTTGTTTCTTTAGGAGAGAATAGAACGTTGTTGAGCGCTTATTGCATTTCTTAAGAAACTTCAAATTAACTAGCTTGCAGGTTGCAACAACAACAAAAATAAGTAAACTTGCTGCGCCTATTTAATTGTGTGGGCATACTTGTTTGAATATAGTGGATGACAAATTAAATATATATGGTTTCTTTGTCAAAAATTTAACCCGTTGAACAATTCTACGGCTCCGAGGCGAAATCCTTGAATGCTCTTTACTCGTTAATTAGCTTCTCTCTCTCTTGAAACCTTGGTAGGCTGCCTAAGTGAAGCTTCTAGATCTCTCTATTTTTTATCAAATCTTGGCAGAGGGCATTCCAAGTTGTGAAGTCTCTCTCTCGCTCGATCGCTCTCTCAAACCTTTTAATCAAAGTGAACCTAATTAACAATTCAGTTTAACTACTAGTTACAATAATATTGGAATATGAACAAAAATTGAATTTATTTAAGCAAGCCGAAGGTACAAAAGATCGTCTCTCTACATTTGATTTCATGACATATGTAAACTATTGCAAATTTCAATGGTATATATAAAACTAGTGCTACGTACGGATTAGATAATACAAAGCTCGATATATACAAAAAAATTTCTTCACCCAAAAGGTATTGTTAGCTAGAGCAGAGATACAAGCAAACCCACACCAACATCAAAACTCAGAAAAGTACCCAAAATCTCTAAGCAGTTACAACATTACCACTCCACTTTCTTCCTCTTCCTCCCTCTGTCGCTTCTGTTTCTTGTTGTTGTGTTTTTCTTCACCACCACCTCCCGTGGTCGTTGATTTATACAGATCAGAGATCATACGATATCGCTTCCTCCGCCTAGGCAGCACTACCATTGCCTCGTCGTCGTCATCTCCTCCAATAGGATTTTGCCGTGTGTTCACCGATCGAGGCGAGGATGTATCAGAAGAAGACGAATCTCGGTTGCTGGCGCTTTCACTTAGCTGCACGAGTAACTCAGCTGCCGCCAGCTCGGTCTCCGTAAAGAGATTTACACGCAGATCAGGACGGGAAATTCGAATTGCATGCAAATCGTATTCATTCTCCATTTATTTCTCTCCCCCTTTCTTCTTTTCTTATTTCCTTCTATGGTAAAGAGTTTGTTGCGTGAGGTTTCCCCTTGACCTTTGGGCTATTTTTCTGGGTTGGTTTAAATATGGATCCAGACTACAGAAGGATGGTTTTGATATTTTGCTCTTTTGCAAGGAAAACCGACTTAAATGGTAAATGATACGATGTCCCGCGGGTGAGTTTCGTGATGTCATAGGATGCTTGTTCTTGTGACCGTTAGAAGTGGAAGCTTATAGAAGGTCGCCACGTGGTTCTCTCTCTCTTGATGCATTCTCGAATGGACAGTCTTAGGCCCCGTTCGGTGAATCATTATTCACCGTGAAAAAAAAAAAAAAAATTTGCTCAGAGCTAAGATTTTATTCCCATGATAAACAGTAATTTTCAGTTCAAAATTTCTGATTTTCGTACCCATTCCTATTCCCACTGATGCAACTGAACAGGGCCTTAGTGCATGTTATATTCCGTTCTTCTGTGGACATTTCAATGGTTTCAACTGTATAGTTATCTACTCCAACAGGATGTGAAAGTTCAAATTGGTTTACAACACAATCTGACGCAGGAAGAATAATCAAAGGATCTTAGATTTGGTGTCACGGTGAATGAATGGATAGAGATTTCCCAGAATACAGTAGTGGGTGATGCATAAGTTGGTACTATAATATTATGTGGACAGAACTTTACAACTTCTCATGAGGTTGAATCCCATATTCTGTTCAAGAAGTAGCGGTGCCGGTTTAGCCATGCTTCTGGGATCTACGCTCCGGTGTCACGGAAAATCTCTGGCTATTAACAGAACTGTTCATCAAGGATCGAACGATCAAAATTTGTTCTAATGCTTCTCAACAAAACTTTAAGCGTGCTATTCGATGAGATTTAATCTGGCCCCTATGACGTTAAATGGACGGTCTCAATTGAACTGGACCGATACTAAATTGGTCGGGATTCTCTGGATTTTGTCCGTGAATTAAATGCAATTAGATATGGTTGATTTTTCTATTGCTGGCTATTACTTTGAATGAATATAGATCAATCTAATCATGAATAATTGTATGCTAAGTAATTAGCTTGAAAAATGATAACGATCCCTGCTCTGCTCTAAGTTCCCGTATCTGTCCTTAATGAGAATAGCTTGTGTATTAATTTTACGTTTATTTACAAATTCGTAGGGACGACAATTACCGTCAATTGTAAATGTATTCGGGATACTTGACATTAATTAATGACATGCACTTTCAGCGGTTGTGTATTCAGCTCAATTTACTTTGGGTAATATATTTACAGCTCACTTGCTAGTTGTTTAAATAAGTCAATACATGTTTTACAATTTTCTAAAACCTAAAAGCCAAATATTCAAATTTGAGTGCATATATACTTCGATATCTCTGTTATTCAAATTTGAGAAATCCAACTCCAATTATGTGGCTCATTAATTTAAATTTAGATTTCTCTTAAATTATAGAGGCCAAAAAATATTAACGGAGCTGTTAATTTGATCAGCCAGAAGCATCCCAACTTAATTAAAAAAAAATTAAATATCATGTTTATTTCCCATTTTTCAGAACAACAAACAGATATAAGGAAGCATAGAAAGATGTAACACAAACAGATAATAAGTTTAAACAACCATCTTGATAATAATGGACAAATTGATTGACAAATTAATTTTTGACTTGAGAAGGTTATCTAATTTTATCCAAATGATGATGATTGACAAATTGATTTTTTTTTTTTTTTTTTAGAAATAAGGATCAAGTCATTGTTTGTTTTATTGAATGAAGATATGTTACATTTGGGTTTTGATATGAAATCTTGTTACACAGAAAACAAAGAAAAATGGAATCAAGGTGATGGACAAAATGATTATTAAAATTCCTCGTGCTTGATGTTTTTAAACCATATTATCTTGATAACACTTGATAAGTTTGATAGTCTTCTGTGCATTTTATTACTTAAATTAATTATATGATTAATTAGGCTTTATAGTTGTCATTCTTATAAAAAAAAATTTAATGCTTGATTGAGATTTGTACTTGCAATATTTTTTATTTATTTCGGCAAACAAAAAGTTTGTATATATTAACAAGAACGTGTTTCATGACCTCATTAATTTTCATCATGGTATGATGATGAAACTATCAAAATTAGACCATTTGGAGACTTCATCTCCTCAAGAAACTTATGTAACATAGGTATGTCGTTAATTTGTATTACTTTTTAGAGGAGGGTTAAAATGCATTCAAATGCAATCTATTTTTTTTTTCTGTTTTTAAAGTCCAAATAATCAATTCGAACCATTAGATGCGATTTATATATTAAGATGTGCTTGGAGACCAAATTTTACATTTTTTGAAATTTTTTTACTATTTATTAAGCCACTTTGAAAATCGCTGATCCAATGGTCCAGAAAATATAAAATCAGCGATTTTCAAAGTGGCTTAATAAATAGTAAAAAAATTCCAAAAAATGTAAAATTTGGTCTCCAAACATATCTTAATATATAGATTGCATCTAATGGTTCGGATTGACTATTCGGACTTTTAAAATGAAGAAAAAAGATTTAAAATATAGGGTGCATTTGAGTGCACAAAAATTTGGATGCATTTGAACCCTCCTCTTCTTTTTAAATGTGTTATGAACTATATTAGTATTTCTTTGCTTGTGAGATGCAGAATTTGAACCAATTTATCACGCAAAACACTCAATTGCTAAACGAATTAGCAGCAAACAGTTGATATGTGTTATTTAGAATATTATTGCCTTATCGGCAATTCAATCATGCATATATTCATTTTTAATTGATCAATCTTCTTGTGCCCTCATTTTATAAGAGAAATTTCATAATTTATTTTGACTATGTATTCAATTAAGCAAGTAGGAAATTTTTACTTTAATGATTTTTAGAAAATTATAAGTACGAATTTTCAAAAACCTCAATAGTATAGCATAATTATCCGATCAAATGGATATAAACTATCAAACCAAACTTGTGTACTAGAATAATGTTTTGGTATTATTATATATTTGACGTCTTACAGACTTACACAATATTGTCAAAAAATAAATACTAATTTAATATATTTTTAGCATTCCATCAAATAATTTAATCTATTGTTGACTTTTTATGATTTTTGAATGGACGACAAAACTAATGTCAAATTGAACAAACTTAACATACGTACATTGCACATCACCAAAATACTAAAATATTAAAATATTGTACATATAAAAAAAAACGGAAGGAGGGACGAAAATCTATGTACACTAAAATTTTATATTATTTTATTTCCGGTGTTAACTTGTGTAATTTTCAATGTTGAATAGGTCTTGATTTTTATATGACTATTAATTACACGGTGGAGTCCGGGAAACGGTTAACGCTTGCCTTAATTGGTAGTATCCGTGTTAGTATCGTTAGGCTGTGCCTTTTCTCTGGATTTTGCTATAGAAGTATTTGCTTAGGGTAGAAGATATATTGGGCTCAATTGTGTGCTTCTTTGGTATACGTTATCCTTTCTTTGGTCGACATTTATTTTCTTTTCTTTTTTATTCTCCCTGACTATCTTCTCATTTATAGTAACAAATTAACAGTACCCTTTCGGTTGAAAAGATGCGTTATTTGCAAACAAAAGCCCCCTCCAAATTCGGCCGACTCAAGCAAATTGGAAACGGACGGTTCATGATCATTCTTAATTTTAACTTGACATGAATCTCAAAGCACAAAAAATATTGGCGTCTATGTACGCCATTCCGAATAGGCATTGTTTTGAGTTAATATATGGACCGTCTATTTCAATTTACTACAGTCAGGTACCTTAGAGGATTCGGATCACCCCACCCACCCACAAACACACACGCACACACACGCACGAAAACCCGTGTGCACAATCCACATTCACGCGCAGTGTCCCTACTAACATCGGTATTTATACTTTTGAATCAAGTGTTTATACGTACTATTACAATATGTCTTTATATATACTTATATAGTAATAAAAGCGGACATTGTTTGTTAAGAAACTTATATATATAGTTGAATTATACTTTTGAACTAGATTATTCATACTAACTAATCAAGTGTTTATATAACTAAAACACACACACACACATATAGAGAGAGTAAGGCTTGGGTGCTATGGATAGCATAGAGGGCCACCGTGCTATGGCTCAATATTTATGTTTTCAAAATCTAAATGGTCGATCCGAACCATTTATCTTGTTCTCCATATTAATATGTGTTTGGAGACCAAATTTTACATTTTTTGAAATTTTTTTACTATTTTATTAGTTAGGTACAAAATCACTTGATCTAAAAAATTATGCACCATTAAGATATTTGATTTTCTATCTATCTAAAAAAATAGTAAATTTTTTTTCAAAAAATGTAAAGTTTGATCTCCAAACACATATTAGTATGAAGAACAAGATGAACGGTTTGGATCGACCGTTTGGAGACCAAATTTTACATTTTTTGTAAATTTTTTACTATTTTTTTAGATAGGTAGAAAATCAAATATTTTAATGGTGCATAATTTTTTAGATCAAGTGATTTTCTACCTTGCTAAAAAAATAGTAAAAAAATTTCAAAAAATGTAAAATTTGGTCTCCAAACACATATTAATATGGAGAACAAGATGAATGGTTCGGATCGATCGTTTGGATTTTGAAAACTTGAATATTGAGCCGTAGCACGGGAGGCCTCTATGCAATCCATAGCACCCAAGCCTTACTCTCTCTCTCTCTCTATATATATATATATATATAGAGAGAGAGAGAGAGAGAGAGAGAAGCTACGCTACTCCATGAAGTAAAACGCGTTGGAGCTCCATGGCACTATATTTTTATTTTTGAAAATCTAAACGACCGATCCGAACCGCTCAACATGATCTCCATATTGAAATGTGCTTGGAGACCAAATTTTACTATTTATTAAGCAATTTAGAAAATCGCTGATCCAATGATCTAGAAATTTTTACTGTTTTTTACTGTTCACAGCAAAACAACAATTTTCAAAATTACTTAATAAATAGTAAAACAATTCCAAAAAAATGTAAAATTTGGTCTCTAAGCACATTTCAATATGAAGATCACATCTAACGGTTCGGATCAGTCGTTTGGACTTTCAAAATGAAAATACGGTGTGCAGTACAAACGTATTTTACTCCATGGAGTAGCGTAGCTCATCTCTCTCTCTCTCTCTCTCTATATATATATATATATATATATAAGGTAAGGCTACGGTGCTATGGGTTACATAGAGGGCTACAGTGCTATGGCTCAATATTCAAGTTTTCAAAATCCTAACGGTCGATCCAAACCGTTCATCTTATTCTCCATATTAATATGTGTTTGGAGACCAAATTTTACAATCGGCCATTAGATTCGACCATTAGAATTTTGAAAACTCGAATATTGAGCCATAGCACCATAGCCCTCTATGCAACCCATAGCACTGTAGCCTTACCCATATATATATATATAGAGGAGGGATCAAGTTACAACATTTTTTGAGTTACAACAAGTTACAACAAGCATTATTTACATTTTTAAAGTCTAAATCATCGATCCAAACCGTTAAATTTGATCTCTACAATAAAATATGCTTGGAGACCAAATTTTACATTTTTTAGAATTTTTTTACTATTTATTAAGGTGGGTACAAAAACTAGTCAAATTCATACCATTGAATTTTGTATCCACCTTAATAAATAGTAAAAAAATTCCAAAAAATGTAAAATTTGGTCTCCAAGCACATTTTATTGTAGAGATCACATCTAACGGTTTGGATCGACGATTTGGACTTTGAAAATGTAAATAATGCTTGTTGTAACTTGTTGTAACTCAAAAAATGTTGTAACTTGATCCCTCCTCATATATATATATATATATATATATATATATATATATATATAGAGTTAGGCTGGGGTGCTATGGATAGCATAGTGACCTCTATGCTACGGCTCAATATTCGAGTTTTTAAAATCCAAACGGTCGATCCGAACCGTTCATCTTATTCTCCATATTAATATCTGCTTGGAGACCAAATTTTACATTTTTCTGAATTTTTTTACTATTTATTAACTATTTTACAAAATTGTTGATCCAACGGTGACTGCACAAAACAGTAAAACCGTTGGATTAGCGATTTTCAAAGTGGCTTAATAAATAGTAAAAAAATTCAGAAAATTATAAAATTTGGTCTCCAAGCAGATATTAATATGGAGAATAAGATGAACGGTTTGGATCGACCGTTTGGATTTCGAAAACTCAAATATTGAGCCGTAGCATAGAGGCCACTATGCTATCCATAGCACCCCAGCCTAACTCTCTCTCTCTCTCTCTCTATATATATATGTGTGTGTGTGTGTGTGTGTGTGTGTGTGTGTGTGTGCTACAATGAGTTGCAAAGTAAAACGACTATTTTACTTCACACAATATCTTCATTTTCAAAGTTCAAATAGCCGATTCGAACCTTCCAACATGTTCTTCATAATAAAATATGCTTGGAAACTAAATTTTACATTTTTTGGAACTTTTTTTACTATTTATTAAGCCACTTTGAAAATTTGAAAATCCGGGTAAACAGTAAAAATTTCTGGACCACCGGATCGGCGATTTTCAAAATATCTTAATAAATAGTAAAAAAATTTCAAACAAATGTAAAATTTGGTCTCCAAGCACATTTCAATATGAAGATCATGTTTGTTGCACTTAGGGGCACCTCTAATTGAACAAAAACTGAAAATAAATTGCAATTGAAAGTAAATAGATGAGTTTAGAGAAATTGACACGCGGGATGATAACGGAGTTCGGTAAAACAATGGCCTACGTCTCCGGGGCGTCGCAACCTCTTTCTAGGTGCGCCTTTCTATTACCCAATACGAAAGAATTACAATTGTGAACCGTGAGCCCTTACAAAATGGGAAGTCACGGCCAACGAGAGATGAGTGCCGGCGAGCCCTTACAACCAAGGGAAGTCACACGAGCAACTCGAGGTTTGAGCCGGCGATCCCTTACAAACAAGGGAAGTCACACAAGCTACTCAAGAACAAGAGAAACACTCAATAGATCACTCTAACCTAATCTAGATCAAGATTAGTGAAGTAGGTTTGAGGTTGCTTGAGGGATTTTGAAGTTTTAAGCTCTCACAACAATGGAGTAGGCTAAGCTCTCAGAAAATTGCTTTTGAAATGATTAGGGTCGGCTCAGATTAGTTTGAAAGTGATCCCTTCAGTCTATTTATAGTGGCAGCTCAAAAATGAGCTGTTTGACATAAAATGTTACCAACGTTTTATTAAACGTTACAACGTTTTATTCAAATGCGATTTTAGGGTTTTAAATCTCTGACAGCTTAGTAAAACGTTACCAACGTTTTATAAATCGTTACAACGTTTGTAAAATGTCACAACGTTTGTATAACGTTATAACTTGATTCTTCTTTTGATCAGTTTGTTACTACTGATTATTATAAAACGTTACCAACGTTTTGAAAACATTCATAACGTTTTATCCCAATTTAATCAACCTCAAACATACTTTACCAAGCTTTTGATTTTACAATTTGTATTCTTGATAAAAGTCTTCGTGATTTCTTCAGTCCAAGCTTATTATATCGCAGTTCTTACTCTTCTTGGACCTATATGTTCTCAAAAATAGAAGAAATCGTAAAATTCAATAATTGTATGTTTTTGCAAATTAGTCAAATAGACGTCAAAGATTATTGTACGAACAACAATCTCCCCCTTTTGGCGATTTGCAAAAACATACAATGTGAGTAAGTGCATAAATCGAAAATTTTCAAAAATTAGTTACCCAATTTTGATTTTGCATGTTAAGCTATTTGTACCAATTTCTCCCCCTTTTGGAAATCGACGAAAGGGTGAAAAAAAAATTAGCACTAATTTAAAGTGCTCCCCCTCAAATTATGCACTCCCCCTCAATTTAATAATATGATACCGATAAAGCCCAAATGAAATAAAATTGAGGGATTACTCTAGCATTTTATACGACAATTTACAAGTTCATTTCAATTAGCAATAAAAATGATTGTCAATTTGACAAATTGATTCATATATATCATAATGCACATAACAATGAACACTAGCCAACGTTTGGTGAGAATACTGTGTTTTTACCTAAAACGTTATAACGTTTTTGTGAAGCTCTCGGACTTTTGAAGTCTCACAAAACGTTACCAACGTTTGGAAACCGTTACAACGTTTTCATTTGTACTTTTGCAATTTTTGATCCCTTGTCAGATAACCGTTGTAACGCTTTAAAAACGTTACCAACGTTTTGAATGAAACTTTTACAATGTTAGCCCCTTGTCAGATAATGGTTGCAACGTTTATAGAAACATTGTGACGTTTCTAAAACGTTGGAACGTTTTTGAAACGTTTATGTAACGTTTTGGTGCACCTTTCGGACTTTTGAAGTTTCATAAAACGTTACCAACGTTTCCCCAAAACGTTACAACGTTTATGGTGTGGTTTATCTCAGAATTTTGGCTAAGTATTAGAAGTAAAAACGTTACAACGGTTTCAGAAACGTTATGTAACGTTTTTATGGTGCCTTCGGACTTTTGAAGTTTCACAAAGCGTTACCAACGTTTTCAAAAACGTTATAACGTTTTGTTCCTGCAGGACAATCTTTAAATGAACTATTTTGATTGCAATTAATTATATTGAAATAAGCTATGAATATGTCTATTCTCTAAGTTCAAACATGCCTAATTTAAATCGTAATTCATTGTGTTGTTGAGTATTTAGGGGTTTTGTGAATATATGGCAATTTGTTCTTTGGTGTCGATATGTATGAGTTCAATTTCACCTTTTTCTATATGATCCCTAATAAAATGATGCATTATCTCTATGTGCTTGGTTCTATAATGAAGCACCGGATTTTTGAATATCATTATGGCACTAGTATTGTCACACATAATTGGTATGTTGCGGAAGCGAATTTCATAATCATTCAGAGTTTGGATAATCCATAAAATTTGTGTACAACAACTATCAATGATCAAAGTATTCATTACGAGATTTAATCAAACACTCCTACCTTGTTTAATCTCCCCCTTTGTTTTTAGCAATTTGAATAAATTAGGGGAGATTTTGTATGAATTTAAACTAGTTTAGCTTTAGGAATCCAAACAACATTTGGGTTGTTGTCTCCATTCCTAAACCTACACTCTAAGGAGGCATGACCAATTTTGCAACAATAATTACAAAATGTAATTGATGGCTTTTGAGCAATAGAACCTTCTTTGAAAGTGGCATGGTATTTTGTTTTCACTTCATGAATTTTGTTCTTTGGATTAACAAATGACATATTTGTAACTCTAGATGTAACACTTTTAGTGTTGTTAGACTCAATTCTATTGTGATGTTGGGGAACATCTTTTGTTAAACCATTTCTTTGAGTTTGATTTTGTAAAACATTTTTATTTTTGAGTTCATAAAACCATCCATCCGGTCCTTTGAAATAAGTTTTGTTTGACCATTTTGGATTAAATGTGTTCCTATCACTATTTTGAAAATTTTTGTTCTTATAATTTTTATGATTATACTTATACCTAAATGCATGATTTTGTTTAGCATTTGAGGTTTGAGAGGTATTCCCTTTGTTTGAGTCCTTTTGCAATGAATTATTACCCTTTTTGGTAAAAAATTGATAAGTAGAATACTTATCACAATTAAACTTAAGTTTATAATTTTTGGTGTTTGAAGTTTGTATATGTTCCCCTTTTCCTTTCGGGCCTTGTATGTGGTTAGATTCGAATGAGGATTGACCCTTCTCGAATCCAAGACCAATTTATCCATTTTGCGATAAGATTGCCCATTGATTAAACTATCCACATAATAAGGATCTAGACTAGTGACATTTGAAAATTCACTAGGAGACCTTAATGCTCTATTTTCGGTCTCTAAGGTTTGAACTTTAACCTTTAATATGCTTATTTCACCTATGTGCGATGCTTTTAATTTTTTATTTTCAAGTTCTAACATATCATTTTTAGCAATTAATTTTTGAATAATACCTTCCTTTTCAACCAAGGTTCTATTTGAATCATCAATGAGAGATCGCAACCTAAGTTCATCATCATACCGTGTTAGAGTCTCATTTGTGAAATTGCTTGTATCATTGGTTTCTAACCGATTGGTACACAAGTCATGTTTGGTCTCATCAATTGAATCATTATATTCTTCACCACCTTCTTCCTCATCGGTCAATTCATCTTCGGTATCAAGATCATTAAGACCAAAATTTAAATGTACCTCATTAGTGGAGCTAGTTGAGGCTTCTATTTCATCACCCTCCTTATTGATGTTTTTTGATTTGACAAGGTCTTTAAGGAATTCAATGGTGGTCTTATCGGTGATATTCTTGCTTGCAATAATCGAGTCGACATCAATTGCCGAGAGACCTTCATCTACACTTGCCATCAATGCAAGGTTTGTCTCTTGTTCATTTTCCGACTCCGTGTCGGATTGCTCCGCCTCGCTCTCATTCGAGAATAAGGCTTGTAAGGCTTTAGCCTTTTTCTTGGCCTTGTATCCGTCCAATTGGAAGCAAGTTTGAGTGGTGTGCCCTTTTCTATGACATGCGAAGCACATCACTCTTTTGTTCTTCTCTTCTCGTTCCTTGTTGTAATTTCTTTCGAGATCTAGCATGTCTTGAAACATTTTGGATAGGAGAAGAGTGTTTTTGGAGGTTTCATGATCAATTTTGTTGATAAATTGATCATTTGAGAGATGGGTGTTTGAGGAGCTAGGAAAGTTACGGTTTTGTGCCGAGAAAGCTACGGTTTTGGATTTTGAGTTTTGCTTCAAATCACCGGATTGTCGAAGTTTTTCTTTGAAGCTCCTAAAATGTGCATAGAGGTCATCCGGTGTGAATGTGTCATGCGTGCCTTGGATTGCTTCTAGAGCACTCACCAATCCGGACCATCTATCCCTCATAAGCATCACCCTCAATAGCTTTCCTACAATTTTATTGTTAGAAAGTGGTTCTCCCAATTCGGTAAATTCATTTTGGATATGCATAAGTCTATTATACATATCCTCAATGCTTTCACCATCTTCAACCTTAAAGGTTTCAAATTTTGCCTCTAGACCGGTTATTTTGGTTCGTTTGATTTGGGTATTTCCTTCATACCGGTTTATAAGAGCATCCCACATTTCTTTTGCACTTGAAGCACTACCAAAGAGTGAGGCAACCGATTCACTAACCAAGTTAATTATGGCATTAATTGCAAGATCATTGTCTTTCTTGGTTTGTTTAGATTCGGGAGTCTCGATTTTAATGTCGGTGGTAGTGGTAGTGAATATTGGTGTATACCCCTTGTTAACCACATCCCATAACTCAAGAATGTTTAGATAATTGATCATGGTTTTCTTCCAATGCATAAAATTTTTGGTCGAATTGCCAAAAATTAGGGGTTCCTTCACGGGTCTATAGGGTGCCATTTGACAAGTTGATCTAACTCTAATTAAGTGTGTCTTAATTCGAGTAACTTGCTCTGATACCACTTTGTTGCACTTAGGGGCACCTCTAATTGAACAAAAACTGAAAATAAATTGCAATTGAAAGTAAATAGATGAGTTTAGAGAAATTGACACGCGGGATGATAACGGAGTTCGGCAAAACAATGGCCTACGTCTCCGGGGCGTCGCAAGCTCTTTCTAGGTGCGCCTTTCTATTACCCAATATGAAAGGATTACAATTGTGAACCGTGAGCCCTTAGAAAATGGGAAGTCACAGCCAACGAGAGATGAGTGCCGGCAAGCCCTTACAACCAAGGGAAGTCACACGAGCAACTCGAGGTTTGAGCCGGCGAGCCCTTACAAACAAGGGAAGTCACACAAGCTACTCAAGAACAAGAGAAACACTCAATAGATCACTCTAACCTAATCTAGATCAAGATTAGTGAAGTAGGTTTGAGGTTGCTTGAGGGATTTTGAAGTTTTAATCTCTCACAACAATGGAGTAGGCTAAGCTCTCAGAAAATCGCTTTTGAAATGATTAGGGTCGGCTCAGATTAGTTTGAAAGTGATCCCTTCAGTCTATTTATAGTGGCAGCTCAAAAATGAGCTGTTTGACATAAAACGTTACCAACGTTTTATTAAACGTTACAACGTTTTATTCAAATGCGATTTTAGGGTTTTAAATCTCTGACAGCTTAGTAAAACGTTACCAACGTTTTATAAATCGTTACAACGTTTGTAAAACGTCACAACGTTTGTATAACGTTATAACTTGATTCTTCTTTTGATCAGTTTGTTACTACTGATTATTATAAAACGTTACCAACGTTTTGAAAACGTTCATAACGTTTTATCCCAATTTAATCAACCTCAAACATACTTTACCAAGCTTTTGATTTTACAATTTGTATTCTTGATAAAAGTCTTCGTGATTTCTTCAGTCCAAGCTTATTATATCGCAGTTCTTACTCTTCTTGGACCTATATGTTCTCAAAAATAGAAGAAATCGTAAAATTCAATAATTGTACGAACAACAATGTTGAGCGGTTAGGATCGACATTTTGAATTTTAAAATCACAAAATATGAGTGTAAAGTAAAATAGTTGCTTTACTTCGGAACTCACCATAGCCCATCTCTTTCTCTATATATATGTTCATATCATTACAGTACGTGTTTATACTAGTGAAAGTAGTTAAAAATGTTTAGGTAAATCCTTCCAAGAGCGTTAGAAGCCCATCCACACCCAGTCTCGCCCATCCCTTGTGGCGTACTTCAGTATATTATTTTGTATACTATTATAGAAAATGTTTATATTCCTTATTGTCAAAACAGATATTTATACTAATTAAAGTGGACAACAAGAAAATTATTGTGTTAAGAAAGTTGAATTCACTTTCAAACAAGATTTTTATATTATTTTATGTGTTTGCAAATTCATGGAAATCAATATACATAAATTCATATAATAATTGAACAATTGCATATTAGAGGGGGATCGGATGACATTTTTTATTTGTGACATCGTGCATTTTTAAAGTTCAAACAGTCGATCCAAACCGTTCAATATGATGAATATCTTATACTGTGCTTGCAGATCAAATTTTACATTTTTTTTGAATTTTTTTAATATTTATTAAGTATTTTATAAAATCGTTGTTTTCAGACCATTTAATTTTTGTATCCATCTTAATAAATAGTAATAAATTTAAAAAAATATATAAAATTTGATCTTCAAGCACATTTTAATATATTCATCATGTTGAATAGTTTAGATCAATTGTTTGGACTTTGAAAATGCATGGTATCAGAGCTTCTACATTCCTAAAATTATTAGAGTTTCTAATTTGATGTGGTAGTTTCTAATCTAGTTTCAAGGATGTGGGAGAGTTTTTTATTTACAAACTATGTAAGAAAGTTTTGTATTAAGAAACTATTTATAAACTCTATGTTGGTCAAATGATTGGCTCAAATTGTTTCTTCTTTTTAATTTATTTTTGACGTGGCTTAATAGAAACTATAAAATGAGTTTCAGGGATGTGAGAATTAGAAACTTGAGAGACCATAATTTAAAAAATAATTTAAGTCATTTAGAAATCATGTTGAGTTTTAGGAATGTAGATGCTCTTATCCAATATCATCAAAAAATGGTGTCATTCGATCCCTCCTCTGCATATTAAAATTTTCTAAGAAGGTAAAAAATGAATTATGAAATCTCAGTATTTTGTTAAGAAGAAAAGGACGTAAATATATGAGAGAAGATCTACTATGAAGAAAGGACGAAATGATAAATACATATATGTGCTTGCTAAAAACAGATGGGCGAGAAGTCATAAAATAAAATAAAAAAGAAGGGGTGTTAAATCAAAAACACAAAAAACATATGGGATGGATCTTAAAAAGGAGACCAGAGAAAGTGAATATTTGTTTTATGGGGCTTGAAATATAAAATGAGGTGATGTTTCATTATTTAAAAAATATTCATAACTTTGCGTTCACAGAAAAAAAAAAAAAAAAAAGATAACTTTTTTGTTTATTTTGTGAAATACATCTGCTTATTATATCTTAAGTCCCCATAAATTTAAAATACAAAAATATATTAATAAAATTTACCGGCTGCTGCTTTTCTTCGGATTATGATTTATGCATAGGGGTGAAAACGGAGCCGGATTATCCGGCGGATATCCGCTCCGTATCCGGGAATTATCCGAATCCGGATTATCCGGATTCGGATAATTCCCGGATACGGATTCGGATAATTTTCGGAAATCCATAAAAGATCCGGATACGGATACGGATTCGGATACGGAGTCATAAACGGAGCGGATATCCGGATTATCCGGATTCGGATAATTTGGCTGGACTCATATAAAAGAGGAATAAATATTTGCTATAGGTGGGATTTGAACCCATGTTCTCCCATCTCAATGCCTTTAGACTAAGCTTCAAACCACTACACCACAACATCTTTTGTTACCATACACTTATTTGATATATATATATTATATGAATAGATTATCTCTCATCTCTTATAAGTTCATTAATATTTATATTTAATATTTTAATTAATATTTGTATCTTAGAAGTTCATATATATTAATTATCCGACCATTATTCGTTTTATATCCGTATTCGAATCCGTATCCGTAGACTATCCGTTCCGTATCCGTATCCGTTTAAGGCGGATTTGGTTTTAAATTTTGATATCCGTTTACTATCCGTTTACTATCCGTATCCGTATCCGTATCTGCTCATTATCCGACGGATGCGGATATGGTATCAGCATTATCCGCTCCGTATCCGCTCCGTTTTCACCCCTATTTATGCACCACTGAGCAACATACTTCAAATAATTAAAAAAAATGGTCGTGTTTAATAAAATATTTACCTGACATTTTATAGGAAGTCGGCAATGAGAGTGGTAGAATAAATAAAGAGCTGAGATTCTAAGACAATTGTAGGGGAATCTGATCCAACGGCTTGTATAATAAAAGAATGATGAAGTCCTGATTCGCTCGATCTGCACGCACGCAACCCGAAGAAAAGAAAATTGTACCACGTAGAAAGAGAGACAACAGAGAGATAAAGCATGGGCCCCGCGCAGAAACTAGAAACCGACTATCTGTTACGTTGTCTCGCGGATCAGGCTTAAAAGAGTCTCGCGCCGCTATAACTTAAATTAAGATCTTCAGAAACCTGTGCTGTACGGTAAGAGTGTGCACAATCAATGACAGTAAACATGCCAAAAGCTAGGAGCTTCTCGCCTTGTGCCCTTGTCATGTCATATGACTCGCCACATAATGTGTGTTTTTAGAAGCCGCCATCGGGAGTTCCGTTATAAATTTTACTTTTGTGGAGAAATTAATTGTTGTAATTGGGTCTCATTATATTCCGACATTTTTATTTTTACTCAATTAACAAAATATTTTAATAATAATAACTATGATTGAAGAATATTTTTAAAAATACTCAAACCGTAGAATTTTAATTCCAAACCGTAGAAAAATTTCACGGCTCCAAGTCTCTTTTTTTTTTTTTTTTTACAAAACAAAATTTTTATTTTTTGTATTGAAATATTAGAAATATTGAATATATTTCTTTGGAAAATAGATGGAATACAATATAATTTAATTTATTAGAAAGACCGTAACAAATAGCCCGGCAACATTTTTTAGGCTTGATTTTTCGCGGCTGTAAGAAAAATTACTATATTTCATTATGTATTATTGTAAAACAACTAAAATGCTTGGATTCTGAGTTATTGATCTCGATTCAAAAGTTACTTCTAGGTAATACATAAATTATTGTCATCCTTCTAATACATTTAATTTCTAAAAAGTTGTATCTATTTTGAGAATTATTTTTTAAAAACAATAATTAAATAACTTAAAGTTTTTTTTAAAATAAATACAACTTTTTAGAAATTAAATGTACTAGAAGGATGACAATATTTTCTATATTACCTAGAAGTGACTTTTGAATTGGGATCAATAACTCAGAATCCAAGCATTTTTATTTTTTTACAATAATACATAATGAAATATATTAATTTTTCTTACAGCCGTGAAAAATCTGGCCTGAAAAATGTTGATCTAGGTTATTTGTTATAGTATTTCTAATAAATCAAATTATATTGTATTCCATCTATTTTCAAAGAAATATATTCAACATTTATCATATTTCAATTCAAAAATAAAAAAATAAAAAAGCTTGGAATATATACAACATTTTTTCACGGTTTGGAATTAAAATTTCAAGTCGTGGAAAAAATTCACGGTTTGAGTATTTTTAAAAATATTCCTAAACCATGGTTATTATTATTAAAATATTTTGTTCATTGGGTAAAAATAAAAATGTCGGCATTATATTACAGTACGTGATAATCCCTTTTCTAGTTGTAATAATCTTATGCAACTAAAATAGCGAAAAACATTAACGTATTATCACAATTAAATAGTAAAAAACATTCACATATTCACGTATAATCTTATGCAACTAAAATAGTGAAAAACATGATTTGATCAAATGTAACTTCACCGATCACATTTAGTTACATTTTTTAAAGGTGTTAAATAGTTTATGAAAAACAATATAAAAAGAGGAGTTAAAACAAATTATAAAAATTGAAAAATAACAATTAAGGAATAAAGCATATTCATTTCATTTGTAAATTAAGTACGAATGTACATAGATGTAATAATTATATTTCAATTGTCTAAATGTGGAGCAATTGCTCATTTAATAGTTTTCTAAATTAACAACTTTGCGAAAAAGTATCATATTATTATAATATTTAATATGTCTCACCAATTAAGAGTAAAATGCATCGCATAAATAAAAAAATCGTGTTAAAATTGTTGACATGACAGGAAAAAAAAATTCTTTTTTGCAATTTCAATTCTCGTACTTTAGTTGTATGGAAATTGCGGAGAGATCATGCACATGATGGTCTCTGTCATCTTGATCCTTTATTTGAATTTAGTTTGTGCCTTGTCATTTTCAGTGAAAAAGATATTGTTTCTTCTTGAAAGGAAGCAAATTTATGACATGACCTACCTTCCAGTATGTTCTATGTGGCGAACATGAGAATGGTTTGATGATATTAAATGTTACAATCCGAGTTCAAAAGCTGGGTGATTCGCATTTAAATTTTATAATGCGAATGGTTTGATGATATTAAATTAACGATAATTGATGTATTAATATGAATATAATTGTCAGATTATCAGATTATTTTTATGTCTCGTAGCATATCTATAATTTTACTTTTTAGTTTTAAATTTTTATTTAATTTGATTTGAATTATTATCTAGATTGTTGAATACTTATTGTCAATGCACAAGTTGATTGTTCTTTTAAAACGGAGCGGATACAAAGCAGATACTGGTAAAATTATATCTATATTCTTTTTTCTTTTTTTTTCTTTTTTTTTCATTTTTTGGATATGGATACGGAGCAGATAACAGACAAATACGGATACAGGTCCGAATCAAATTAGATATTAATTACAATTAAAATAATATAAAAAAATATTAAAATTCAAAATATTTGTAATTATAACAGTGAATAACATAAATTTTTCATAATATATATTAAAATATATGATATATATCTACTATTCAAATACGAATAATTGAAACGTAAAACTATATCAATATCCTTATCTATGTGGATATTCAGATATCAGATATCTATATCTAAGTTTTCAAATACGAATTGAATACGAATTGAATATTATGCCTACCGTTTTCACCAATAAAACAGAACACAAGTCTAACAGCCGTAAAGTACCGCCCTTTCTTCAATAAATTATGTACAGTTTTGGGTAGATTGTGTAGAATTTGCGTCATTTTTTTTAGTGTCACCTTAATTTTATATATGGGCCTGCTCTTTTTTTAACAAAAGAAAGAAAATAAGAACTCATTTCAGTGTTTTAATTTTTCTCAATATTACTCCGAATTAAATAATTCAAAGAAGAAAATTTTTCCCATGAGGTTTGATGAGAACTCAACCGTCTGATTTGTGCATGTACATATTGACAGCATTAAAAGCCCTTTTCTTTAGAGGTGTGATTTTTGTCCAAAACGGTCGGACCTAAATTATTGGATTTGCCCCAAACTCACACGAACCCTTTAAATTTACAGAGCCGTTCAAATTTATTAAGTTTTAAACGTTTTCGCATTCATCTCATAATGGATCCGACGATTTAGATTTATTAAAAAAAAGGCTCTTTTTGACAAAAACTATTTCCTTCTTCCTGTGGGTTCTAAATTGATTTTAGAAATAGAAATCCAGATAAATAGGCCCAAACCAAGACCGCAATCCACGAGCCTTTGTATTTCGAACTGCGTTTTCGATTTGAGAAATCCAAGTTTAATACAAGGCCATAATTTTAAAGCCCAACATACTTGAGTTTTAGAAATTCAATAGTCTGATCGGAACGCCAATTCTCCAAATAAAACGCGAAATGGAATCGATCGTCGTTTCTAATTTTCTGATTGGAAGTAAGACTCAGAAGACTCGGAACGCAATTAGCGACGAGAAATGACTTCACTTACCACGATTTGGAGGGAAAATTTTAAGGCTTACGGGAAATGACTTCACTTGCGACGATTAGGAGGGAAAAATTTGCTCGTGAAAATTGATGAGTTTTACTTTTAATTCATTCTGTCAAAACTGGCGCTTATTCTTTTTCCATCTATACCCTTTACCTTTCGCTTCTTGAATGCGTATCCTCTGCATCAACTCTAAAAGGAATTTAACTGTCAAATTTTAAATGGAGCCAATTTGACTCTTGCTTATGATATAAGGCTCTTTAATATTTGTGCAGATCTAATTTGCACGAATCTTAAAACACACCGGATGGTCAGGATTTATTAACTCAAAAGATTCTCTTTTGAGTTAATGCAGAGGATACAAATTCTAGCTTCTTACGTCTGAATGAGTGGTAAAAAAGCTCATAACTCGTGCATCAATCGTGACTCGCACTTGACTCGCTTGTTACTAGATCGAACTATTAACGAGCCAGTTTGCCACTAGCTCGGTCCAGAATTAATGAGTTCGAGTTAGGGTCTAACCTACTTGCTAGCTCGGCTAGGCATCAATTTGTGAATTTATATGAATTTATGTGCATTTTATACTGACTGTCTCAGTTCAGCTCGATCGAAATTTTTTGTAGAATTTATTTTCTTCTTAAAACAAGATCCAGCCAAACCCAGTGAGCCAGCTTGTCATCTCGCGAGCTAGCTTGGATTGATTTGTCACGAGTTCGAGTTGAGGTTTTAGCTCAGATGTCCTAGGTCCAGTTCGCTCAGGTGTAGCTCGGTCCAAAATTAACAAGCTGAGTTAGAACCTAGCTCGGACCGAGCCAACTCGTTGACACCCCTAGTCTGAATGTTCATCTTCGACCTGTTTCCAATAAGAACGGAGGAGGGAAATGGGCAGTCCTACGAGCTTGGCCAGCATGATTCGAGCGCGTAGTTGTGCACTTCTGGTACAGTTCAGCTTCCCGTCAACTGCGAGCTTCTCGAGGTAATTAATCTCCCTAATTGACAATCCGAGGTTTCTCCTCCTTTGTTAATTCGTTTGTGTGTGAAGTATCTGGTGTCATTGGCCTGTTAGTCCTTTTTGGTTGTGGAGGCATCTCCTAAATTAGGATTCTTTTTTGCAATTACATCTTTGATTTTAGTTGTTGAGAATGTTGAGGCATAAATCAGTCATGCTTAAATTGGGAATCGAATCGTTTCTGTCTCCAGAGTCACTGCAGAGTGAGCTCCCATTTAATCCTAAATCCAAAACCATTTTAATCCTAAACCCTTTAACAGTAACCGAATCCACACCGTAGTGACTCTGGGGAAAGAAATTTCCTGCACCCCAGCAGACAGGAGATCTGATTCCCTTAAACTGTACGCATTCATGTATTCCTTAATTTGGTGCATATTCCCTTTCTCCTCATTTTTACTTTTTGACTAGCAGTTCCCCGTCAAGAGTTGATTCATTTTTTTGTTGTTGTTGAATTTTCAACTCACCCTATCATGGCCAACAAAATTGCTTCTTGAGAATTCACTGGCAAAAGTTATGTTAATTTACCTGTGTTTGAACACTATGACATTGGTTATCACATGAGGGAACATGAGAGTGTTATATAAACCTTTTCCCTGGATCACTTTATTTGTTGATTTAGTGATGGCTTATATTATAGATAAAGGAAAATTAAACAGCATTTACTATGAATTTTCTTAACTAGTTTGATTATGATATTTAGTATTTTTTTACTCGGCCATAATGTCATCATTTTGTTAATATATAGGTGACAATATTTTGTTAATACGATGGCATGACTTAAACTAGGATGATATTTTGCTAAAACGCAAGGGATTCTATTATGAATGTTTGCGTTTATCCTTTGTTTTTTGTATTTTGGTGTGCTTCATTAAAGGCTATCCTAATTTTAATTATTATAAGCACAAGTGATGTATTTTGTGGAGGCTGTTCTTGACATTTGCATCTTTTTTTCAGTAGTATACTTCTCAAATAGTTTAATTTCTTCTTTCTTGCCTAGTAATTTATATTTTCTTTATTAGATCAAGTTGTGCTTGATTTTGGTAGGTCAATTTCAGCTTGTTAATAATAGGCCACCAACCCTCAAAAGTAGCTGTCAGTTCAGGAGGCCACATGGCAACGGGCTGACGACAACATGACCGCTGGTATCAATGGTACCAATGCTAGCACTGAAGACAATGGTGCACCTGGTACTACCGGTATGGTTTCTGGTATGAAAGTGTTTCCGAGGGGGACCAACACAGAGAGGAAACAACAGTGCGATGGTACCACTGAAGATACTAGTACAGCTGATGCAGTTACTGGTACTGAAAGGTTTGCAAGGATGAACAACAAAAAATCGTTGTCGCTATGCGGTCGCTGGTACAGAGAGGGTTGTATAAGTCTATAAGATACTGACAAAAACAATACTTTAACACACCTAAATATTTATATCTGACTTTCCTAAAATTTATTTAATGCAAATCAATTGGAGAAGATAAGACTGTTGACTTTGAATGGTAAACCACTCTGTTCCACAATGGCATGTTTCATGACAAATAAAATAAAATCATAGAATTATTTAAATGAATCCAGATAAGAAGGATACATCTCCATTTATTTGGATTCAACTACCAAACCACCTTCTCCAGATCCCCTTCCCTCTTCTCAGACCATGGCAGCTCATACCATCATAAGCTATGCCTTACTAGCTGCATACATAAGTGTCGTCGGCGCAACTGATTACACGGTAGGCGATTCTAACGGATGGACGATCAGCATAAATTACATGGCTTGGTCGACAGAATACAACTTCACTGTAGGCGATGCCTTGCGTAAGAAATTAAAATCTCATCTGATCATTTAAATTGATGAACTATTTTTACAAATTGTCAATTAATGCTCACTTTAATTTGCAGTATTCAACTATGTCAAGGGGCAGCATAATGTATACGAGGTAACACCGGCCTCGTTTAGGTCATGCAATGCGACAAATGGCACGTTGAAAAGCTATAATTCTGGCCTCGACATCGTAAACCTGACGACAGCAAAGGAATATTGGTTTATCTGCAATTTCAGAGATCACTGCACTGTCGGAGGCATGAAATTCACTATTAATGTGTCAGAACCGGCAGCTCTGTCTCCTGGGGACATGACTTCACCGCCACCGCCACCGCCGAATCTGCATCCGCCACCACCGCCTAGTGCTGCTGTCAGACAAGGCATAAATTGGAGCTATTGCGCTATTCTTTTAGTTATTTTGTGGTGTGTTTCTTTTCATTGATTTGGTTTCTCCCTCATTTTGACTTGGCTTGTACTTGAAGTTCTGATATTATTTTTTGTTCCATTAGAAACAAGTTTGCATGTTCATTTTTTGGACTCGGTCTCCGGGGCCCCATAGAAGGTGAAGTATATTTATTTATTTCTTTTTTCTTAAAGGTTGTTGGTCCAAGTAGTGGTTGCAATTGCATGTACATTGTTGAAAATGATTGGATGCTTTTTAGTGAGAATATATATATTATTGTTATTTTTCCAAAAGATTAATGATGATGGTTGATGTTTCAAAAAGGCAACTAGCTTAACTACTGATAACAAAATGTTTGCTTGTTTGTTTATAAAATCGTCAATGGCGCCTGTTTTCTTAGTATACGGACAGGTAGAAAGGTACAAGTGGAGAAAAAAATTCACCAACTTATTAGTTCTGCACTGAAATGAAATTAATTAATAAACAAATTTACGCAACACCGTAAATCCGGGAGGTTGAAATTGTTAGAATAATTTGCACAAAGTTGCTGGAGATTTTGCATTCTTCGGCTATTGCCAATTTGCAACTAATGAGTCTAAACAAAAGATAATTTTTGCTAAGTTTTGTTGAGAATGATAATTTAATTCCATTGAAATATGTATTTCGTCAAAATTCATGTTATAATTTTAACTCGTTCAGAGTCAGTTAGGATTTAACTCGCTAATAATTTGAGTTGAAATTGGCTCAAATTAATTGCTTCGGTTGACTTATGAATTGAGTCTAAGTTGTCTCAAACTTGCTTATTACCAACTCAAATTGACTTGATATATTAGAAATAGATGATGTATATAAAAATTGAGGAGGATTCAAATGCACCTAAATTTTTGTGCATCAAAATGCACTCTATGTTTCAAATTCTTTTTCTCCGTTTTTAAAATACAAATAGTCAATCCGAATAGTTAGATGTGATCTATATATTAAGATGTGCTTGGAGACCAAATTTTACATTTTTTAAAATTATTTTACTATTTATTAAGCCACTTTGAAAATCGCTGATTTTATATTTTTTGGATTATTGGATCAGCGATTTTTCAAAAGTGGCTTAATATATAGTAAAAAAATTCCAAAAAATGTAAAATTTGGTCTCCAAGTACATCTTAATATATAAATCGCATCTAATGGTTCAGATTAACTATTCAGGCTTTAAAAACGGATAAAAATGATAGAGTACATTTGGGTGCACAAAAATTTGGGTGCATTTGAACCCTCATAAAAATTTTGATATACCAGAAAAAATCATCTATATTTCTAAACAAATTCAATATTTTAATAGAGAAAATAAGAAAAGCAACTGAGTTAGGATTGATAGAATTCTTAGGCATCTGCTTCCTCACTCGGCTTCGTATTTATATGCCCAAAACAACTTCGAACAATACAATTTGCCTGTAAAGCATTGAAAATTGCTATGTATCTGTTTATTCGTCTTAAATTACATAAGGAATCTTAGTGATGTTAATCAAAATATTGTTGCAAACAATTTTATATTACTATATCTGATTAGAGCACGCAAATGATTTAAATTTTCTAATTTGTGTATTCTGAAACGAAAAGAAAACTTCATAGTTGTTTGATGCCAATTTGGACTTTCACAAGATTAGATTTTCATTAGAAATTAGTTGTTTGATACCTCTCTACATGGCTTTTTGAGCTTAGTGCCAATATTGGTTCTTTGCCATATTTAGTTTGTGTTAGAATGTATTTTTCTTGTCAGTATTTGGAGCATGACTAGTTTGCCTTTGTGAGGGCATTTTGTTTTACTGATACTTGTTTTTATTATTGGAATGATTCCAGTTTTTATAACTGTGCTAGTTCTAGATTTTTGGAGCTAGCTACAGCAAGATAATGTAATTTCTAATGAAATCAGTGGAAAAAATCTCACTTTTTCAAAAAAAAAAAATTATTGAAATGTGCACATTGTAGATGTTTTGCTATAATACTATGTGATCACAAGTTGATTCCACAATTAAGTCAAAGTAATAACAAATCGAATGTATTTAAAACTACAATTATGTAAGATCGCAAACATAAGTCAAAATCTTCAATAAGTGTCAGATAAACCTTTCCAGGAATGACCACATCAACCTCACATTTAGAGAGGAATAAGGAAAAAGAATAGCAAAATGATATGACAAAAATGCTAAGGATCTCCCACACTATCCCCAAACCCAAACATGCCCACATTACACAATCTAACTCTATATAAATATATAAATATACAACCTGCCTAATAGTATTATATCTACTGCAATATCTGCCTATTCAACAATTTCTGTTTAAATGATTCCCCTCCAAAATTATGCATTTCATTTGTGGTCTCTGCGGCTAGAATTTGCAGTAGCAGACTCAATGGTAGGGTCCCTCGGCTGATTAGCAACAGGCTCCACCTGCAGTGAAGGAGGTAATATCCATGTCATCCAATTCTCACGCCTCCTAATCTTGTTGCCCTATAATAGCAAAAAGAAAAAAAAAATATGTAAAAAGAGGGGCTAAGAGTTGATTTTAGATAAATAGTTATACTTTATATACTATACCAACAGGGTACCACCATTCCATTATTTTTATTTTACCATAATGTTTAATATCATAGACTAAATGAGGTTCAAAGCTTTATGGTTTGGTAACCATGTACCTATTGTATGGCTTTCAGAAAACCGAGACAAATTTATCCATAATTAGTATAGAAAAGAGAGCACTTGTACCTGAACTTCAACCACAGTTGAAGCATTAAGACTTTCCAGAATAAATTGCAAATTACCACTCATTTGTTTCACCTGCCATGCATAATCAATATAGTAACATAGTCAGGAATACAACCAAATAATAAAAAGAAAAGAAAATGATAATAGTGTAAACACATAACAATGACATTCTTCTATTGTAAACAAATATAATTGTAGTAGTTACAAATTTTTTTTGAAAAAGGCACTAAAATGTTAATTAAAAAATGAGAAAATAATATTTTTCAACACAATTTAACAATGCTCGTTATCAAATGGGCCACAAATTTTCTATTATTGAATGGAAATAACACAATATAACGAAAGATAGTGTACTGTTATCATGACTATCAATCAGTTTTAACTTCCATGCATACATAAATGTCAAAAATATTGGGGCAACTATTTAGTGCTTGTCATGTAAGGTATGCATCAACTTCTATCCCATGCATTAGAATTCAGGATGTACTAAAGGCTTATATAATTCTTTCAAACGATGTTTACAAAAGATATGTTTCTTTGAATTCAATTTTACTAATTGTTTCCTTCAATATATATAACTTTATACTAAATATCACTCATCGCAACAAATATAAAACAAAGGTTGGTACATCGATATCAACAAAAGACTGGATATTATAACTCAAGCAAATACTATCAAAGAACAACACGATATAATGCAAATACTATCATCATACTTTCTTTTAATGCACTATCAAATTATTGATCAACACGTGTTGACTTATGCGAAAATAGCGTATATTATAAGTTTTAAGTTAAGAATGTAATAGGATAAACAATACTTACCCGCTTAAAGTCCGCAACAACATAAATTGGCACCCATCCCTGCTCATCCATTTTCTTGCGCAAATGGGTATCTGTGACTAGATTTTCAATGCTGAAAAAACAAATACATTAAGTGACATACATATTTCAAGCTGTAGAGGACAATGAGCAATGCCAAACTTGTGCAAAAATAAAGTACCTGAAGTAGTATTCGATCTGCTTTAAAATCAAATTCCTTAACTTGAGTACTTCAACATAACTTGGTGCAACCCACTGCGGATTTGTTAGTGGTACATGTCCATACATTGCATAATAGTAGTCTATCCAATCAAACAGAAGACCATCAAAGTTACAAAATTAGTTAACATGACATGATTTTGACAAACCCACAATTTGTGTATAAAAATTGGAAACATTTCCAAATATTGATTCTTGACCATTTTTGTCATATTTATTTTGAAAAATCCTAAGCTAAATAATCTCAAGTATACTTATCACATATCAATGTTTCTACTGGATACCAACGACTTATATCTACGTTGACCACAAATTTAAATACAAGTATAGGTTAGATTATCCTCCCCTAACTCAGCTATCACTCTCTCTATAAACTATTTTTAAAACAACGTTTACTTCAAATAAACCTAATAAAGAAAAAGCTAATGATTGACCCAAAGTTTTGAATATCAGAAATACAAACAGAAATTCAAAACGTCAATTACCATAGCCTGTGGTAGTGTAGTAATTTGGAGAAACATTCGGAATACCATAACCATAAGATACTGCAGGTTGGGGTTGTGGTGTCATGGCCTGGTTCCTCTGATAAACATATGAGGGCCGAGGTGAGTTATTCCATGAGTGGTTCCAATTAGCACCTCTCCTACCACGCCCACTATAACCTCCTCCACCGTTATTGTTGTTGTAGCCGTGGCGATTTTGGCCGTGAGTCCACCTCGATGATCTATTATTTATTTGGGATCCACGAGTGTTCTCACTGTCAGTGCTACCCTGACTCATTAGGTTAGGGTTTGGGTTTGGTCCTGACTGTTGCTGCACTGGTACCACCACCTTCGTCTCATGATAAACCACATTGGTTAGTGTCATGGAATAGGTGTATAAGGAAAAGAGTAGCATACATATATTGTTTTTCTGTGTTTCTATCATGTATTATCTACAGGACAATCCTATATATAGTCTGTGGTGATTGTTTAAATCGATTGAGACTTTCAGATAAAATTAGGTATAATAAGGTTACTTAAAAAAAAAAAAAAAAAAAAAAAAAAAAAAAAGCACAAAGTGATAATTTATCTTCAATACTAGCTAATTCGATCAATCCAATAAATCGCCCCTCTTTTTGGCAATAGAGAATTAGGTGCTACAAGTATATCCTTTTGTTAACTCTATCCTCAAAACTTTATTTGGAACTTATTTGTTTTGCATGTAGTATTTTTTGAGGATTTTTTTTTTTTTTTTTTTGCATGTAGTTAATTTAGGGACGAACCTATAGATAGGTTCCACAAGCCTCTACTTTCAAGTTTGAGATAAAACAATTTAACAATTTTTTTCTACTTAATTACTCTTATCGTTTCTAAAATAAGTTTGTATCAGAGTTGGCTGATCATATTCCTTCACATAAAATATGGCATAAAATTGATACTAATACAATTACCGGAGAAGAGATATAGATCCTTACGGGTGGAACAGAAACAACCGATATGTCAGAGAGAGACTTCAGATCATCGGTTGAGGAAGAAGAAGTGGTGGAAGAGGATTTGTGAGAGGCCAAAGAAGAAGTGTTCGCAGCTAGAGCTGGCCACGCAGCACTACATATGATGGGGTACTCCAACTCTTGCGATGCTTTGCGAGAAGGGATGTTCCAAGCAGGCTTTCTCTCCTTGCTTGGGCCCACATTGGACTCCATCGAGTCCATGAATTTCTGCACCGCCGGATTTTGAGTCGAGGTAGACTGATTGGATGGCTCTGAGGCGGCGATCAGGGCGGAGGTGTGAGATGCAGGCATGATAATAATAGGTTCTGATTGTAAATCGGTGATTAATAAAAAAGAGAAAACAATATCTTTTAAAAAATAATAGAAAATTGAGGATAGTATATGGAAATAAAAACTTACTGCAATCTACTACAGTTGATTCCATGATATATGGATTTTTGCTGGCTATTTCTTTTTTCTTCTGTGAATGGATACATCTAAAAGGAGAGATATTAAAGAAATTTCTCCTGGAGGGTCAGAAATGACAAACAAAAAATTAAAAAAGGGGAATTATAAAGGTTTCATGAACTATTCATAGACAATCTCTTTTTAACTAAAACTAATTTTGTACATAATTGTTATTTTAAATTTAAGAGAAGAAATTAAGTTAAGTGTTAATAGACTCGTGCTATTTACGGCCACTACAAAAGTTTGAATTTTGGAATAGAAATTGGCTTACATACATATCTCATATATATCTGGTACTATATGCCTAAATTTGTAATGTTTTTTTTTTTTTTTTTTGTTTGCATTAAATTACATTTTATCATGCAATATTTTAAAACAGAATGATATTATTACATAATAAAAAATTAATAATGCTAGAAAAAGAATTTGAAAGTAACAAAATAAATAATTCTGGATAAAAATAAATGAAATAATTCTGGATAAAAATAAATGAAAGTATGTGGGATTCTAATTAAATTAAGTCTATATATGAATAATTGTTTATTTATTATTTTACGGAGCACCTATCCGTCTATCCCTACTTTCCTGTTCATGACTTCGTAAATTTTGAACTCGAGTTAGGAAAATAGAAAATTCCATGAACTATTAATTACCATATAATCTTTTGATTAGACCTAAGTGCTTAAACAGTCAAAATCATACGTCACCAAATAATAAGAGTTTATTCTTTAATATTAGAAGCTTTTTGAATTATTCCTTTTTTATTTATGGTAAAGTGGCAGCTTTTCTAAGCAAAGATCGTCCAAATTTTCTTGTCATGTCTAACCAAAATTAGGCTTTTTTTTTTTGCATTTATGTTTTAAGCTCTCATTTGGTTGTTTATATTAGATGAAAGAATGGTTTTTTATTATTATTATTATTATTATTATTATTATTATTATTATTATTATTATTATTATTATCACAACCAAAATAAATTATAGGAACAAAAGTTACGTATTATCACAACATGTGATATATTAAAATAAGTTATTAAACAACTAACATGAAACTCATTTACGATTGCTTTATACTGGGTAAAATAAAAAAAATGTAATACGAGCGCCTGTGGGCCCTTGCGGTCCGAATTCGTATCCTTGAGATATCTCAAACTTTGTGTAACTTTATGGAAAATTCCAACCAATTAAATACGTTTTACACGAATCACAAAGCACAGATAATACTGACCCCTACATCACCTCCGAATAGGCACTGGACACATCGGTCACTCAAAAGTTGAGATATCTCAGAGGATACGCACTCCTTGCGGTCCCACCTATATCCACCCTTTAATGTTGAGGTTGACGTTAAGAGCATCTTCCATCCAGCAATTGAAATTAATTGCTAAATAACAATTATGAAAATTTTAGAAATTAAGCAATTCACTCCTACATTAGTACAATCAATCAAACAATTGATAATTAAATACTTGGTCAATAAGAATTAAACATTTGGCCAACTCATCTTTAGAAAAAAAGATTTTTTATTAAGCAATTCTTTCCAAAAATTGCTAAATAAACAATAGCTATACAACTCAACAATTACAAAAATAATTGACACATCAGCATAAGTAATCGATAAACAATCACTGTTGGAGATGCTCTAAAACTAAATTTAATTTGGTACAGCACTAAAGCTTGAATACATCTAATTACTTAAAGCAAAAATCATTCATTTTGAAGGACCCTTGGATTTGAATCATAAATGTTTTCGAAAGTCTGATCGGAAATAAAAATAAAAATGTATAGTTCATATAAGAAAAATGTTCACTCTTTTAAAGTTGATTTTTTAAAGGCAAATAATTTATTTCTCAACTTGTGATGCATACACAACAGTGTATAGGCACACTTTTGTGTGCACGTCACAACTTGTAAGTAAGAAAATGAACCATTTGACATCAAAATCAAATAATTAAAAGTCGAACATTCGTCTTAAACATATTATATATTTTTTATATTTTAATAAAGAGTAAATTTGATACTTTGTAAATTTTAAATGATTTTTAATAAAGAAGACAATAAATTGAGAAAATTTGCGAATTTTGATATTTTGAGTAAGCGAGATCTTATGAATTTTAGAGCGAAATATGCATTTTTTTTTTTTATTTTGAGGGGCAGACATGAAATTCCCCCCTGCTTGTTCATGCACCTCGTCTAAACGATGAATAAATATAAGATATGGATCGGATTGGCTCATCACACTGATGATACTTTGGGAAGAATAAATTTGATATAGATTACGACTATTTCTCGAATTTTGTTTCGTAAATAAAATTTTATATTAAATAAAACTGAATTAGTCTCATTAATTATTAATTGTATTATATTTTTAGTTTAATATAAATAGTATCAAAGTTGTATTGATATGATCGTAAAATATATTAAAAAAAAATCCTCGTAAAAGCAAGAAGCTTGTTTCAAAAATAGATTATGATTATATATTGATTCTAACGATTTGTATCGAGTATCAATCTTAATGTTATTAATTATATAAACTAAACAACAAATATGTTCATACCTTCTCTTATATTATTTCCTTGGTTTTCTCCAATTGCTCGTAAATAATCATCTTAAGATTCATACATCTCCTACATCTCTTATATCATTTCAATTTTGTCAACAACTCCTTTCTCTGGTTACTTTTTTTTTAGAGAGAAACCTTTTTTTCTTTTTTATTTATTTATATTCATACATCTCCTACATCTAATCCGCCTGAGGTGACTAAAAGATGAATAAATCATATGTTTCATGCTTATAGGGGACCACCAAAATTACAATTAATATTGAGTTCATGTGAGAGATATGATGTTGATATTTTTCTTACTTTTATGATTCTAAAAGTTAGTTCATGTATATTGTCTGAACTAATAAAACTCTGTAAATTTGCCTTTCTTTATGTGTATGTTGAAATAAATTTTCATATACATCATGTCATAACATGTTCACTATAGCTAAAATGTAAATATATATATATTTTTTTTACATTTTTTCTTGTTTTAGTAAAAAGGAATAGTTTTCATCAAATTTATATTATTATTGGACGCAAAAAAAGAAATAGTATATACTAAATATATAAATCTAGAGATAAAAAATTACAATACAAAGTTTTTATATTAAAGAAATTCAAATTGACCTATTATTGAAAATTACTTTTACGTTTTATAAATGTATGATTTCATTGAGGATGAATATTAAAGAATGTACATAATTTGAACTCAGAATTATTCTAACAATAAAATCGTAGCAGACTAAGCCACCTTATTTTAGTTACCAAAATTAGGTCAAAACCTAAAAATAGTATTTTTACGAAAAAATAATATATTTTTATATCACCTCACTTCCAGTTTTTTTAAAAACAAATTTAGAAAATACAATGCAGAAACAAGTTAATTGACACGAATTATGGAATTAGGTTCAATTCTTAACAGCAAAGGTAAAAATATTCTATTATTTTATAATGGAAACTATCAATGGAAGAACTCTTATGAAATAAATTTATTTTTTCATGCAACTATTTAACTTGGAAAATAAGAACTGATTTTCTGAAACAACTATTAATAATTTAATTCGGAAAAATGCCACTACAAAAAGAAAAGTAGCCCAATAATTAATTTGTTAATTGTTATAGACACATAATGGGCCTCCTCAATTGTTGTAAGTGTTCTTTATTAGAAAGACACATGCGGCCTTAAAAAACATTTGCAATTTTGTGATAAAACCGGAAGCTGATGAAACCACAAGTCCACGAATGTTCTTCAAGAAGTCTTATTTATTATGATAAATGGTAGTTTATAATTCATAATTTTGTGAATAATATTGTAATTTATATTATCTTGTTTGGCAACTTTGAAGTCTGAAGGTTCCGAGTTAACTAGAGTTGGAAGCTACTCAGACTTAATGTATGAGTCAATTCCAACTTATTTCAATTTGACTTAGTAGCAAGTTGCATATGCATGTTTCATTTGAAGTTTTGCGTGTCTATTGTTCTCAACAGTTCGATTAAATAAAAATATGTATATAACATGAATTTTGACGAAATAGATGTTTCAAAGAAATGATATTCATTTGGTCCGTACTGATTTTTTTTAGTGCTTCAGAGAATTAATACAAATGTATGTTTACTGGAAAGGTCTTAAGCAACATGTGTAATATTCTTTCTTTTTTTCTTTCTTTTATAAGAGTACTGGGGTCACCTAAAAATTTAATAATCATAACAAATTTTTTAAATTGATTTTAAACTTGCAACATTTTATATGGAAAAAAAATTAGCTTTTGTCACCAGAATAAAGAATGTTTCTCATATTGCAACAATAATATCTAACAACTTATAAAATTATCTTTTGTTAAGATTCATTAGTTGCAAATTGGCAATAGCCGAAGAATGCAAAATTTCCAGCAACTTTGTGCAAATTATTAAAATATATATAGTTTCAACCTCTGGATTTACAGTGTTGCGTAAATTTTTTCACTAATTGATTTTATTTAATTGCAGAACTTCTTAGTTGGTGAACTATTTTTCTTTTCTCCACTTGTACTTCTCTACTTTTGGTATATTGTGAAAACATGCGCTATTGACGATTTTATAACCAAACAAACATTGTGTTATCGATAATACTTAAACTAGTTGCCTTTTTGGACCAATCAACCATGATCATCATTGATCTTTTTAAAAAAAATAATACTATATATACATGCAAGTATGCAACTATTTAATTCGACCAACAACCTGTAAGAAAAAATAAATAAATAATTCACCTTCTCCGGGCCCTCGGAGACCGATTCCAAATAATTAACATACAAATTAACTTCGTCTACTGACACACAAAAAAATAGTATCAGTAACTTAAAGTGCAATCCAAGTGAAAACGAAAGAAAAACCAAATAAATGATAAGAAACACACCACAAAATAACTAAAATAGCGGAATAGCTCCAATTTATGCCTTGTCTGACGGGACCGCAGCTGCGGAGGCAGAGGTGGAGGTGGCAGTGTACAGAGGTGGAGGTGGCGGTGAAGTCACGTCCCCGGGAGGCAGTTGCACAGGAGGCAAAGTTGCCGGTTCTGACACATTTATAGTGAATTTTATGCCTCCGGCAGTGCAGTAATCTCTGAAATCTCATATTCACCAATTAATATTCCTTTGCTGTCGTCAGGTTTACAGTGTCGATGCTGCCCTGAATCATAGATTCTCAACATATTATTCGACGTCGTATTGCACAACCTAAACAAATCCGGTGTTACCTCATATACATTATGTAGCCCCTTGACATAATTGAATACTGCGAATTAAAGTGAGCATTAGTTGACAATTTGATCAGATGAGATTCGAATTTCTTACGCAAGATATCGCCTACCGTGAAGAAAGTGGAGGTTCCTACAGAAAATAGTATTGTTACTAGTTCTTTTTTCCAAATTATGCACTTTATTTGAGGTCTTCGATGTTGTGGTGAAAATTTGCAGTAACAAACCTAAGGTTCCTCAATTGATTAGCAGCAGTTTTCACCTCCAGTGAGGTGGTAATATCCATCTCAACCAATTCTCACGTCTCCTAATTTTATTGCCCTATAATTACAAAAAATATATATATATAAATAAGGGGTAAGAGCTGATTTAGATAAATAGCCCGACTTCATATACTATACCACTAGATCACCAATTAATCAAATGGTACCACCATCTCATTCTTTTTCTTTTACCATAGTGTTTAATATTATAGACTAAACGAGGTTCCAGGCTTCATGACTTGGTGACCATGTATCTATTGTATGTGAAACTCTTAGAAAATCAAGACATATTTATTCATAATTAGTATAGAAAGAGAGAGAGAAAAGATAGCACTCATGCGTACCTGAACTTCAACAACAGTGGAATCATTAAGACTCTCTAGAATAAATTGCAAATCACTACTCAGTTGCTTCACCTGCATGCATCATCAACAATAGTAACACAGTCAGAGATAAAACAGATTAATAAAGAAAGAAAAAGACTAATTTAAGAAACATAACAATGGCATTTTTCTTGTAAGTAGATAAAATTGTAGTAATTTCAGTATTTCTTTGAAGAATGGCATTAATAAAAAAACCAAAAATACGGAGTCAACTTCACTTATTTTATCCCTTTTATCCCATTAGAATTCAGGATGTACTAAAGACTGATATGGTTCTTTCAAATGTTGTTAACAAAAGATAGGTTCCCTTTGAATTCAATTTTACTTGTTGTTTTCTTCAATATAACTTCATAAAAATTATCAATATCGCAACAAAAAGGACTGGATATAAAACAATAGTTGATACATCAATATCAATAAAAGATGTACTGGATATAACTCAAGCAAATATTATCAAATAACAACATATACAATGCAAGTACTAATATCATAAGTTCTTTAAATACACTGTCAAATAACATGGGTTGAAGGCTCAAATTATTGATCCACACTTGTTGACGTACTTATGCAAAAGTCGTATATGAATACATGTAAGTTTTAACTTTAAGTTAAGAATGTAATAGGATCGATAAACAATACTAACCCGCTTAAAGTCAGCAACAAAAGAAATTGGCACCCATCCCTGCTCGTCCATTTCCTTGCGTAGATAGGTATCTTTGACCAGATTCTCAATACTGAAAAGACAAATACATCAGGCGATATACATATTTTAAGCTATAGAGGATAAAGAGCAATGCCAAACTTGTGCAAAAATCTAGCACCTGAAATAGTACTCAATCTGCTTTAAAATTGAATTCCTTAACTCAAGCACTTCAACACCGTAACCTGGAGCCATTGGTGCGACCCACTGCGGAACAGTTAGTGGTGCATAGCCATACATTGCATGAGAGTAGTCTATCCAATCAAACAAAAAAACCATCAAACTTACAAAATTAGTTAACATGAAATAATTTTAACAAACCCCACAATTTGGCCCTGTAGTGAAAAACAATTTGTTTATAAAAAATGGATACATTTCCAAGTGATAGTTCTTGACCATTTATGTCCTATTTATTTTGAAAAATCCTAAGCTAATTAATCTCAAGTACACTTATCAATTGCAATAGAATAGCAGTCTGACCCATATCTACACTGACCACAAATTTATAGACAAATGTAGGTTATATCATCCTCCCCTAACCCAACTATCATTCTCTTTAAAAATCATTTTCAAAACAACTTTTACTTCAAATAAACCTAATAAAGAAAAATCTTATGATAAAGTAAGCCAAGTTCTGAATATCAGAATTACAAATTTCAATTACCATAGCCCATGGGAGTGTAGTAAGCTGGATAAATATTAGGAACACCATAACCGTAGGATATTGAAGGTTGGTGTTGTGTTGTGGTCATAGTCTGGTTTGCCTGGTAAAAATATGGAGGCCGAGATGAGTTATTCCATGAGTGGCTCCAATTAGCACCTCTTCTATCACGTGTTCGATAACTTCTGCCACTGTTATTGTTGTTGTTGTGGTGGTGATGATGATTATTGTTGTTGTTGTTGTAGCCACAACGGTTTGAACTGTGGGCCCATCTTGATGATCGATTGTTTGGTTCGGGCCCACAAGTGTTCTCGCAGCTAGTGCTGCCCCACCTCATCAAGTTAGAGTTTCGGTTTGGTCCTGTCTGTTGCGGAATTGGTACCACCACAGTCGTCTCCTGATAAACTATATCGGTTAGTGTCAGGGAATAGGTGTAAAAGTAAGGAAAAGAGTAGTATGCAAATATTGTTTTTTCTATGTTTCTATCATGTTTTCTTTATAGTTCGAACCTAACCACAACATGTAGTGATTGTTCTAATTGATTATGACTTTATGAAATGAGGTATAAAAGTGTTCTATAAAAAAAAAAAAGGGCACAACGTGGGTGATAATTTCTCAAAACAATTTAACAAATTTTCCTACTTAATTATTCTATCGGTTTCCTAAAATTAAAGTTTACATTAGAGTTGGCCTATCATATTTCTTCACACAAAACATGGCATAAAATCGATACTAATACAATCGGAGAAGAGATATAGATTCTTACAGGTGGAAAAGAAACAACCGATACATTGGAGAGAGACTTATCATCGGTTGAGGAAGAAGAAGCAGTGGAGGAGGATTTGGGAGAGGCCTGTGAAGGAGTGTTAGCGGCTAGAGCCGGCCACGTGGCGCCATATATGACAGAGCACTCCGACTCCGGCAATGCTTTGCCAGAAGGGATGTTCCAAGCGGGCTTCCTTCCCTTACTTAGGTCCACATTGGGCTCCGTCGAGTTTGCTAACTTCTCCACAACCAGATTTTGAGGCAAGGCAGACTGATCAGATGGCTCTGAGGAGGTGATCGGGGCAGAGGTGTTGGATGCAGACATGATGAAATTAAGGCTCTGATCACAAAACAGTGATAAATTAATATGGATTTGGTTCTTTCTTCTCTTCTCTTCTCTTCTCTTTGTATTTACCAAACTAATTATTTTCACCGGGAGACTTGAGGAATTGACAAAGGAAAAGTTTGAGAAAATGGGGGCATTATAAAGGTTTCATCAACTATTCTTAGGCAGTTCCTTTTTTAACCAAAACTAATTTTGTACATCATTGTCGTCATTTTAAATTTCAGAGTCGAAATTTAGTTGAGTGTTAAATAGTCGTGCTATTTACAGTTAGCTAAAAAAGCGATGAATTCAGCTGGAATATCTAGTACTATATATGACTAAATTTGTAATGCTTAGTTGCTTGCATTAAATGACATTTTATCATACAATACTTTCAAAACAGAATGATACTATTACGAAATAAAGAATTAATGATGCTATTTTTATTTTTTAAAGTTAGAAAAATAGATTCTGGATAAAAATAAATAAAAGTTTGTGGGATTCTAAAGTCTATGAATAATTGTTCATGAATGGGTAAATTTAAACTCGAGTTAAGAAAAGAGAAAATTACATGAACTATTAATTACCATATGACCTTTTGATTTTAGACCTAATTAAGTGTTTAGCCGGATATCTAGAAATAGTCAACATCATACATGAGCAAATAATAAAATCGAAATTTTTTTTTTTTAATTTTAGGAGCTTTCTGGTCTTTAATTTTTTTATTTATGGCAAAGTAAAAGCTTTTGTAAGCAAAGATCTTTTAAATTTTTGCATATAGACACACACTTGTATGGTAAACGGATTTCAATGGTTTGAATTTATTATTTAAAATCAATCAGTTAGGTTTTATAGTTGAATTCACAAAAACAAAACTTAATAAACATAAAAACGCCCAGTTCTATTCTTATTTTAATATCCTTTAATATTGAACGCCCCGGTTCCCATTTATTTATTTTTATTTTATTGAATTCTAATAGGAAAAAAAAAAATCTCTACAAACTATATACAAAATGAGACCGGCCGTCAAGACAAAGCCATACATATTAATATAAAATTTAAACTAATTTAAAAATTAAAATAGTGATCATATAAAATATAAATTTTAGAATCTTGTTCTTCTGAGAAATCACACAAAATAATTCTATCGACAACAGTTTGCTTCTGCAAAATAAATAAAGAATAAAAAGAGTATATGATGCATTTCTTTCATCTGTTTGACCATTGGACCAGTATTAATTAATTAAATGGTCAAGAGAATTTTACCAAAAATTATTGAAGACAATATTGTGTAAAAATATAGCTTGATTAGTATTTAAATAGACCGCAACAATATTTATTTTGTATTTTTAGACTGTTAAACTAAAGGAATTAAACGCCGTTAAAAAAATGTTCACTTTTAGAATTTGTAGATCCCAAATAATAATAAAAACTATGCACATCTTATTCTTTCAACACAAAAATAAATTATGATAAATTTTTATATTTAGAATATGCACAATTAAAGATAAAACTAGGTGCTTTGAGTTGCAGCTACGCCGCAATGTTGTGCTACTAGTGTGGGTGGATGTCAACTTAATGAAAATTTTGTTGTTATATTTGATTGGTTTTCAAGAGAAAATTATAACGTATATACGGTGATATTTCAATATGGGAACAGATGACGTTTGACGCCCATCAAACTCAAATTTGAGTTTAATGGGTTCTTCTACTGCTTGATCTATTTGATGATCTGTGTGCATTGCTTCAATATTATTAACGTGCCTGTGCGTTGCAACGGAAACATATTATAAAATGAAGAAGATCAAAAGTTTGATTTATAATTTGAATTTCAAACTTTAATACAAGTAAAAAGATTTAATAATAAAAAAAAAAATGGCTTGTAGAAATATATACAAACAAAAGCAAAAGGAACAAAAAATATTTAGGGAAAGTAAATTTGTATTATTAAATTAGTTGCTTCATTTTGTGGCACTAATTATAGTTAATGTTACTAAAATCCCTCCTCAACATATGTTCTCCAAATAATTAACAATTGAGACCAAAAACGAACCTGAACATACTAATAAAAAAGAATATTTTACCTTATCAAAATTGAAGAAGTAAAATTGTAAAAAAATTTACTATAACTTAAGTTGAGTAATGTATTAAATTTGAAGATATCAAATAATTTGATAAGATATAAAATATTGATAAAATATTTTTAAAAGATGTCAGCATTTGATATTCTTAAAAATAAATTTAACATCCATCATGGTTCTTAAATAAGAAAATAAGGAATGGGAGATAGCTGGAGGGGAAAAATAAGGAGATGCATAAATTGACTTTCTCTCCAATTTTGTTCTCTATTCAATTTTAATTGTAACACATCGTGTGACAAGTATGTGTGATGAGTATAGTTCTAACTAAATTTAGACTTCTACACGTAAAAAAATGCATTTAATCAAAATAAGACAAATTAATTGATTGGAGGGCTGATATTAAATCCAAAATTTTATCTTTTAATCATAGTGATTGGCAGATCAGGACATCTACGTGCATAATATAAGAATTGAGATATGTGTGTGTTCGCTTTATGATTTGTGTTGATCTAGGGTACACAAATCTTAAAGCGTGCCAGACAGTAAAGGAACCCATGAGACTCAAATTTGAGTCTGATGGACGTTTTATGCTTTTAATCAAGGGTAAAATTGGCATTTCATAAATTTAAAATGATTTTTAATATAAAAGACAATTAAATGGTTAAATTTGCAAGTTTTAAAAGTTTAGAAGAGAAATATGTAATTTTAAAGTTTAGAGAGGGTAATATGTAATTTTCAAGTTTTTGAAGGGTATACATGAAATTCCTCCTAAATTTTAATACAATTATAGTTACAATTAAAAATTAATACTTATAATATTACAGTTACAGTTTCAAATTTCAAAACAAAAACCGAAAGGCAGCTGTTTGACAAATGGTTTTCTTTTTTTTCTTTTTTTTAAAGACTTTGTAAAGGCTTGATTCAACATCAAATATTCAAACATTCTAAAATAACAATAAATAACATATCCATAAAATGGTACTATAAAAAAAAAAGACTAATTGTTCATTTCATTTTATTACTGAAATATAATAATTACAGAAATCAGTTGAACCAGAGGACTCTGCTCCTTGCTGTTCCTAAAATGATACTCGATAATAAATTTACTAGGTTTGTTATTCTTACTTTTTATGAGAATTTTTTTTATTTTGTATAAATAACTGAAGAATAGTTACAATATAATAAATTCAAAAATTCTAGCCCACGGTAGAATTGTCGATGTAACGAATTCGGATAAAATTCTAGCACGATTTAAATCAAAATTATACACTGATTTGCATCTAAGAATATAAGAGTTCAAAGCTCAATAACTGAGGCATAAGCAATCTAAAATTAATAAATTATACACCGATTCGCATCTAAGTATATAAGAATTCAAATACACCCAATAACTCAGGCGTCTAAAATTATACATGATTCTGTATCAGAATATAGGAATTCAAATACGCTTAATAACTCGGGTATAAGTATATAAAGGAGAGTAAATCTGATGGGCTCCAAAACCTTCTAATCTACTTTAAAATTGTGCATTCCACTTTAATATTTGTACATATCCGCTTCAATTTCGTACACACAGACTTAACGCGAATCAGACAATTTTAGATTCTATCAAACCTAAAAGTATGTTTGAAATAATATAGTTATATCATTTAAAGAATATTATTTGTCATTTAATATATTATTTTGTATGAAATTTTTGTCTGAAAAAATATCAAAAAGATAAAAGAAACACGTATTTTATTTAATAAATATGTCATTTATGTGTAGACATTATTTAATATTTTATTTAGAAATATTATTTGCTATTTAATTTTTTAAATTTTTTTGAAAATATGTTATTTTGTATGAGATTTTCTTTGCTTTTACAGATACAATACTAGTCTAAGAATACGATAATTTAAATATCCCAATAACTCACTTATAAAGGTATAAGTGTAATCATCTAAAATTATACGCCAATTCGTATCAGAGCATTTACATCCGTGAAACTCTTGGAGTTTCTAAATAACTGTTAACTAATTTTTAGAAATTTTGTCTCTGAAAGTTTTTAAACTCTCACATCCATAAAATTAAAATTAGAGTTTCTCAATGAATTATTTGGCCATATTAGAGTTTATAAACAGTTTTTTATTAAATAAACTTTAGAGTAAAATTGCTAAATAAGAAACTCATCTGCATTCTTGAAATTAATTTAAAAACTGTAACATTAAATTAAAAACTCCAAGAGTTATAGATGCTAGAAGAATATAAGAATTTTAAATACGCCCAATAATTCAGGTATAACTGTATAAGCATCTTCCCCCTTTCCAAATTACATTCAGATAGGAGTGACATTTTGTCCTCAAAAAATGATGGGCTGACATTTTTGGAATATCTTCCGTGTTTCTCTCGTGCGATAAATTCATGTTGTAACTTAACAACTGATTCGAGCAACTCGTTATAAGCTATCTACCGAGATTCCTCATCAACTCTTCTTCTAGCACAAGTACCATCTTTCGTGCGCATCGGTCCCTGGATACTAGAGCTGTTGAGCTCAACACAAATTGCTCATACCTGATCAGAAATCAAAATAAAACGGACTAAATATGATGCAAAGCCACGGGGCGCAGATCCTCCCGTCGCCGGCGCGCCTTGGCCTGACCTCTCATTCTCCTTCCCTCTCCGGCACCAACCCCTCCACCCCTAATCCCACTCCGATCCCTTCTAACCCTAACCCTAACCCTAACCCTAACTCTAAATCCGCTCCCTCTACCTCCACCCTCTCCACCGCCGCCGTCGCCGTCGCCACCTCTGCCTCTCTTCTCCCTCTACTTCCGCCTCTGCCCCGTGCTCAAACCCTCCTGCTTCACATGTCCCACCTCGCCTCCAAGCTGTTTGATGTCTCCTCCAATCGCTCCTTCTGGCTCTCTTCTTACCGGGGCTCCTTTCCCTCCTTTCCGCCTTCCTCTAATTCCCCTTCCCCTTCCTCTAGTTTGGCATCCCCCACCTCCATAAAAGAGCTTATCTCCCAATTCACCTCTCTTCAGACCCAGCTCTTTGAAGCTGTAGCTGAATTACAAGAGATTCTCGATCTCCAAGACTCCAAAGCTAAGATGTCACGAGAAATTCGTGCAAAAGATACCACCTTGCTGTCGTTCACCAAGAAAATATGTGAAGCTCACCATGTGCTCGATCAATTGACTGAAGATTACTCTGGCTCACTTGACACGATCCATTCCTCCCTTGACTTGCAGGATATACTTGCTTATGCGCATAGGATAAGCTACACAACTTTTGCTCCGCCTGAGCATGGCGCTGGGCTGGCACTGCTACGTGGGGCCCTCCCACCAGCTCCACAGGATAATGAAATGCGAGCCTCACAGTTGTATAATTTTGCCGATTTGGATGTAGGTGTACCAGCCAAGAAATTGAAGCCGACAGAAACCAAAGAACGGACATCGAACACTGGTACAGATTCCCCGCTAATGATAACAACTCCACAAAGGGAGGAGGCAGTGCCATTCCAATTACCACCTTTGCCGATTGCAGTGTCTCCGGGTTGGCGTAATGGGTTGCCAGTAAATTTCCCAGCCGAGATCCCATTAATACCTCCACCAATGCCGCCTGGCTGGAAGCCTGGTGATAATATCATTTTGGATGGATTGGAAAATATGTTAGATAGAGGCCAGGTTACTGGGTTGCAACCTCCTATGGTGCCTGGCAGGCAACATGTGGTGCCCAAGGTCCTGCCGCCAGAACCAATTCAGGTCCAGCACGTGCAACTCGATATTGATAATGATGATAGCAGTGATGATAGTTCTGAAGTCGGTAGTTCAGATGAAGATGATGAAGAATAAGTTTCTTAGGTAGGTAAGGTTTATATCTTTGTTGAAGTAATACTAGTTGTTGGAGTGCTTGTGTTTTAGTGTTTGTTCCAGAGCAATTTATTAAATAATAGAAATGCTAATTCATGCTAATTTTTCTTTGTCTATCTATTAGCTTGATTCTTTTCTATAGAGAGGATCCAAATTTAGCAGTATTCTTTTGACAAAGAATTATGTGCAGACTCTTCTAGTTATCCATTGGCTACTATTTCCATTTTATTGTGAGTCCAAATAGCAATCCAACCTTTAGACATCTGTTGACAGTATGACTTGAACTTGTTGAAGCTGTTAGGGGGATTAATCCTCGCGTGCCTTCCTTAAAGTTTAATCCATCCTAATTCAGCCAAGCAGGCTGGATTAACTTGCCTCCATAGTCCAGAGTCTTAATTCAGGGTATGTTGTTCCTTTACAAAGGGGACTCCTTAAGGCCTCTGTAACGACTTATTTCTGATGATTTTTGTCCCATCTTCTTTAAGAAACCTTATCTATATATTTTAGTTACCACTTTTTTATTATATCACAAAGCTACTATTATCAAACATGGGTTTGTATAATCAGTTTAGTTTATTTTGATAGACAAACAATTTAAGATGATATAGGACGTCATATTTCTACTACGCTTTTTCTGTATAAAATTTATATAAATATTTTGTTGCATGACCTACTGGAAACCATAGAAAAACAGAGTTAAATTAATAAGAACTTAAATGGGAATTTTATTGATGCAATGGAATGAGAAGTAACCATGATGGTAAATGAAAATTTAATTTGTATAATATAATTTTCCTTTATTTTTTTTTTACTGATTGATTAATAACATTTTTACTTAAAAGGGGAGAGATCACTTGACATGAGTTATGTTGACACTTTTTTCTCAGAACAATCCAAATAAGGTCGGAAATTAAAAAGTAAATTTATGGGTATGTTGTCGGATATATACATAGCATACCGATCAAATAAGGTCGGAAACTAAAAAGTAAATTTATGGGTATGTTGTCGCATATATACATAGCATACCGATCAAATTTCATGCAGTTTGAGTAATGTTTGGTGATCTATTAAGGGCCATTAATTTCATGCCGTTGAAATATTGTATCATTCGATGAATGGTAAAACATGCATCATATTTCATAAAACTTGATTACATTTTGATTTCCTAGCTTATGTGGGTTCTTTACAACTCAATTAGTTTTTAAATAGCTAAACTTAGTTCTCTAATTTTATTCTAACTTAATTATAATAAATAGCTTCAGTGACCAATGTCATATGACATCAATTAGTAGGGGCAAATATCATTTGTTGCATGCACTCTTGTAGAAACTCCTTAATTTGTTGTAACACTAATTGTTGACTGTAAAAATATTGTCATCTTGACAAACCCAAGCTTTTAGCGGATATTAAGTTCTTAATCCTCAAATCTATTAATCCAAGTTGCTGAAATAGCCAATTTCAGTTCTTAATCCTCAAATCTTTTAATCCAAGTTGCTGAAATAGCCAATTTCCTAAAAATACAACGATGATCTAATTCCCTTCTATCAAATTGGGTTAGCAATTGTTAGCATCTTTTTTTTGTTTGTTGTAAAAGATTTCAGCTTTGGATCTTGTTTGTGCGGGCTGTGTCCACATTGGTTTCCATAGAGCTTAATACCAAATGAATTTAAGATTTGTTTTCTTTTGTTAGTGGTAAGCTGCACAATGTATGTTCTAGCTTAAAATGGGACAGATTTATTTTGTAAGTGCCATCCATAGGATGGTTAACTTGTCATTGCATAGTAAATTTGTGAATGAAACCTTTAGAATAAGGATTGAAGAGATGCATGATAAGTACCTTGATGTTAATGTTGTTGCAAAACAGCAAGAATCATTTCCAGCAGTTTTCTCCATATTGTATTCCTACTATCTGGGTAATGTTCTTAATATTTTTTCCTTCTTTTAATACTTCCTTTTCCTTACAACTGCCAGAACATCTCCTTGCTTTAGAATTAGGTTTTTCCTTACAATTTATAAAACTAATGACAAAAGTATGAAAAATTAATATACACATACAAAAGGACTAGATATAGTTGCTTCATGACTGTCAACGTGATTTTAAAAATGGGTGAGGGTTTGACCTTTGTTTGTCACTCTCTCCAATATTCAGTGTGTCAACATATCTTACGTCCCTTGTGCATTCATGCTAGTTATTGAGGATACACTAATTGAAAGTGTCATTTCTGAACTATATCTTTGCATTAAAACCGCATTTACAAAAAACCAATTACCTTGGGCAATTAAGCAGAATAGTCAACTTCTTTACAAATGCCATCTGTTGGTGGTTGTAAATGGCTCTTTAGTGCGAAAACTCCAAACCTAGCGTTGGCCTTCCGTAAGCAAGCAAGGCACACGCTATTAATTTCTTATCATGCAATAAATTCTCATTTCAAATATTCTCTCTGGCTACACAGTTATTTTGTTTCGTACGAACTTTGCCATAAATCCTTTAAGCAGTATACTTATCCGACTTCATTTACTTCTGTAACCCACTAAATTTAATAAACGGCAACTATACATGTTGGCGTGTTTTAACAAGGATATAAGAAAGGAGGGGGAGGGGTGAACAATCTCCTTACCAGTAGTTTCTCTTGTCATGGCGATGACTAATCCTGAATGCGAGCAATTCTCCTTAGTCTTATCTCAACTCCTAGAGAAGCAAACGCAAGAGGATGACCAACTGCTCCAAGTTTTTGTCAGTATTTTTAATTAATCACATGCATGCTTAACTTTCTTTCCAAGAATTTCCCTTCAATTCTTAGGTTTTTATTTCTTCTCCTCTAATTGATAGAATCAACACCTGAGAGAGGCTCTCCAGGAAAGTCGGAACCGCAACACCTTTGTGCTTTTCACAAGCGCAGAGATTGTCTCAGAAGCGATAAAGAAGAAGGACAACGAGCTTGCCTTTGCCAACATGAAAACCCAAGAGCTGCATGAGAATCTACAGAAGGCTATCGAAGCTAGGGATGCTTGGCAGAGCATTGCTATGAAGAAGATGGAGATGGTTGCGGATTTACAAGTCACCTTGCAAAACATGGTGACTCATGATGTCCCTTGTTTTTCCTCCACTTTACCTCAGTTTGAAGAAGTCAAGGTAGGGGAGAGTAGTTGCATGAGGCCTTTCTTGCCATGCAAACTTTGTTGCTATCTAAGCGCATGCATGGTCTTTCTCCCTTGTCGTCACCTCTGTGTTTGTAAGTTGTGCGACTTCTCTGTGAGTGCATGCCCTGTCTGCAATGCAGAGAAACTCCAATCAATTGAGGTGCTTCTCAGTAACTGAATAGATGTAGTGAATGCTGAAAAGAAACCTTATTGTATTTGTTCTAGGTTGAGTTCCCAAAAAAAAATATCGTAATGGATATTTGTGTTTGATTTGCTATTTTGCACTGTGTTCATTTTCTTGGCAATCTAGAAACATATGTAGTAAGATTTAGTGAATTTGTTTCCCCTGCTATTCAAGGAGGGTCCTCCTTTTCATTTATGGTTCATCATAGGCAACAAAACGATTAGATTATACTACAAGTCAATCCGATCTGTGACGGACCAAACTTGTAAGGTCCTTCCTTTTCAAGGCATAAATAATAGTAGAAATGTATGAATCCTTAGATCATCTTTATAGGATGGAGCTGACGCCAAATGCTGGGCAAACCTTTTATGTGAATTTCTCTTTTGGAAAACAAAGGAGGTTTTCTTCTTCTTGTTTTTTCCTTTGAGAGAATGGAGTTAATGGCGATACAGATGGTGAAAAGGAAAAGGTCAGAATCTGCCCGTCCAAGGTTACCATCATATTGATTTGGTGTGTTGTGTGCGGGCACATGTGCATGTTTGTGTGCGTGCATGTGTATTTCGTGTATCAAGTAGATTCAACCGAAGAAAAAGTGAACAAGTAATGTTGGCTTTAGTAACCTAATCATTTTCTTGTCATGCAATTTTCTTTCTATTTTGAGAATCTTATCATACTTTTTGTTAACTTGTTGATTCAGTGAATACAAGTAACCTTCATTTTATCTTCAGAAAAATGTGAGGGGGTGCAAGTAGGGCAACTTTGCTAGAATACGCGTTGTAAAAATACAAAAATGACACAATGGACTATTTCAATAGATTTTGTAATTTTCATTTTGAATTTTATAGGAGGCAGGTAGATTTGACCCGATCCGCTTTGACGAAATTTGATATGAACTTGCCCTGATCAATCAGTATCTATATTTAATTAGAATATAGATCCACAAGACCACAACCCAAATTGAGCAAAATCGTACCAACTTGAAATAAACTGAAATTTTGTATAGATCCGAGAGTCAAATTTAACCCGCCATACTTGACACTTTGACCCGCTCAACACAACTTGTGACCCGGTTTGTTCACAAAAAAAAAAAAAAAAAAAAAATCAACGGCTACTTCAAGAGTGTATTTTTATTGAAGCTAGTGTGTTTTTTTTTTCAAACTAAATTAATTGTGCATCCCAATCTCTGTTAATGAGAGTACGCCAGTTAAAGCGAGTATGCATCATAATTAAAAATGAGTGGGAGAGAAAATAGTTGTCACAATTAATCTCCTTTTGTTTTTATTATCTAATATTAAATGAATTTGACAGTTACAAAATTTCCTTTGTTATTATTATTATTTTTTTAATTCTTGACAGAGGCTGCCAAGGATGCTGTCCTTTTTTTTGTTGGGTTTGTTGTATTTGATAAGGTTACTCGATGACTACAAAATGAGTATGTGAATGCAGCACAATAAATATACAATAAATAATAATATTTTGATATATTTTTCTTCTATGTTCTCAGTATAGTTCAACTTAATTATTTTGAACAATTAGGATCTTCTTAAGATCATCAAGTATCGTGATAAGTTTGACCTCAAAATTTATCAAATTAGTTTCAAATAATAAATTTAAATCGCTAAAACTAATTTACATTATAAGTCAATTCCATAAATTTTGTATGTACTCAAATTAATGTAATGTAAAATCAAGTACTAAAAATTGATAAAAAAATAAAGCATTAAGATTATTTATAAATATTTTTTTTACATCTCAACTTTATACTAAATTAACTTGTTAGTTAATAAATTTGAATAAAATTAATTTTAACAATTTAAATTCATCGTTAAAGTCAATTTCATAAATTTTTAAATTACACTTAATAATATTAATAAATTTGATAAGCTCTCCAGTCTTACTAATTTTAGAATACGTGTCTACCCTATCCAAACAATTCTAAGTGCGTATCCTCTGAGGGTATGTTTGGATGTACTGAGAAAAGCGAGAATAACGTTGTTTCGCTATTCCTATAAAAAGTCGGAATAACAATTGGTGTTCTCTCAAATATTCAATCTCTCCATCACTATTCTAAATGTTCAATTCAAACAACATTTTCGCTATTCCAAATAGCATCACATCAACACTATTCTCACACTCTTCCAAAAATCACTATTCTTTACTATTTTTAAATAGTAGCTATTATAGCTATTTTAGAGTCCATCCAAATGCAACCTGAGATATCTCATATTTTGTGTGATCGATGTGTCTAGTGCCTATTCAGAGAGAGCATGGGAGCCAATATTATTTGAGCATTGAGCATTGAGAATTTGAGCAGATCCGGATCCTATTTGAACGGTTGAGATGTTTTTCAAAAAGTCACACAAAATATGAGATATCTCATAGGATCGAATTGGACAATTCCGGTGCATTTTTTAATATATTCAGATTTTACACGAAATTTGGCACACAAATTTTGTCGGCTTTAAGATATTCCGTGACTCCGTGACCAATTTCATTAATTGTAGTGTGCAGCGGAAGAGGGAAGAAAGCTGGTTTAATCAATTCGTTGTGTATCCCAAGTCCCAACACATTAGAAAAACCCACAGAAAATCAAGAATTTTTTTTATTAACCATAATTAGGAAAAAAAAATATGAAACCAATTTTTTTTTTTTTTACAAAATTATAAGAACCGAAATGTTATTTCGATCTCATTTTTTTGAACCGAAATGGCATTTCGGTCCCGACAGTTTTCACAGATTTCGAGAAGAAAAATATTGAAAAATTGTAAAAATACATGGAACCGAATTGCCATTTCAGTAAAGATGTAAACGGATACGGGTAATCTACTCCGTATTCGCTCAGTATCCGAATTAAATGGATACAGATAATTACAGATACAGATACAGATAATTTTTGCATATGGTGAAAAGATGGCGGATACAGATACGGATAAGTTTATGAAGGTGAATATCTATATCGTATCTGCAATTATCCCAATCCGAAATTACTCCAACCAGCTTTGACTTTATTGATCCGGATGGAAGTTGTTATATATTATCTCATATTCATTTCAGTCTTGGTTGTGGCATAAATGATAATACGATATGATTTTCAATTTATTCTCTTTTTCACTAGTAATGGTACTACAATAACGCAATTTTCTTTCTTTTTTACCTTCATTTCTTCACTTTCCATTCATTTTTATTCAAGACTTTAGCTCGTGATTGTAGTAGTATGATTTTAGTCTCTGCTAAATTAGTTTTAGTCATTGTTTCAAGACAACAACAAGTCACTCTTTGTATCTTAAAGTGTATAACTCAATTATCTGACAATTATTTGTTTCATATCTGTATTCAAATTCGTATTCATAGATTATCTGCTCCGTATCCGTATCTGTTTAAGGTCTGTTTACTATCCGTATTTGTATCCGTATCTGCTCATTGAAAGACGGATACATATATGGTATTGACATTATCCGCTTTGAATCCGCTCTGTTTATACTCCTGCATTTCAGTTCAAAAAAAAAAATTAAGGATCAAAATGGTTCTTGTAATTTTTGTAAAAAAGAAAAATAACATGTTTCATGAGAATCTTTTTTCAATTATGATTTATAAAAAAAAATTCGAAAATCAAAGAATGTGACATGTGAGCCTTTGTCTCTCTTCGGATTGAATGTGACGCTTCTGGTGCTGCTAAACTATGGAGATGCACAATTTCTTAGTAATACACACGCTACACGGAGATGTATAGAAATTTATTTCCCATAAACAAAAAGGAAAATCGCATTGAATTCCCACAAAAATGTTCCCTGCATTTTTCAGGTAAGGACTTTAAAGTTGTTAATTGCCAATATGAACCTACTTCATTAATTCATTTCGTGGTTATTTCCGCAAAAATTCAAATATGAACTAATATTATCCGATGCATTTGCACCCCTATTCAATTGAAGCTTTTGCAGTTAAAGAAGCTGTTCTGATTGTTACTGGTTTGGGGATTGAGGTGTGTTCTTTCCACTCTGATTGCTTGGATCTAGTTACAATTTGCTCAAGTATGCAACCACGAGTAAATCTAATATACATTTAAGTGTATCAAGTGAATCATATATTTAATTTTAGAACCGTACGATTAGCTTTGAGATCCGTGCTTCCACGACTTTTAAAGAAATTGTATGGTCCTAGAGTTAAGTGTATGATACACTTAAGTGTATACTAGTTTTACTCTGCAACCACCATTGAATGCGGACTGGAATGCTTTTGGTGAATTTTTGAAAGTTTGACAATTGATGGAGAAAAATAAGATGTTTAATCGGGTTCATGTTCAAAGAAGTCAAAATGATATGGCCAATAATTTAATGAAAAAAGGGAGGATTTATGGATGGGATTACGTGGATATACATTTCCTTATTTTAAGATATTTGAAACATAAGGGTAGATATCTGGTTTAGATAAAAAAAAATTATGAACTTTTTGATGTAACTATAGCTGCGCCTACGGACTTTTGATATCAAAAAAAAATATATATCTCTCCACATCTAACGTACTTCTATTTTTTTTCCCAACTATTTTCTCCATCTAATCGCCTCCGCCTCCCTCTTCCAGCTCCGCTTCACTTTTGTTTTTCCATCTTTGTCTGTTGTTCCCGCTCCATCGGACATTCTGCCAAATATCATTCGTCACTCCATCACGTTCAAGCATGTCTTTGTCGGGTATGAATACTTTAACGTGTATGAAATAATACTTGATATACTCCATTCCAATTAAGCACGTCTCTGCCAGATCAGATCCATCACTGTTTACCGTCTCAAAATGAGTGTTAAATGGATCAAGTTCAACTAATTTTGTCTTTATGGATGCAATTAATCTTTTTCGTGTTTATGTTCATCTTCCTTATGCAGTAGCGGGTTATTTGCAAAGAACAAAGTTTCATTAATGGTTAATTAGGCCAATACGTACTAAGTACTAAGAAATGACATAAAAATAAATTTTGAAAAAAAATAGAGGTGTATGAATGAATACTTGATGTCTTAGATTTGAATACTTTAATGTGTATGAATGAATACTTGATATCTTATTTTTTTAATACTTCAACATATATATATATATGAATACTTCAATGAAGTATGTTTTGTTTCTTTAAAATATATATATATATATATAGAGAGAGAGAGAGAGAGAGAGTTAGGCTGGGGTGCTATGGATAGCATAGTGGCCTCTATGCTACGGCTCAATATTCGAGTTTTCAAAATCCAAATGGTCGATCCGAACCATTCATCTTATTCTCCTTATTAATATCTGTTTGGAGACCAAATTTTAGAATTTTCTGAATTTTTTTACTATTTATTAAGCCACTTTGAAAATCGCTAATCCAACGGTTTTACTGTTTTGTGCAGCCACCGTTGGATCAACAATTTTGTAAAATACTTAATAAATAGTAAAAAAATTCAGAAAAATGTAAAATTTGGTCTCCAAGCAGATATTAATATGGAGAATAAGATGAACGGTTCGGATGGACCGTTTGAATTTTAAAAACTTAAATATTGAGCCGTAGCATAGAGGCCACTATGCTATCCATAGCACCCCAGCCTAACTCTATATATATATATATTGTAACGTTTCAATTACATAATTTGTAAAATTTGATGGATTATTTTTGTTTTGACAGTGAAACATGTGGCAATTATTTTTTATTTTCAAAAAATAAAATTGAACTATAAAGCAATGTTTAATATTATTCAGTTGCTTTTGTAAAATTAATTGAAGTATGCACATATGCTTGTAATACTCTTGATACATGAATTATTTACACTTACACGACGAAATGTGAATACTTATGCAACAGACAACTCAAAAATACATCATCATATATCTCATTTGAAAGAGAAAATTATGTAGAAGACGTTCGTGATTTTAGATTTGCAAAATTTCTCACAAACCGTCAGAAATATTGGTTATATTGAACCAAAAAGCTTGTTGAATATTTTAAGTATAGAATTTAATATTTGTTTTTATACTCTTTCGACTTTTAAATTTATAAACTAAATACTCAATGATTGGTCGGATGTAAGCGCACAATCTATCATTGTAGTACTTTGGGTATCGATCCACAAGGAAATCGATACCCGAGAAGAGGAGGTTTAAAACAATACAAGTAAATAAGGAAAGCAAAATAGAATCTTGGTTGCTTTCAATAATTAGAAAGATCTAGGGGCATTTGATCTACAATTCCTTGCTAATTCTATCTACTCGGTTTGTTTAAATTCATTTTTAATTTGACGAGGTTTCTAAGCTAAAATGTTAAAAGGGATCACGGTAGTGAATTAATAATGTGCTTAGATAGTTTCAGACTTCACAATCGTTCTTCATCCTAGCTATCTAGACTCATTAAGCTCTTGTTAGTCTACCATATCCTTGGATATTGGTACTTCACGGTTGTTCTTCATACCAATATCCAATTTAATTCAAGAGTCCTAATTAGGGATTTTACTTTACGGTCGTTCTTCACCAAACTCTAATCTTAATTTCTGGAATTCCGAATTAGGTATCAAATCGGTCAATTCTAATCTAATTCCTAAGGTATTTGTGTTTATAATTTGGTACCATTTTATATAATCCTAACGTCTTTGGTTCTTTCGAATCCAAAGCGAGAGTTGTGCAAAGCAAGTACTAATTATGTAATCAACACAAATGATAAATCACATAAATTAACAATCAAATCAAACAATCATAATAAAAACAAATAATTGAATAAGATAGAATTAAACAAGTTTATGCATTGACTTAAACCTCTAGAGAGAAAACTAGCCTCTCATGGAGATGCAAGAATTCAACAAAAGATTCATTACAAAAATTGGCTAAAACAAATAAAAATTAAATAGAGAAATATATTACACCCTTCTCTAGATAAAGAACTCTTATTCTTGTCTTCTTCTTGAAATCTTCTTCTTTCTTCCTTGAAATGCTTCCTTGACTTCATCATTTTACGCTAAGTATAGGTAGGGAAGAGATATTGAGAGATGAGATAATCTTTGCGAAGAGATGCCTTGAATGAGAAAGATCTCCCTCTTTTATAGTTGAAATTATGTCTAATTTAGAAGCTAGAATGTAGGGAGGATATTGAGTGCTATCTTTACATGTTTTCCACACTGACATATCTAATTTTGTGCCTTGAAACCCGTCCTTGATGCGCCAGAAATAGAAAAAGCTGTCAAAAACACATTTTTTGGCTGTCTGTGGGTCCAGTGCATCTGCACTGACTCCTAAATTTCCTTTTTTAGATTCTGAGATTCTAAATCTTCTCTCTAGCTTTATGAAAAGTGGCTATACGCCCAAAACAAAGTTACGAGTCAAAATCTATAGCCATTTTAAGTTCAGGGGCTAGTTCTGCATGTTGCTACAGTGCATCCGCACTGGGCTCAGACTTTTTTGTGAAGTGTTGAAAATTTATCTAAGTACTGAGTGCATTTGCACTAGACATGTTTCTTCATTTCCTGCAAATTAAAGCTGAACAAACACAGTAACTTGATTCTAGGTGTGTTCTATTATCTTTATGTTCAAAATATAAGATATTTGATGTTTTTTGGTGATAAAAATCAAATCGAATATGTATATAATTTATGACTATCAATTGAACAGAGAAAAAAAAATCATATCTAAAAACGTGTAACAAATGGATGAGTGATGTGTCCATTTTAAAAAAAAAATACTTGATATCTTAAGTATAAATACTTATTGCAAAATCTTTTAAATATAGGTGCACCACTCAGGTAATTAGTGGTTATTCAAGTAGTTAATGACTGAGAAAATATTACGGGGATAGCTAGGTGCTCCCTTTTTAAAATTCTTCAACAAATTTTGAGTTGAATCAAATGTAGGATTGTTCATCGGTTTGATTCGGTTAAAATCGAAATAAAATAAGTAATCAAATTTTTACTCAGTTTTGAAAAAATGCAAGCGTACTGATCAAAACAAATTTATCAATTGAATCAAAACTAAATTGAATTTCAGTTTATTTGGTTAAACCAAAAATAAGAAAATTTATTATAAAAATAAACATTTTTTTATTTTTTTGGAAAAAATATATTAAGATGGAGTCAAAATTTGTGTTTAGTTCCATCTAATCGGTTTTAAACGGAATCAAACAATAAACATTATTGTATTTTAGAATTATTTTAAATGTTTGATTTAGACGAGAGCAGATTTTTTTTTTTTGACCGATTCAGTCTAACCGCTTTTAAAAATTATAAATGAAAACAAACTGAACTATTAAACTAATACATTGAACCGATCCATTAAACTGTAAACTCTGAATTACTTACACCGAATTATCTTGATTTGGGTTAAAACCGATTCACTGAACGTCTCTAATCATTGAGAGAGTTATGTTTGTTGAATAAGAGTCAATTGATCTCTATTATTTCAAAATTTTAATATTTAAGCATAATTTTTTATATAATTTAAAATAAAATGTTATAGATAGTGTTGTAGCATAAGTTATTTATATAATTGATTTTCATTCATGCTTAATCTCATAACTTAAAAGTCTAGCTCTGTTTCTATCTACAGCTCTGTCTCTATCTCTGATCAACTGGTCCGCTCATCCGACCGCGCCGATTCTGATTTTGAGATGAAACTTGGATGTAAACGTCGCCTGTCCGGCTGTCTCTGCCAGCAACACACCACCATCCGTCTTTTTTCGTATCGGGACTGCCGACTTAGGAATCTCAGTATTGGTATTCCTATGATGGACTTGTTTCAAGAGAACCATTCACCGAAATGTGGTCCCCACGTTATAGTGGGCCCACTAATCAGTGGAAACAGAAACTACTCATCTTGTTTCTCGTGGGATCGCGCAGGTTGCTGTGTGACGAAGAAAATGAACGACTCAATTAGCAACCGAAAGCCCACCCAATATATCCAGCCAAAATTCTGTGCAGATTCTCTCGTGCAATCGAATATGTAGCGGATTTATTAACCTTGTATTTTAAGTACAGTTACCCGCTACAAGTAACTTTTATCAAAGTTTTCACAGAAACCATAAAATTACCGCCAAAAGCACATATTTAGCTCCTTCCCCTCCTCCGGTTGATCATAATCGAGAAATAGAATCCGATCAAAATTGCGACGATGAATCAGGGAACAGAGTATACCTCCGCCTCTTCTTACTATTACAACCACGCAAATCCGAACCCTAACCCGTATTCGACCTCTAATCCCGCACCATCGGCCTATGCCTCCGCCTCCGCCCCGCCTTATTCCGCTTATCCCGCACCAGAGTATCCCACCTACACCCAATATCCACCTAGCCAAGAACCAACCCCTCCTTATTCCAATCCCCCGTCCCAATTCCAATCTCAATCCCAATCGCAATCTCAGTACAACTATCCTTCTTATACTCCCTCTTCAAACTACACAAATCTCAACGAAAATCCATCTCCTTATCCCTCCTCATACGACAATTCGTATCAACATAACAGCTACGATCAAGGTGGCATTTATTACTCGGAGAATTCGTACCAGGATTTCTATGGGAAGAAACCTGAACCAGTACAAGCGGACGAGGGTTTGAATGAAGGTGTGTATGCGTATGATGGGGGTCGATCTGAACCATATGGTGCGAGAGGAACTGTGCCAACTAGCAGCCCGATGCTATTCGATGACTACGGAAGGTCGATTAGTTTCTCGGGTGGTACTGGTGCGGGTGCTGCTACCGGAACTGGTACGAAGATTGTCAAGGCTGTGCCTAAAATGGATGCCAAAGATGATGTCAAGAATGGTGTGCAGAAATTTAGAGTTAAGCTTCTGGCTGAAGGAGCTGGTAGTGCCATAGATGTTCTTTGCCAGGTATTTATTGGAGACATTAAGAACCACAGATTTGGATTCAAATTTAAGAAATTTTGGATATTTTATCTTCTAAGTTCTAACCCAAGACTTTTAGGCAATTAGTGAAATGTTTGAGTGGCTTGTATTTTTAGGTACAACCTTTATTACCTGCATTAATAGGTGAGTGGTATTTACATGTACTAGTCATCAAAATGGTACCAGTATGGTAAGCTATGTGTTTCCCCAGATAAACAATTTTCCCAAAAATAACCATTCTAAGGTTTAATTGACTATCAATAAACTATCCAAATTTGTGCCTCAGTAATGGCTCAAGTAAGCCTCAACTTTGGTTCCTTTAGCCCAGTTTTACCTCTGTGTTATAAGTTAATGGAAACAAAATCAAACTTAAAACTGGCAGTTAGAGGAGATTAATTGATGTTAATGTATGATCTGGGAATGATTTATTTTTTTAATATACTGAATTAGGATCAAATGCTTGTTTTTTCATCAAAAGTGATTTTGACAAGACTTAGTTATGTCTGAATGGTACTTTTAATTATTTTGTACTATGCAACTCATATTAGCTTCTTATGTAGATTGGCTTAGATGGAATTCGAATGCTGGATCCAAGCACTGGTAGGATGTTAAGAATTTATCCTCTTGAGACTGTTACAAGATGGGAAGTAAGTCTGATGTTTTGTTTTTTGTTTTTATGTTTTTAGTGTGACGTTGGATGACCATAATAATATTACTCTGGTATGTTTACTGTACCTGACTTGCATGGTACATAATCAGACGTCTTTCTTCCATTAATCCTGCGTCCAGAGAATATTTATTAATAGTAAATATTCCTCAATTGAAACACAATAGAATTTGTTGAACCAATGCTTTACCTAACTATTTTATTTACTACCATCTGCAAATTCTTTTGTTTGCAATTTGATGTTTACACATATTTTTGTGTTATGTTATAAATTAGGTATTAGATTCATCAATATTTGCATTTTGGTCTAAAAGCTCGGTTGATTTTGAGCCAAAGCGTATAAGGCTGCAGTCTAATAGTTACACGACAAGCACCTTGCTTGACACAGTAACAGCTGCGACTGTGCAGGTAAATAATATTATGTCAGTTCTCTTTTCCTTGTAGTCATCAACACCCTTCTGAATCCTGATTACTTTTTCATTTGAGAATAGTTCAAGGAGATGGGAGTAGATAGCTTTACAAAAGGAAAGGTTGATACTGGCAGGCCTTCAGATCAACAGCCAGGAAAGAAGGGCTTTGATTGGATGAACTTAATAAAGATTCCCAACGAAGAGAAAGATCACTGGGTTTGTTTTTCTTCTTTGACACTCAATAATTTTTCTTGGTTTTTCGCCAACTGTCTGGGACTAAAGGCTTGGTGGTTGTTGTTGTTGTTGTTCGCCAAATGTCTCTTTCACCGGTAGATTCTTATTGAATCACGTATAACACTTATTGGATCTGTTTATGCTCTCATTTTTCAGGTTCCAGATGAAGTAGTTAAAAAGTGCACTTCATGTGGAGGGGATTTTAATGCTTTTAATCGCAGGGTAAGTTTTATTCATGACTTCTTCTTTTTTCTTATAATTGGTTGCTACATAATTTTCTTACTGGTACTTTCAGTTGTTTCAAATTCCAACCAGTACAGGTAGAACAGTTTCATGCAAATATGACAACTATAGATAAATAAATACTAATAACATATAATCGCATTAGCTTTTTCAGATAATCTTAGTTTCTCTCGAGATTGCCATATTATGCACACATCTTACTAGTCTGGTCTGACAATTGTGTTGTTGTTATATGCACTGGACAATGGTTTGGTACCAGATATTATGTTAGCAAGTGCAGCTTTAAATGTGGTAAGATACTTTCTTCTTTAGTATGATGCACTAAAGGGGGATGGTTTTGTCTGTTCAGCATCACTGTAGGAACTGTGGAGATATATTCTGTGACAAGTGTAGCCAGGGAAGGATTGCTCTAACTGCTGAAGAAAATGCCCAGCCTGTTCGTGTCTGTGATCGTTGCATGGTAGCAATCTTTTTTCTCCACAAAGAAATGTTCTAAAAGAACATTGGTAAAAAGTTTTTTTTTTATCTTTCACTAGAATATGTTTGAAAATTTGATCATTTACCTATTTTAATAAATTTTACAGGCAGAAGTTTCTCATAGGTTGAGTACTGCAAAAGAAGCTGGTAACAAGCCGACTGTGCAAAGTCATGAGAATCTTGCCAGAAAGCTCCAGGTATATGCATATTCTTTTGTTATGCTTTTGTTTATCAATAAATCATTAAAACACTCAAAAATATAAAAAATTGGTTGCTTTAAGTGCATAGATTATGATGCTTTTTAACTAATATTTTGTCTAATATTTCTGAGCAGGAGGAATTGGAGAGAAATCGGAAGTCAACTTCAGGTACATCTCTAATGATTTGTTGAACTATGCAAGTTCAAAAATTGTTTGAAGTTTATTATGGTGCATATATCTGATGCTTTTTATGGCAGGTTCCAAATCCAATGGATCAGGTGGGCTGTTGAGGGAAGTTGCATGCCCTGTTTGCACTGTACATCTTCAGGTTAGCAATACTTATAAATACTATTTACCCTTCGTTACTTCTTAAGGATGGTTGTGTTTACTAGTTGTACCGATTTACAGGTGCAAGTTCCAACATCTGGATCTGAGACGATTGAATGTGGCGTATGTCAGCACCCTTTTCTCATTAGTGCTGATTAGTGTTGCACTAAATTTCACCATTCGGAGAGTTTGTGTGGCTTCCTACTGTTTGTACATTAATACTTTTAGCATTGGTTTACGCTAGACCCTAAGATATTGGTGTAAAAATGCATGTGTTGGGGAAAAGAAAAAAAAATGATAAAATAAAAAAAATCCGTGATTTGTGAAATTAGGGAAGGAAATTTGTTGTGTTTTATGATTAAATCAGTTTCCAATCCAGAGCTTTTAATTGTCTTGACTCCAAACTTTTTCTTTGGCATGCCGTAGTGAAAAATGTGCATAAATCCTTTTCTGGTTGTGCTAATTTATGTTTCTCGGTGTGACATGCACCCTTTTGTATTTGAAGTTGAATTTGACATTGACATTGAAATCATGGTCAGAACTGTTGAGGATTGATAAAATGGTAGTAGCAGTAATTTGGCATACTCTGATACATTGATCCGCCTTCTGAGGGCCTCAGTTATTCATTGATTCCTTTAATAGAAAGGGATCTAGGGCAAGAGGGATCTGGGGTCCCTTATTAGTATCACATTATTCGTCAAATTTACTTTATTTGCACAGGCAAAACTCCCAATACTCAAAACAGCAAGCAACTCTGATATATTAAATGAGTTAGGCTAATATGACATTAGTGTTATATCAAACTAAATAACACTACATCTTAAACTTTTAGATTTGCTTTAAGATTCGTACAAAATGAAGTGCTTGAACAGTAAAGTGGATATTACGAATCTTAAAGCAAATCTAAGGGTTTAAGATGTGGTGTTATTTAGTTTGATATAACACTAGTGTCATATTAGCCTAACTCATTATAAATTGAAGAAGAACAGGGAAATTTTGTAATATTTTTTTGGATCAATATTGTTTGATTTGTAGAAAAATGAAACAAATAGATATAAATATATATATTTTTTCTTCCATGTTATTTTCTACAAATTTTGTCAAAGAACATAATAAACACTGATATCTAAAAAGTATACACACCCAAGATCCGACAGTCTCTTTCGGTCCCTTTGTTCTTGAAAATTCATATCGGCTCTAGAGGATTATCAACTAGAGTGTGCTCTCTTTATGAATGTTTTATTTTTGTTGTTTTGTCCTCCAATGTTAAAAAAAATATTTTAGCACAGAAGCAAAATCTAAGCTAAGGTATCCAAACCATACATTAAACTTCTGAAATTAAAACTTAAAATCATATCAATATGCATATTCACACAAATATTCAGATATCGGATATCAACATTTAATTTTTCAAATATAGATGTTAACATCTTTATACACCAATAAGTACATGTAACTAAATTGCTAGTGCTTTAGATCTCCTCTGCGGGAAACATTTGAGAAGGTACATGTATTTAAATAAAAGTGCCATTGTGCCAACACTTCAACATAGCTTAAACGTGACAATTTGGTTATGTTTAATTATGGAGTAGGATTAAATTCCTTACTCCATCTTACTCCTTATATTTTACATCTTAAATTAATCCATAAAATAAGGAGTAAGATGTTAGAAAATAAATTCATATCTATGATAGTAAGTCCTACAAGTGGAGTACTTATATTTTACATCTTATTTGGTAGATTCATAACTTGAACTATCAAATAGGGAGTAAGATGTTGGAAAATAATCCATATTTATGATAGTAAACCCTACAAATAAAGTATGAAAGTAGCTGAAATTTTTAAAAGTATCATTTTTTCAAAAATGATAAATCAAAAGATTACGATTCTGTGAAATTTTAAAAATAACATGGTCGCATTTCTTAGATGCGGCCACTTTTTTTCAGGCCCCATCTAGGTGATGTGACCACCCTTTTTTTGTTTCAAGTTAAACTGCCATACAAGAAGGCAAAAAAAAAAAAAAAGTTGGCCACATCTTCTAAATGCGGCTACCAAAAAAGTAGCCACTTTTTCTAAATGCGGACATACTATTTTTCAAAATTTCACATAATTATAATCTTTCAGTTTATCATTTTTGAAAATATGATATTTTTAAAATTTTTGGTGAAATTAGATTAATTTACTCCAGATTAACTCATCTTTTACTCCACCTCACTCCTATTAAGGCAATATAATACCCTGCCTAAACTGGCTGTGCTACACAAGAAAATACCAAACAAGCGAGGAATTGGAAAAATAAATTGGCAAGGCAGAAATAAAAAAGACAAAGAATAGGACTCTCAACATACTAAATTTTTTGAAAATTAAATTTCTAAGCATACAATAAATCTTTCCATAAGCGAAACACCCCTACACTTACAACCTCTTAAAACAGTAAAAAAAAAAAATCCCAAAATTAACCATCAAATTTTCCATTCAAACCAGTTTCAGTAAAGGCTAAACCCAAAGAATTGGCTGATAATTATCCCCAGCCCCATAGAAATTGCCACAAGAGAAGCAGCCCATGTGAGTTTCTCAGTGATCCTTGGGATCCGATCTTTAAGTGCTTCTGTAAATGAACCAATAAAAACTGTGTAGCTCCCCATGGCAATCACGGTCCCCACAAGAAACATCCCCAGAAAAGCAGCCCCCGCAAGCCGTGATGGCAGTGCCAGTGCCGGCAGAACCATGATGAGTGCATCAGGCTGCAAGCCATACACTATACCAGTAGCAAATGTTGCAAACCCAATTTTTCTCTTCTTGATTGGCACAGGTTCCAGAGAGTCTGAATTTGGAATTCCAACATGGCCCTCGACACCAGCTGCGGCCGCCACAGGGACCTCACTGGCTTCTCTGATGCCAAAGGCTCCAATTGTGAGTAAGGTCAAACCGACAACACGAGTTCCCCAGGTGCGGAGTATCTCGATGTGGAGGCGGTCTTTTAGGAGGAGGAAGACAAGACCAAATATGATCTGGCCAGCATCATGACCACAGCCCCAAAGGGCACCAACAGCAGCACTCTCAAGGCGGGACCGGCCAATGGAGAGTGGGGCCAGTGCGGCTAGGTGGTCGGGCCCCGAGAGGGTGTGAAGGCAACCAGCAAGGAACCCCGTCCAGGCACTGTTCAAAAGCTCAGTGTTTACAATATTAGTAGTTGCGGTTTTGGCAGTAGTTGCATGGAGAGTGGCAAATGCTGGTGCTGGTTGAAAAAAATTGAGTAGGAGAGAGGAGAGTAGTGCAAGTACACTTGCAGAGATAACCTGTTTATGAGAGGTTATTTATCAAATTTGTCAATATAAGAAAGTATGGTTTAATCAAATGCAGAGTCTATAGTCTATGTCAATTTTAGCTAAACTCTTATGTAACCACATAGGAATGAGAGAGTATTTATCAAATTTCAGTATAAGAAAGTTATCTGTCTTTAGTAGGGTTTATTTACCAGGAAAACTGGACGATTAAAAATAAACAATGATGCCAATTATGTCAGTAAGAAGATAAATCTTAAATAAACAATAAACACACGGAGTGACCAAATCACAACTTTTAAGGGAACAAAGAAGGTGATATTGTTGTAGGAACTGGTATAGTACCACTAAGGATATGCAGTATTGGTATTAACTTTAATTGGAAAATATAATGGCGTAGTTTCTTTATCGAGTAATTCTAGCATGCATTTAATTTTTATGGTATATACATTTGATATCTTGAAAAATATTTATCAAATTAATTAATTTTATAATTTAAACAATATTTTTCAAGACACCAACCACTATCTATCAAATAAATTGCTAATTGAGAAAGTACAGTTCCCAATAAAAAATAACAAGTATCCCTTTCCAATACAATATATTCAAATACTCAACCAGGCATAAAAGTCATCACTATGAACTTGACTATACTCCATAATTCATTCAACATTTTAGGCAAACCCACCTTTTCTAAGATAATTAATCACCCAGTAGGTCATGCTTAATAATATAATGGAAACTAATATAAAGAATAAGTTCAAACTTAATGCCTAACCTTCTACCAATATACAGAAATTTCACAAGTAATTCTCAAGGGTAAGAACAATCATCGGAATTTTATGCCTAATTAACCTTTATATAATGGAAACTATCAAACTAATACAAAGAATAAGTGCAAACTTTATGCCAAACCTTCCACCACTATAAAAAAAATTCACATGTAATTCTCAAGGATAAGAACAATCATCGGAATTTTATTACTAACTTAAATGCAAGAAAAGTGGAGATATATAAACCCAACAAAAAAGAAACCCATTCCATGCCTCCTGCTCAACTCAATAATTTAGTTAACTTAAATAGGAAACGAGCCCACAACATAAAAAAGAAAAACGTAAATAGCATATTTTCAGAGATACATTACCAATAACACTTTAATTAAGTCAATAAATTAATCATGAAACTCAAAATTGCACCTTTCTAAAACCTGAAGAGGCCAATAGCCTCCTGGCTGGAGATTCAACACATGACTGGGCCTCTTTATCCTTCAATTCATTCGAAATCAACGGGAACCCATCGGTCAAAGAGACTGGAGGTGGGCCCTCCTGTTTGGAGAAGTGCTGAAGAGTCTTGGAGGGGCGCCTAGAGAAGAAATGGAGAGGCAAGTTTGGCGCAAGAAAGGCGCGAGAGGCAAGAAGACGGGGCCTGGATAAGGCGGGAGCAGGCTGGGGCGAAGAGATAAGTCTTTCCATGGATAAAGAAAAACGAGCTTGGGTTGAAGGGGTTTTTGTTCTTTGTCAGATGAGAGACGAGGGGGGGCGACCGCGAATTGTGGAAAGGCGCAAGATATTTCAGATAACGGGTTATTGGCATCTGATTCATCCCCTACAATACGGGCCGCAAGAAACATGGGCCTGTCTCCCTCTGGTCTTGTTTACCTGAGATGGCCTTCGGTTGGCCCAAAGAAAACTAATTAAATACAAAACAAATGGAATAATTTTTTTTGAAACACACTAATCAACATCCATTGTGGTTGTTCGCTAGTCTGGATTCTTGGTGAGGATAAAGAAATATTTTAGAGTGTAGCTATCGTGGTAGTGTGGAAAATATGTGTCGTGCCGTGCTGTGATTAACACGCTGTGATTTTGGTCTCGTGCCGTACCGTGCTGTGATCAAATAAACAGTGACTCTGTACCGTGCCATAATCAAAATGTCAATGAATGGTCACGGCAAACGAATAGCCACGGCATGCGAGTCACGCTGTGACTATTCACGTACTGTGTCCAAATGTAACTAGTCAAATTTCTCACATTTAACTATATTCATAATTTAAGTTAGTTTCTTCAATATTCATCATTTAATTAAGACCTAACGGTCCTAATTACACGTGACTCGCGTGATTACGTGCCGTACCATGATCGGATCTTTCGCGTATCATGCTGTGATCAAAATGTCTAGGAGTGGTCACTGCATGCGACACATGAGTCACGGTACGGAACAATAACACATGTCGTGTTGTTCGGTGCTGTTACCGTCCCGTTCCATGATGGAACCGGTTCCGCCATACCATTTTTCCCACACTATATCGTGGTATGCATATCGCACATTTGTTCGTGCTCACTAGCGAAGTCAGAATTTTCATCCGAAGCTAGCAAAATTTAAAGAAAAGAAATAAAAATTAACTACTAAAAATATGCTAATTAAGGACTAATACATAATTAAAAGTTAATTATACAACAAGAATAATTTGATGCTTGGAGATATATTTTGGACCTAATTGAAACTTAAATGAGGCAAAATCTCATTTACAGTTCTAAGACATATTTATGATAGTACAAACAAACCAATTCACTGAGATGTCATTGTAACCACTCTAATTATAGAATGGTTTTCAAAATTTTGAAACCTTAACAATTATAGAATGATTTTGAAAAATAGAATAAGGATGGTTATGATAACGTCGACCAACTTCATAAGTTGACATCATTTTTTGCTGTAAATGAATTATAATATTTTGTTAATTACAAACTTAGTATTTTATATAAAGTGAAAAGTATTTCAAAAGTTACGGAAATTTAGTGCAAAATGTATGTGAGACACCTGTCGGCAGGGGTGCAAATGGATTGGATATTATCTGATCGTATCCGCATCTATATTTGACAATTAGATACGGATATCCGATATTCAAATATTTGTGGATATGGATACGGATATAATTTTTAATTTTAATTATCTGTATTCAAATAGTAGATATAAACAATATAATTTACTATAAATTGTGAAAATATTTATGTATATATCTATAGATATCTGATATTCGATCTATATCCATATGTACTATTCGTCTAATATATGATCCATATATGTATGTATTCGTCTAATATTCGATCCATATCTATATCTGAAAATTAAAAGCGGATACGGATATGATTTTACCCAAGGTTCTAAATAGCGTTTATCGCGTCATAGCGGGGAGCCTCCAAAAAAAGCTATAGCGAATAGGGACGCTATAGCGAAAGCTATTCCAAATAGCGTTTTTTATTTTTATAAAAATTATATTATATATTTGTACTAAATATCAACATTATTTAGTCTCATAGAATACTAATATCATAAACTGCGACTCCAAAAATCTCTAGTAATACTAATATCATAAACTATCGATCTTTTTCTATTTAAAATATCTTTAACATCATAACATAATTTATCTTTTTTTCTATTTAAATTTCAAAATAACCTAGAAATTAAAAAGAAAAAAAATTATACTTCTAATAAAATAAACAGATGATCCTTGAAGAAATTCTTGTTAGTCCCTAAAATTTTCATAATTTAGCAATTATTTATTTGATTTATCATCAGTTAAAAAAAAGCTAAGAGCAAAATGAAAAAATTATTATAGCAGACCTGAATTTGATATAATGTAATATTCATCAAAATTAAACAATATCTTCACCATTTATTTATTTTAAAGCTCATATAAATTGAAAAAAAAAATGTTGCATAACGCGCGCTATTTGCACTACAAGCTATACGCTATAGCGGACCGCTATTACCGTTATAGCGTTTGTAACGCAAATAGCGTGTTTTAATGCCATAGCATAGCGTTTGGTCTCCAAAAACGCTATAGCGCGCTATTTAAAACACTAATTTTACTAATATCCGATCTGTTTGCACCCTACCTGTCGGTCATTCTTTTATTATTTATTTACAACTTTACTAGTCACCAAACCCCACAAACTCTCACTAATTCACATAGCTCACTTCTGTCTCTCTCTTTACTATCTATTTTCTTTCTTGATGGATTAATTGAAATTCGGGAGAAATTGAAATGATTTCTGAACGTATAAAATAAGAGAAAGAAGATAAGTAGTGTGTGCTTGAGTCATCCTGAAACTTATTGAACAAAATTAGATTTACCGACTTTAGGAAAATCCCACTTTTAGGCTTCCTCCCATGCGCTCCTACCTAATCTGTATGAGACCAAATCGTCTGCTTTTCTTGGAGGTAAGAAATTCGTATCTCCAGAGTCATTGCGGTGGGTCATTATTTAAAAACAGTAATAGTAATTAAATCTTTTAATAGTAACCGGTTCCACTCCACAGTGACTTTGGGACAGGAATTTCCTACACCCCGGGAAGCAGAAGATTCGGTTTCAATATGTATCTTCAACTTGCACAGCTGCACGCCAAACTCAAATCTTCTACCCTCCGGGGTGTAGGAAAATCCTACTCCCTCTATTTCTGCAATTGGGACCGGTCACTGTTAAAGGCAGCCGGTCATTGTTCATTTTTGAATTGGGGGCCCACTAACAGTAACTCTGGAAACAGGAATTTTCTGCCCCCAAAGGGGTAGACGATTCGGTCTCCTGTACGCCCAAGTTGCGATTTCGAAGTCCTAAGCCATTACGTGCGGTGCCCAAAGCCCCCATACGGAGAAAGGGAGAAGGTATTTCATTGTTAATTGAGTTTCGTCATTTCGTACTATGGATCACAGCTACCTAGCTACTCAAAATTGAGACCTACTCCTGCTTCAAGGTAGTTTCGTAAATGTTTGTGCTATGGACTTATATTATTGGTTTGAAAGACTTACTAGTCGATTCAAACCGTTCAACATAATCTCTATATAAATAGTTACTTGTAAATTAATTTTCTTTTTTAGAATTTTTTTAGATGGATATAAAATTACTTGATCTGAAAATTCTAGACCATCCAACTAATTTTCTATCTATCTCAAATATTAGTAAAAATACTATACACAAATTTAAAATTTAATTTGCAAGGACATTTACATATAGATCATGTTGAACGGGTTCGAACCAATTATTAGAATTTAAAAATAAAAATATTAATATGTAGTACGGATTCATACGCACTATGATACTATGTATAGTATCATAGCCTCACTCAATATTTTTTACATATAGTTGGAATTTTGCAAAATTAAAATTGTAAAAGAATTATTACTCTATTTATTTACCAATTGGGTATGAATTGATCCATAGACCAAATCAGGAACTGACTTCCTTAAACAAATGACAAAATTAATACAATAATTTAATTATATTTATATTTCGGATGCACAAAAAACGTGAATATATATATTTATAACAATGTTCATCATCCCTCCTACCAATACTGTGACATTTCCATAACATTGTTGCCCCTTAAGACTACTAAGACAATGTGTTGGAGCATCATTTTATTATGTTTTACATTTTATACCAATATCCAACGAGATGTTGGAGACTTATTGTGTGCATAAATTAAAGTAACACAATTATATTACAAACTTTACATGTTTATGTTATCAATCTTAATGTAATACTTTAATTTGACCGATCAATTTCATATTAAGGATTAGATTAATCTACTAATTGTATTTAAACAAATTAATATATATAGGGGTCCTTAATCCTTGTGACCGATCGATCAAATTCCAATGTACAATATTGTATGATGTTGGTATCAGTTAGTAGTCAACCGTTTGTTACTTTATTGGTGAGGTTTGTGTATATTTTTTGCGACACACACTCACACATATCATATGAATAGTTTGACAATTTTTTTACCAACACAAGTGAAGAAAAACTAGAACTAATTAAGAATGGCTGTAAAACTAAATTAGCTACGGTAGTAGATCTATTTTCCGTATTGAAGTACTATTTATTTATTATCCATCAAGCGTGTTCAACTAATTTGTATAGGTTGAGTAGGTATAACAAAACTTACTTCATTTTAAAGCCTAAGAACAATACATGGAAGTGATATGAAACTACATGAAAAGGGCATTTTGATCTTTCAAATTCCTTCAATATCTTTAAGAGTAAAGCTTAGGTGTTATGGATAGCATGAGGCATTCTATGCTACAGTTTTAAAAATCTATTGTATGAATTTCAAATTTCGATCTAAGTAGCTCAGTAAGTTGGTAAAATAATGAACTTGTAGAATACTAATTTTTACTAATTTTAGAAAAAAAAATTTACTATTTTTTACAATTTATAAAAAATGACTTAAAAATAAAAGAAAATTGCCAATGTTTTAGACTATTTGTTATCATTTTTCATAAATCATTAAAAACAGTAAAAAAGTTTCAAATATAATAAAAATTAGTATTCTACAATTTCATTATATAACCAATTTACTTAGCTACTTAGATTAAAATTTGAAATTTATATGATAGATTTTTTAGGCCGTAGTACAAAAAGCCTTATGCTATTTATAACACCTAATTAGCATTACTCTATTTTAAACAATTTATTATTTTACTATTCCAATTATTATTTTTATTCATTCAAGAAATAACATTATTTTAAGTCTTATTGGAATAACACCAATCTATAGCTATATCTTAATTTGCTAAATGAGTTCCTACTAAGGTTCAAAATATATAATAGTCTAAGATGGATTTGATATTGTTAAATCTTGATTGTGGGCGTTCAAGTTGTTTAGTTGGGATTAATTATCTACGTGTATTAAATTTTTTTTTCCTAATTGATGTTTTGTGATATGGATTACCGGTGCATAGTGTAATACTAAAGTGCTCTGTAAACTAAAGATGTATTATTATTTTGGTTCTCAATCTCAAAATTTAAAATTTCCAACGACATATATATATCCGAGTAAATATACATATTAAAATCTTGTGGGAAACCAAAATTTATCTAAAAATTCTGGACCGCTCATAAAGAAATATTAGCCATTTATCTCATTGATTAACAATTCAAATTTCCCATCAGATAGGTAAAGATAGAAATAAAATCTGCTGAAATCCTCAAGGATTTCAGGTCCCTGAAATTTCAAATCCAACCATTTAAGTTTTTCCATACACCAATCTCAAACCAGACAGAATTTTATACACAAATCACAAAATATATAGATGGTTGGATTGAGAATTTCAGAGTCACTGAAATCCCCATGGATTCCAGCAGATTTGAACTCGTAAAGATACATATATCTCCTCTTTCAAGAAACCTGTCACAAAGAATCTTATTCTGGTATTTGCAAAGCTTATGATGATATGATTAAGCTGGAGCACGCTGACGGTAAAAAGCAATAACAAAATACTGCTTCCATACGCCTACTTGTTTCCTGAACGAGCTACCACCAGACCGTCTCAATCATGCATGACTCAACAATTTTAGACATCTATTCGGTTCAAATATAAGAAATATTTTAAAACCAAGAAACTTAAGTAGGGGGTTCTTGTAGAGTGATATGGATTTGTATTTTTTTTCCGTAGTAACAATTTTATTGTTCAATGTTCAAATAATAAATTTGAATTGTTCACGGCCTTCATATGAAATTTATCTGTAAATCAAATTTTATATTTTTTAAGTATTTTATTATATTTAAATAGATAAAATATTATTAATCTAAAGCTTATTAATCATCCAAAAAGTAGTGATTATTTTATCAATCTAAAAAATATTTGAAACTCTAAAAATGATGTCAAATTTGATTTATAAGTATATTTTCATATGAAATCACGTTGAATAGTTTGAAAATTATTTAAATATTAAAAATAGAAATATATAAATCTACACCTATCAATATATAATATGGATGAGAATCTATACTCTTCTCTCAGAAAAAACAGAATTTATGTTTTTCTTCGTGCCAACTGTTCAAATATTTTCAACATTTTAGATTTTAGAAAACATTATCTGATACGGATGATTTGTGAGCATTGTACTAAAGCCTTTGACATATATTTTGATTTAGTGTTTGTACTTTTTGTTTAAAAAAATAGTTGTCAACTAGTTTATACAGAAAGAGAAGTAAGTGTAACAATTAAAAGTAGAACAAAGAAAGAGAAATTAGTGTCTTGGGCAAATTTTAGAAGCTTTTTTCTTCTTATTTTCATATATCAAATTTCAAATCACCAAAATTAAAAAATTAAGACCAATAAGCATGACCCTTATCGCATGCTTAAAAAAAACTTATATGGTTATACCTTGTTTTATTATACGGTTAAATTTTCAATTAAGCCTAACAACTCATTCGAAACTTATGCATTAACAAATGAGAATCAAGTGTCCCCAACTACTAATTCATATCGCCTAAGGTACCTCAAATTTTTAGTTTGAATCCGATCCGTTAGTTGTAATAACACTTGATAGCCACTATCCAAAAAAAAAAAAAAAGAATCCGGTCCGTTAGTTATATACTAATACAAAAAAGAGATCTCGTGCTTTACAAATTGGGGAATTCAAACATTGTATTATCTTTGGAGTCGTCCAACTACAAATTTGTATCATGTTGGGTTACCTTAGAGTACAATTAGAAAATTCGGACCGTGAAAAAGGAGAGGTGGCACAATTGACTAGGAAAATATTATAGAATTGTTATACCCAAAAGTTGAGAGTTCGATTCTCCCTTACGAACCTTGGTAGCTACTACCAAGTTTTCAAAAAAAAAAAAAAATTCGGACCGTTATTTAACTCTGGCACAAATCTCAAAATGGACATCTATATTTACAAAATAGGTACCAAATTCTTTGATTCGGCTAGAAATAAATCCTCTTTTCCAATTGTACCCTAAAGTATCTTAGATGTGCTCCAATTGGGGTTACGCAGAGGGAGATGAAGGAAAAAACACTGTGCGGAGGGGAACTGCGTCTCAGACAGCAGCTGTTTGAAGATTTCACTGCTCCAGAACTGAAGAAGCAGAGAGGAAGCGGAGGTAAACGCGTACTGTACAGAGGTGAACGCATATTGATTTTTGACGATAATTTTCACCTCTAAATCGGGGTGTAAAGATCACTGTTCGGTGTGAGCTTCACCTCCGAACACTTCCTTCCCCTTCCATTAATGAGATTTTCACCCTCAATTACGGAGCACATCAGGAGAAACAGATCCTCCATCTACTGCTTTTGACTTGTTAGAATGTAGGAATTTTATATATCACAACTACGATTGCAGTTTAAGATGAATTCATATCACATGAGATAACAAAATATTTCTATTTAAATCTGAACCATCAGATTAGAATCCGCACAAATTAAGAGACATCATCTCACTTTAGACTAAATTAATCTGGATTCTGATCAGACGGTTCGGAGTTAAACAAAAATATTCTGTTACCTCAGAGGATATGGACTTGTTTAAGCTTGCTTATTTCTTCTTTTTAGCACCAAATGACAAGCAAACAATTTGAATGTCATGTTGATTTTGTCGGAGAAACCACTCAAAAAGGGGGGAAAAATAATGATAATAAAACACATTATTCCGCATGGTTGTTCTGTGGGAAAAAGTGGTATGCCTTTCAAGGGAGACAATACTCTCGAGTCTCTCCTCCTGACGACATAATTATTATCTAAAGAATATTTCAACTGTTAATCCAGGTAATATATATACTACTTAGCAAAACAACCATAGAAAGTATGTGAAGTCATCTTTCCACTGGAAAACAAGAACAAAATTAAAAGAGAAGAGAATGGTGGGAAAAGAAATGAAGAGAAGGAGAGAGGAAGAAATAGTAGAGGCCGCCTTAGCAGCAGCTGGAGCTGCATTGGCAATTTCTGCTATAAAGAAGATTTTTTCTCTAATTCTGCATAGATGTCCGAGTTCTCTGATCGTTACTCCACCTCATTTTCTATTTGTCATTCTAAACCTCGTCATCGCCTCCATATTAGTTTTCTCATTAGTGGAGGTGCAGCCAAAAAAGAAAGACCGAGCGAGAAAGAAGAGGAGAAGAGATGGAACTGATGCAACCGTTTTAGATGTAGAAAGCATACAAAAGAAAGAGGAAGAAAAAGAGGGAGAGGGAGAAGGAGATGTAGAGGAATTGAATAGACGAGCCGAGGCGTTTATCGTGGCATTTCGACATCACCTGAGGGTTGATTCATTTTCTTCAGGCCCTCGTTGAAACTAGTGTAGTTTAAAAATGAAATTTGATAATAAAAGTTTGTGATTTTTTCTATAAAGCTAGGTTGGGTTTTTTGTTTGTTTATTCATCAGTTCAGGCTGGGTTGATTTGTTTCCTTCAGGTGTTTTGTAGGTGCCAGTACAATTTTTATTGTTTGTTAGTTTCATTTTGGAGTTAAGAGTAAAACAAGACAATTTATTTTATTTTAGGGTCATTTGAGGCCGAACCCAAAATGATTTAAATTTCATGAGCCGAAGCTAAAAGAGAGCCTTTGCAAGTGTTTTTTTCTCTTTTCTGAAAACAGCTTTTGCATATCTGTTTTCCTTTTCAAGTAAAGAACCATTCAAAATTGACATTGTATGATGTACCATACATCATTTTAGATAAATTGATAAACTTTTCCCAAGGAAATATTACTAGAAAAATAAAAAACAAAATGCCAAGTAGACAAAATATTCAAAACTTCTCCAAAGTTCATTCCAAAACAGCAATTTGACTGACTTTACCAACATTTAAGTTAAGATAATTTCCAGAAAATATAAGCAATGGATAGAATACAGATACAGCATTAGGAATCCAACAACAAAAAGTGCCTTTTACAATTAACAGAAGGCACTCAATGCATCACCAGATAGTCAAGAAAAGGATATGACAACACATTCCACTGTCAATTCTTTCTGTTACATGAAACATTAATTTGATTAAAGCACCAAGATTTAATTTTAGCTCAAAAGAGCCTAAAAACAAAATCAAGCATGCTAGTGTCATTCACAAAATGGAGCAGGTTGTGTGACCCTTTTTCTTTTTCTTTGCCTTAGGAGGTTGGAGAACAACCTTAATAGCCGCATCGAACACAGACTTCACATTCTACACCAAAAAAGGGGGGAAAAATGGCCACAATAATAAATTAGCAACCATAACAGTAGCATGATAATTTGCTAATAGAAAAGGGGGTTGTTAGTTATATACTTGTTGTGTCTTGGAACTGCACTCGACGTATGCTGGAGCTCCTATTAACTTCCTCAACTCCTCCCCCTTCAAAAAAAAGAGAAAAAAAAAAAAAAGCAAATAAAATCAGAATAAGGCAATTAATTAAAATTTTGACAAGTAAATTGGCCTAATGGCTCAAATGGTATTATAATGAGGTACCAAAGATGACTTCAAGAGGTCATAAGCCTGCATGGGCAAGAATATAGATGTGGGACTTATCATTTTTATCCATTTAATTACAAAAAAGAAGAAAAAATTGATATTTGATAAAAAGCTAAATGATTCAATTAGTATTACCTGAGCTGTAGTAATTGCTGTAGCACCAGGGTGGTTAGCAAAGAATTGTTTGTCATCTCTAAGATCTGACACATAAACAAGTGAAGAAATAGACAGTCAATTAGTAGGTGGCAAGCCTAACTGTTCATTTTACTAATTAAGATTGTTTCTTTAAATGTAGATTAGTCAATCGTTTATATATTGATAACTAGCATATCTAATTTCACAAAGGCCCCACCAGTAAAACTCAAAATAAAAAAGAAAACATAAAAATTGGTTTCCTTTATGGCAAAACTATTGAAGCACAACTCGAGCTGATCTTCCTATTTAAATGGTACAATCGTGAAGAGACACACGCTATGTAAGTAATTTTGAACTTTACCAAGCTTTGTTCCAACAAGAATAACTGGCACGCCGGGAGCATAATGCTTAAGTTCAGGAATCCACTGAAAATTGCAATAAATTAAAAGGACTCAAATTTAATACAAGCAACAATGAACTTTCAAATTAACTTTACAATAAGTAAAAGTTTAGGGGAAAAATATAAACAACTTTGTTACCTTCTTTGCTATATTTTCGTAGCTCGCCTTGCTAATAAGAGAGAATGCAAGTAGAAACACATCAGCCCCACGATAGCTCAAGGGCCTTAAGCGGTTGTAATCCTCTTGCCCTGTTTAATCAATTAGTTGACATTTTTCCAAACAAAAACTTGAGAAAAAGAAAAAGAAATATAGAGAAAGGTAATTACCAGCAGTGTCCCAGAGGCCTAAATTTATTGTGTTACCATCTACCACCACATTTGCACTGAAATTATCAAAAACTGTTGGGACATAATCCTGCCTCCAAAAAAAATAATAGATCAGAATGGAATTGCAAGAGTTGGAAAGCATAATTCTTACAAATAAAAAAATAAGAAACAATAACGAATCATAGAAACATAAAATGTTTAGAAACTAAGAAATAAATCAGATAAAAGCCTGATTGTCTGATTTATTATTTATCATACATGTTTCTGGAAACAGGTAGCGAGACAACAAAAGTCAAATTGAGCATAGTCAGATAATAATCTAATCTGAAGAGACAAACAGTCAAAATAGTTCCAAATTTGCACAATGTGGACTTCTGTGTTGGAAACTTTTACATCTGTGTCCATAGTTATTCTATTGATTGCCCCATCATTTGAAATGCATATTGAACAAATTTTTGTGAACAATCGCTTGGTAAAACAAGTGTCGTATGCCCTCATTTGCTTATATTTACAGGATATTGTAAAACAGCTTTACATTTATTATACTTGATTTATGTTTTGTTTGCTTACCCTAAGATATCCAATATTACAAAATGGTCAATATGCTCATACACCCTGATTAAATAAAATAATGTTCTGGACACATTGGTCAAAATCATACCTAAAACCATGGGGGAGGGGGTGGGGATATATTAATTTCTCCCCCTTTTGTGCATTAGGACTTAGGAATTCCTAGGGCCATTTTCAAAATAGAAACTTTAATTACATTTGTATTATGGGAAGAATCACAAATGGAAACCCATGCATAATAGAGAAAATTAACAAGAATCCATGGTGGAACTTACAGTTGGGAAGGTATTGCTGGTGTATGAAATAAGCATACAGGTCTTGCCAACTGCGCCATCTCCAACAGTAACGCATTTTATGAACCTCGATGCGCTCATCTTTACACAGATATGCAGAGAAGAAGTCCCTCCTAACTTTGTTTTATGCTCTTTTTCCCTTTCCTTGAGCTGTCAACCTTCAAAACCTCTCTTTCTCCATTGAAGCAGAGAGAGGGGTCCAATTCAAGGGGAGTAATTGCCTCCCACTGGTAGGTGAGGGATGCACTTTTGAAATTTTTATTCATTTGATAGAGAGAGTGGGTATAATTCTGCATATTATTTAATTACAGACAGGCAAGAATGCGATATCAGAATTCTCTGTCACTGTTACTTTGGAAACTTGGTGTAGCATCCAAAAGAGCTACCGAAATCTAAAAAATATGCGTACGTCGACATAAACCAAGACTGTCGAAAAGTAAATGATATATTTAATAGGTAGATAAAAAATGTTATACGCCTATAAAAAGAAAAAGTTATTAATTTTATGTTTGATAATTGAAAATCTAAATAATGATTAGCAATATTTTCTCTTTCGTCTACCTCCTTGAATAGAGAGGAGGGTGAGAGAGGAGAGAGAGAGGGTGTATATATGATCATATGAGCGCAGAGTTTCTTTTTTATCTCAATTAGAGTGCGACGGAGAAAAAATTCAGTAATTGGAGTGTGGCGACTGCCGAAATGTATTCATGTAGATCCGGTCATGAAAAGAGATGAGAAATAAAGAAATATGACAAATAGTCAAAATTAGAGTGTAAATATGTAGAAATAAAATAATAGGGTGGACTAGAAGAATTGAAGAGAATAAATGAGTAGATCTAGGATTAAACGTTATTTGATGTGTTGTAAAGAATTTTTTTATTAATGAAATTGTTAGTATACATTTAAAACCATTAATCTTTAGAAAAAAAAATAAAAAATAGTATATTTTTATCGGTGTTTGATATTTGTATTGTAGATAAAATAATATTAAATAAAAATAAATATAATCTCATATACCGTGTTACAAGTAAATTAGTAAGGATAATATATTAAATATTAAGACATTTGTTTCTACTTCATCTTAATTTAAATCACGAAAAATATGGTCGAGGAATATTGGGTACATAAATTATTTAGAGATTGAAAATATTTCAGGGCGGATTGAAAGGAAGATGTTTTATTTAGTTTTTTAGGATGCATTGTCAAGGATCATAATCTAATGCTTACAAGTAATTCATAAATTTGTATGTTTGATTGAGGTAGAAAGCTACATTCTTTTTCTTTTTGCGAAGACGGTCAAATTCATTAACCAATCATCATTTTACTAGGTCTTTTAATACATCTCCAATTTAATTGAAATTAAAAAGGCAAAACTAATCCTTGCTACTAAATTTTGTTTGAGAGAAATAGAAATTAAAACAGTTCGAATTTAATAGACCAATAATTGATTTCATACATCAAAACTTTTTTTTTTTAATAAACCTTCATCGAAGCTATAAAGTTGTGATGGATAATTAAATTATCGATCTTTGAGTAACTAACAGTGAAAAGACTTTTTTTATCGTTCTTTCGTGACAGCTACATATTTCTCTACAGAGAGAAAGCAGCAAAAAAATCCAAAAACCACAGAGAGTGGATTGGAATTGGAGGCATGTATTTGTTCTTGTTTATTTATTACCGTTTTTGTTGTCCATCTCTCCTGTATTTAGGGGTGAAAACGGAGTGGATAAACAGCGGATAGTGCTGATACCATATCCGTATCTGTCGGATAATGAGCGGATACGAATACGGATACGGATAGTAAACAGATATCAAAATTCAAAACTAAATCTGTTTTAAACGGATATGGATACGGAACGGATAGTCTACGGATATGAATTCGAATACGGATATAAAACAAATAATGGTCGGATAATTAAGATATATGAACTTTTAAGATACAAATATTAATTAAAACATTAAATATAAATATTAATGAACTTATAAGAGATGGGAGATAATCTATTCATATAATATATATATATATATATATATATATATATATATATATATATATATATATATATATATATATATATATATATATATCAAATAAGTATATAGTAACAAAAGATGTTGTGGTGTAGTGGTTTGAAGTTTAGTCTAAAGACATTAAGATGGGAGAACATGGGTTCAAATTCCATCTATAGCAAATATTTATTCCTCTTTTATATGGGTCCGGCCAAACTATCCGAATCCGGATATCCGCTCCGTTTAGGACTCCGTATCCGGATTTTTTATGGATTTCCAAAAATTATCCGAATCCGTATCCGGAAATTATCCGAATCTGGATTATATCCGAATACGGAGCGGATATCCGCCGGATAATCCGACTCCGTTTTCACCCCTACCTGTATTGCATTAGGCTATAACATTTTAGTGACCGTTAATTTTCATATTTTTAATGGAGAGGTTTGATGTTGTCCCGTGAAAAATTACTTTGGGGCCCTCAATACATCGGATTAATTAACGCGTACTTAATTTAATTTTAATAAAGCATTGACGTAGTGCCTCTTAATTATAGTTTATAGACCAACCCAACATTTTAATTGATTGATGTGTAATTGATATGTAAATCGTACCACTCTATTAAATATTAATAGATCACTAAAATCATCGGCACAATTTTGTTTGCTTCCGACTACCAAGTGATAACGATCTATAATACTTTACTTTTGTACTGTTTAAATTTATACTAAAATAAATTCAAATTTTTATAAATTTAAAATGTTAATGTATCTTTGAAATTATTCCAATTGTTTTGAAGTTAAACGTACCAATTATCTTGATAACTTTGGATTCATATTAACTTTACTTTATAATTCACTTTATAATTCAGAATAATTAATACATGTTTGGGACTAAAACAATAACAAAGTTCAATGAGATAATTTGTGACGGAGCTACATTAAATTAGGAGTAGACAACTGTTTACTTATGGATTTTGTAAATCAAGTATATGTATAATTGAGTTGTTTCTTACTTCTCGAAAAAAAAAAAAAAACATTTATCTTTAAACAGCTCACAATCTGATTTAGTTAATTCACAGCATTTCACAATACGCTAGTCATATTGGGGCTGTTCGGCAACACTTCTTAATCCTAGTTAGGATTAAGTCTTAAGGAAGCTTAAGGAACTGATGTTTAGTTGTCTTAATCTGTGAGTGATAGCTAAGGAGGCTAAAGGAAGGGGTAGAGGTGCCTTAAGACCCAAGCAGAGGATTAAGATCCGGGCAAAAAGAGACTAAAGGAGATAATCTTAATCCGTGCTAAGGAACTGATGTTCGGCAGAATTAAGCGGCTAAAAAAACTAAATGACACTTTTTTAATCTTAAGAAAACCTTACCGAACAGCCCCACTAGTAAAATTTATTACATGTTCCTAATAAAAAAAAACCCGACTATGCTAGATAATAATCTTCATAATTCTCTAGTTCCTCTTTTCTTTGAAAGAAAGCAAAAGGCCAATGATCGGCAGATTCACACCAAATGTTTGTTAAATCACTTCATTACCTCAAAATGGGAATCAATGAACCAACTTTAGTGGGTCAACCAATCCATGAATCTAACCAACTCTATTAGTTTAAATTTTATTCGTACAGTATAGTCGTTGATCAGCTAATCGTGCAGAGAATTATTTGCAGTTGTTGTGGAAGCTATTATGCATGTAACAAAGTTAGCATCATTTTCAAGCAAACGAAAATGAGGAGAGTTCAAATATTTTTATTTTTAAAAATTTTAATAACTCAAAATTTAAAATAAAACAATTGGATATGAATTACATCATTTTATCTCTGCACGTGTAATTAACATAAAAACAAAATTAAAATGTGATAATTTTTTATGGTCACATAGAGAAAATAACATAAATCACATCTAACGGTTTTATTTTGACGTTTAAATTTTAAACTTTGAGTTATTTAAGTTTTTAAAAATGGAGGCACAAAAAATAGCAGTGTTCTAAATAGCGCGTTATAGCGTTTTTCGACTCTAAACGCTAAGCTATAACATTAACACATGCTATTTGAGCTACGGACGCTATAGTGGTAATAGTGGTCCGCTATAGCGCAAATAGTGCACGCTATGCAACATGAGTTTTTTTTTTTCAATTTATATGGGCTCTAAAATAAATAAATGGTGAACATATTGTTTAAATTTTGATGAATATTACATTATATCAAATTTAGGTCCGCTATAATAAAATTTTCATTTTGCCCTTGTTTTTTTAACTGATGATAAATCAAATAAATAATTGCTAAATTATGAAAATTTTAGAGACTAACAAGAATTTCTTCAAGGATCATCTATTTATTTTACTAGAAGTATGATTTTTTTTTCTTTTCAATTTCTAGGTTATTTTGAAATTTAAATAAAAAAAAAGATAAATTATGTTATGATGTTGAAGATATTTTGAATAGAAAAAAGATTGATAGTTTATAATATTAGTATTACTATGGATATTTTGAGTCGCAATTTAGACTTTGTATTGGTTCAATATGAATATTATAATTTTTTAATCAATTTGGTATTATTTATCGTTCTATGAGACTAAATAATGTTGATATTTAGTACAAATATATAATATAATTTTTATAAAAATAAAAAAACGCTATGTGGCATAGCTTTTGCTATAGCGACGCTATTCGCTATAGCTTTTTTTTAAGACTCTCCGCTATGACGCAATACATGCTATTTAGAACCTTGAAAAATAGAGACATTTGAATCCTCCTCAAAGAAAATTATATTGTATTAGTTTTACGATCAGTATGGGTTAGAGGAGAGTTCAAATGCCTCCATTTTTTGTGGCTCCATTATGTCTCTATTTTTAAAAATTTAATTAACTCAAAGTTTATACCTTAAACATCAAAATAAAACTATTAGATGTGATCTATGTTATTTTCTTTATGTGCCCATAAAAAATTATCACATTTTGAATTTGCTTTTATGTGAATAAATAAGTTAAAAAATTAACGTCTAGAAATTATCCACATAAGCATACATTTTTACAAGCTCAAGATGACAATCAAAATAAAGTTGAAATACCATAATTTTTTACATGTGCATATATAAAATGATGTAGTTCATATCCAACGGTTTTATTTTGAAAGATTTAAATTTTGAGTTATTAAAGTTTTTAAAAATGGAGGCATGATGGTGGCATAAAAAATGGAGGCATTTGAACCCTCCTCTACGGATTATGTGTAGAGAATTTAGATAATTTATACATTTTATTTATGAAAAATTATAAATTTACGATGTAAAACACTCATGTTTTTTTTATTCACAAAATTTTAGTGAGAAAAAGTTTCTATTTTTTATTTGTTTATTGCGGAACTTCTCATCGTTAACAGGGAATCTGTATTTACCTGTATAAGGGCCTGTTCGGCGCAGCATGCATATAGGAATGAGAATAGAAATAGAAATGTCAAAATTTTGAAATGATTTTTACTATTTACGTGGGAAAAAAAAATTTAGTCTGAGTGAATTTTTTTTTCCACGTAAACAGTATCACGTCGAACAGGTCCTAAAAGAAAATTTGGATCGTTCTTTAATTTTGGTACAAATCTCAAAGCGGAACTCTAGACAAGGACTAAATTCAAACTGTTATTTCCAAAGTGTACCCTCAGACATCTGAAGAGATACGTGCCACTCTTAATTACTCTCAGAATTAAATATATGATGTTTTTTTCTAAGTGTCCCGGCTGGGACTAAAAACTCAAATATTTAAGAGTAAGGCTAGCGTATGCGGGTATTCAGAATAGTATTATCTGCTGAGTCATTTCTTGCAAAGTTTTTAATGTGATTCATTCGTGATAAATAAATTTTAAATTTGAATTTATCAAAAAACTTAAGTTTCTTAAGAACACTCTAGTTCTACTCTTTTTCTCTATATTAGACCGAAAAAGAAAATACATTAGACCGAAAATATTTTTTCGGTACATCCTATAGAAAATTTGGTTTGGATCTTGTTATTTTTTAAAATAAAAAATAAAAAATTATTTTTATTAAAATATAATCTTTTATTTTATTAAAAGAAAAATTCAGACACTTGATTGTTGATGCCGAAAGCCCCTGTATCGCAACAAATTTGTAAATACCTATCAGTGTAATTTGTCACTGTAGTCTGCAGTGGGAGGGATAGAGATAGCGAGAGAGGCATGTCGTCGTCGTTGTCGGCCTCATTAACGGCGACGGGGTTCCCGAGCGGCGGAGGCGGTGGTGCATCGGGGGGAGGCGGAGGCAGAGGCGGCGGGGGCGTAGGAGCCCGGCCGTGGTCATCAGCGACATCGGCATCAGCGTCGGGGAAGAGGATCCAGAAGGAAATGGTGGATCTGAATGCGAACCCACCGCGGGAGTGCTCGGCTGGCCCGAAGAACGACAACCTCTACCACTGGATCGCCACCATCCTCGGCCCCACTGGTACCTTTGCCTTTATAACTTCAATCAATTGCAATTGAACTGAGTCTGAGGCAGACAGACAGACAGATACAAGTCTCTCAGTGAGAAGGCTTCTTCGTTCTGTTGTTGGCCAGCTTCATTTAATAAATTACCGCTAATTCAGGCGTGGAATTGACATCCAAAAGGAAATGGAATGACAAATTTTGTTTTGTGTGACTAAATTCAGAATATTCTGACCTTGATTTTGATGACAGGAACACCTTATGAAGGAGGCGTATATTTCCTCGATATCATCTTTCCCTGTGATTATCCCTTCAACCCTCCCACGGTGTTTATACATTATAATAAGCTCTTTATTTCTCTTTTCTTTTTTAGAAAAAAGAGATCCACATGATTGACAGCCTTTTGGTGCCTAAGGCTTCAATGCTTTTCTCAAACATCACCACATATACTGACATACCGTTCAAAGCATTGCATAATTAAAGTTTGCATATATGATGGTGCAGGTGAGCTTCAAAACCATGATATACCATTGCAATGTTGATTCAGCAGGGAAACTGAGTTTGGGCATTCTCAAAGAAGGATGGAGCCCCGCAACGACAATCTCTAAGCTCCTTCTCGCCATCAGATCCATCATCATCAATCCCGATCCATGTAGTAATTTGTTCCCTTTTCTTATTACCCCATCCCCATGTATGAACACTTGTTTCTTATATTTTCACTTCAGTCATCACTCATCAACCATCACTAATAATAAATTAATCATCTTTGATATTCTTTTTTGTTGTTATTGCAGTCAATCCCCTCATGCCGAGCATTGCTCGGTTATACTTGACAGATAAGGCTAAACATGATGAAATTGCTGCCGAGTGGACTATGAGGTTCGCCAGATAATCGTTTATATTATTTCAAAGTTTCAGTTGTACAGTTATCCTGATGTTCTCAAGCCCTGCTGATTTGGAGTTATAGGCATCTCACTTGCATATTTTCTAGGTTTCTCTTTATATCCAATGTAACCTTTTTTCTATGTTAGATTGGTTGGCTAAATGGTTTCTAATTATATATTCTGCTTTACATGAATCCTTCTTCTTCTTTTTTAAATTCTTTTGTTTCAAAATGTCTTCTTCCTTTACTCCTATGATTTTCCGTAATTCTGTTAGAAAAGAAAGAAAGAAAAAAAAAAGAGAAAAAATAAGATCTAGCTGAAAGAGATTTGATATTCAACTCCATGAGGTGAGCCATTTCATAACTTTGACAGAGGATGCTATCGTGTTTGTACTGTTCTAGTGTTCTTATATGATCAGCCTTTAGACACTAGCCTTTTTAGTGGATCATTGCAATTTTAAATAAACTGGTTGCTAAATGCCATTCTCACAAGTTAGTGAGACTGTTATAGATGGATTTGGAGAGAGAACAACAGACAGAGATGGGATCTGATATGTGCATCTGTTTAGACCTCTTAATCGGAAGAGGGTGACCAACCACATATATCACCTAATCTGTATAACAAATGCAGCAAGCAGAAGAGGATTCTCATGCTCTCAGTGTACCGTTACACTAGGAAATAGCCAAAACCAAATGTAAATTATGGGGTCATGGACTCATGGCCATGGGTAGGAAAGTGTATATCTTTTTAAGGTGTGGGAAAAAATCAACGAATGTTTAGAAGATGAATATATAAAGATAATTTTCTGATGCTAAAAAAAAAAAAAACTAATGCAGCCTTCCCACTGTCATTTGGTCATATAAACAACTCAGAAATGGGGATTTGAATTGGTGTATTTTATGATTTACGCCTGCAAGCTTAACTGAAATGAGGGTTGTTCTCCAGTTTATAATTTCTAAATATGAAATAATTGCTTGTGTTATTTTCCCTTTTCATGCCATTTTTAAAGTAACGACTTTCGCTGCCATGATCTATGAAACAGTAAAACTCCATAAATAGGGATAAATATTAGAATACAAGAACTATTGTCATCAACCTAACTGATTCCCATTATGTCGCCAGCAATCAAAAGGCTTGTTGCTTGGACCAATCAATAAAATGGTTGTATCATGTTCTTTCTTTTAGTAATAAAAACCAATGAGCATTAAATGGTGGGTTTATTTTTTCATAGAAATCTATGCTTTAGATTTCAAATATAAAAAATCAACGATAATGATGGTGGAAACACCATAAGAAAATTTAGGACAACATAATAAGGGTCTAATAAAATAACCAAAACTGAATTATAACTTTTGATACTACCAATACAATATCTTTCTGCTCAAAATACAAGGGAAAAAAATAGCTTAAGGCCCCATTCGGTGAATCACTATTCACCGTGGGAAAAAAAAATTTGCTCAGAGCTAAGTTTTTATTCCCATGGTGAACAGTAATTTTCAGTTCAAAATTTCTGATTCCCGTACCCATTCCTATTCCCACTGATGCAACCGAACAGGGCCTAAATGTACATTTAATCGAACCAACTCACCCCTACAATATAGCCGTTGAATTTTGATAAAATAGCTCGTTTAGAAAGGTTAGGCCTCAAAAATTGAACTTAAATGAATTGATGCGGTCAAAATCATTTCCACCAGGAACCTTCAAAACTGGCCATTTTATTTATTATTATGGGTATTTCAAATGCTCCAGAAATCTTCTTCATCAGAGCTAACAATTTCAAGGTCAATCATTTTCTCTGATGGATTGCATGTCTTTTTCCGTTTAGACTCTGGTTCCTTGTTCGGCATGGTAGGCCTTTTCGACCCAATTTTAATGGCTGATGTTTCAGACCTGAAAATTGATCCAGCTGTACCGTTAACCTTTTGTTGTCTTCTCACATGGGGGCAAAATGTGCACATCAGCAAAAAAAAATCGAACCTTTTATTATTAGCAGAATTGAATTTGGTAGATTTTGGCTGTGGCTTCTCAGATTGATTCTTGGTTGCAGTCTCAGATTGGTTCTTGGCTAGAATCTTCGACTCATCCATAGTGACATGTGACAGGAATCTTATGCCTTGAGAGTGGTTTCTAGTAGTCACTTTATCAGCCTTACTGCAAATGTTTTCAGCAGATTGCTGTCAGATAAAGATCCACTAATAAACAGCACAAATTTTCATGTATCTTGCATACCTAGAAAATGAAAATGCCAAAATGACCCATACTTATCTCTCTGAATGGATCAATAGTAAAGGAGAGTAGTTGTGGGAAGCTTGGAAATGTAAGAATGAAGATAGGGTTTGTGGTTGATTCTGTTAAAATGCATGCTCTGCAATTCCCCATTTATTAGAGACTAGAAAGTTTAGTAAGAAAAGTTTTTGCAGTAAAAAAAGTTAAAGCTCAACTTTTGGCTTCTACATTTTAATACTATTTTACCAGAAAAGAATTTGCACCATTGCATCTAACAGTGATAGAATCTATTTACCTCAGGGCCTTCTTAAGACCTTCAATAGAGATGTGTTTGACCTGTTGCGTTGGCTTTCGCTGACAAGAGCGCTCAAGAGGATCAACCATATAAACTCCCTCATATTGAAATGGTCTGAAAGTTCTTTGAAAATTCCTGCAGTTCAATAGAGGCACAAAAAAAAGTCATACAAATTAAAGTGGGACAATAAAGGAAAAGTAAAATTTAGGTTGGAAAATAATTAGGTTTTGCACTTACCCGCCCTTCAGTTCTGCACGGCCAGAAGTGTACCTTTCTGCTGCTTTCTGTTTATAAAAACAATGATGCACCATTAATGTTTAATAATATAACACCAAAATTGTTAAGCTCATTGCATATGTGAAAGAGGCAAAATTTTCTTACTCCAGCATGGAATTTACAGTATGGCCCTTTGCACCTGAAATTACAAATAAACTAAAAGTAAGTTGCTGTTAAGATAATAGAAGCAATATTTATGCATGAAGTAATTTATCGGAACTTCTTGTCAGTCCTAAAAAATGTTTATAGATCAAATTAGGAAGGCAGTAAGTGCACCTGCCATATTAAAAGGCAGATGAGATATTTCTAGCTTTTAGGTTAAATATGATACTTCAATATTTTTAATGGCTTGCATGAAATTATTCTGACAATGAAAACATACTTGTTTATGACCATGCTGCAAGCCATCCCATCCTTTCTCTTTCCTTTACATATTGCAAAATCAGCTGAAACTCCCAATTTTACGATCTGACTGGCTGAACTCACAGCCATGCTGAACCCTTTTCCCTGTTTTTAGAAAATAAAAAATAAACAATATCAGATACCAGCAATTCAGTTCATGTAATGCAAATGGTTCCTTTCGTCCAGCTTTGCTTCAATGTCGTTTTCCCCTTCTTTTATTTCACAATCAGATTAATAAGGTGCTACAATATTCAAAAGGTAAAAAAGTTGCTATTATAAATGTAGTACCTGGTATCAGCCACATCAGCACCAAATATGTCAGGATTAATCTTTTTGACATTATTCTTTGAATAATTTGATTCCTTTAGCATATTTTAAGCACATGAAGTTCAACAGAGACAGCAAAACTTGCCAACAATTTGTGGTATTAGAAAAACTAGTTACATGAGTGCTAAAAGGGTGTAACAGAAGTAATTAAGAACAACAAAGAACCTCATTTTGGGATCAAAAGAAATTATTTCCACATAGGATTGATATTGTTTCCTAACCTTGCTCCCCTATGATTTAATATATCTTTTTCAAAGCCTTTATTCCCAAACAAGTTGGGGTAACTTAGAAATGAAACCCAACCGGAATCAGCAACACACGGACTTCCCAGGAGGTCACCCATCCTAGTACTAGTCCTACCCAATTCGTGAGGGCTTCATTTCCATAAAGAGGCATGGTTTGCACAATTATGATTTAATATATCAAATAAATTATTTAAATATGCATGGTTTTGCACAAACATAACAACAAGTGCAAAATTGTATAGGATGGATATATGTATGCATACCAACATTATTCTGTTAGTGTTCCCATTAAAAAAGAAGTCTCTCTTCCTCTTTCACGATCTCTCTCTTGCAATTAACAAGGTATTTATGTTTTCTGAATATTATGTTAAACGATGTGTGCTTTCATTTCTTTGACAAAAGAGTGAAAAACCATTGTTATTCTACAAGTTGTTCCATATTTGATAATTTATGAGACTGATTTTGGTTAATTGCAATGTAAACATGTATTTTTTTTTTTGAGATGAATGTAAACATGTAATACCAGTACAAAGAAATAGGCTTATATAATAAGCATTAATCTATTTTACTTGGTAGGCAACAACATACCGTATTATCTCTGCGAACAGTAGAATTGCAGAATGCAAAAACAGCTCCGACAGGTTCACCAGAGAAGTAGGTGTGAGAACCATCAAATAAGAAAACTGACACTTCAGACCCATCTAAACTGCCAATTTTATAAATAATGTACGGTTTACCAGATGAACTGGTACGTGGGGCCCCTTTCTCCAATAACACCCCAATTGTGGCCCAGCACCCTGATAAGCTATCCCCAACGTTCCTATAAAGAAACAATAATGAGAAGACGTACGAGCACATAGTGAATTTAGATGGACAGTTGTATTGATCATAAGATCTAATAATTCCATTTCAATAATGCACAGTATATTACGAAGCATTTGGCACTTGTCTTTTGGTGCATCTAAAATGAAAATCGATTTTAAATTAAATCAGATAATATGCAAAATGCATTCAAAACTTCATACTTGATAGCAGACAGTCGAACAAATCTGATATCTGCAAAGAGATTGCCAACTTCAACTGGAGACTTTGTAGAATTCCTAAAGATTTTAAGGAAGATGAGAGAGAGAGAGATTGAATTATTGATTATGAGAACCTTCAATAATGTGTTATGAAAGCATAGAGCCAAAGCTTTTAACCTTCTAATTTATGTCTTTTTGCAATTTGGGTCCTAAAATTCTAAATTTTGTTGCATTACCAACAGTAAATAGGATAGATGTAATTCAAAAGGGTCAGAATGCAATAGATATAAATTTAAAGCTGAATATAAGGTGGCTTATACTTCGAGGACCATACTAAGAAATAAAACTCGGGAACCAGATTGCGAAAAGAAAATTAATTTTAAAAAAGAAAATCCACCTTATCCTTAAACCTGAAAACTTTTCAACAATAATTTCATCTGATCTTCTCCCTTTGTTCGATTTGGATTTGGTACCAGTAGAAGAAACTTTTGGCTCTGCAGGAATAGAAGAACAGGGTTCTTCGTTTAGGTAATCTTTAACAGCATCACGAAATACTGACATGTCAACTTGCCCAGACCTCCTCTTGGGGGATCCATCGGCTAAGAGAGATTTCAAGAACAAGAAATTAAAAGTTAGTGGTTTTAATAACAGAGAGAGCGAGGAGAAGAGATCGAGAAGAGAGATTGAGTACAGGAGGGAGAATCTGGCGGGGTCTCTAGTACACGATCTTCACGAAGAGAGAGTAGGAGGTCGAGATCGTCTCCATCGGCAGCCATGTGGTGAGAGGGGGGGTGGGGGAGAGAGCGAGAGGGGCTACAGAAGGAATTTAGGCGGGGGTCGGAGATTTGGAATTCGCATTCTAAGATACCTCACATTTTGCCGGACTTATTGGAAATTATCAACCGTTCAAATTGGTTCTACACGAATCTCAAATCTTAAATAATACTGCCCCAGCGCTATCCCAGAATAGCATCGGACACGTCGGTCATGCAAAATATGAGATATCTCAGAGAATACGTACTTGGAGATTTGGAGGGAAGAGGAAATTAGCAAAATTTCCAGGAAAAGTAGGCCTGTCCCTGGATTATAATTGGGCCTCCAAGCCTTTCAGGAAAATATTGGTCTCTTTTTTAATTGCACATCACTACATCGATTTTTCGTCTATTAAGCATTCATGCTCTCACTTGTCAGTCTCTGACAAGTTCTAAAAAAAAGAGTTAAACAATGTGTTCTTATCGAATAACTCTTCACTGGTTAAATAATACAAAGAAGATATGAGAAGTAACATGTAAATATATTTTTTTAGAAAAAAAAAAGGGGGGCTGATAGCGGTCCATACATTATATTTAAGCAAACAAAGATAAGTTTGTAGACTCACAAAGAGCGTTTGAAACCAAAAGTTCGTTTCGCGCATGAATATCGCATAAGCTTTTCAAAAAATATAGTATTATTATATTTGATTTGCAAATGACTATTATAATAGCTATCGAAACATGTCTTCACTACTTTTACATTATTAACTAATTATTGTTCAAATAAACTTATTTAATTCACATAAATATAAGCCAAACTAATCAAATTATTAAATCAATTGAATTAGAAATTGAATCAAATAATACAGTTAATTGGTTTCAATCATATGAGTATAAAAATTTAAAATATAATCAATAATCAAGTACTACGTAATTATTTACTCATAATGTAATATATGAAATTTCTAAAAAAAATATAAAATTTGATATCCAAAAACATTTAATGTGGAGCGGTTCAGATTGTTAGTTTAAAATTTAAAATTTAAAATAAAAATATGAAATATGATTGAAACATGAAACAAGGAAGTATTTGAGTCCTCTTATTATATAACCAATAAAAATTTAATATTATAAAATTATAACACAAACTTTTGATCCTTTTTCCATTTATTCATAACAAAAATATAAAAAGGAAATAATAAAAAGCTGTTGCAACATGTACCTGGTAGTGGTACTGGTCAAAACTTTTTTAACAGTTCAACTAAAAAACTGCAACTTTTTGTTACATCTTTGCCATTTTATTGTATAAGGGTCTAATTGAGATTCCTTCAGACCATAGTGATAAACGAATTGTGATTCAGAAATAATTCAAATATAATTTGGAAATAATTCCATACTATAAGGAAGCACAAAAAAAAATCGTGTTTTTCTTTTTTTTTGCATTTTATTCGCAAATAAAATGTATTATATATTTTTTTGCATTTTATTTGATGTTCGGTTCAGAAACGTCAAAAAAAATAAAATTATATGCGAATTATACATGAATTATATTACCATACTTATGTTACTATGCTTAAGACTACATAAAAGTCTAAATAAACTAACAACAAATGTACATAATTGGATAGAACAATATCTTACCCACTCCTCTTGCGTTTTAAAATTATAAGAAGCAAAATTTCTAAGATTGAAATTTAAAAATAGCTGACAAAGACTCAGGAAACTAATCCTCATTTTTGTGAAATTTTAATTCAAACTAACCTATTCTTGATATATATCAGTAACACGTTACAAAGCCTGAGTCAGGTGTATACAAACTTTCAGATGTTAAAAATTTAGAATTAAATAAGAGACTCCATAAGCAAAGTTTAGAACAACTACAATGACACCACTATGGAGCAAGGTACTGAGAACGATTGCCGCAAAGCGAGAATAAGAAAATTCATCACCGAAATTTTTATTAATATCCAAAGAAATAATAAACTTCAGATTCTACCGACTTTTGGGCAGAATTTCGAAAATTGTCCAAACATGTCAAAATTTCACCGGTTTTCCAACTTCTTTCCGGTTATTTTCTCACCGGTTTGAGAATTGGATTAACTGGTTTCAAGAAAAGAAACCTATGAGGTTCTTACCGATTTGTGTTTTTTTTTCACAAAATAGAAATTAATTTAATTTATTTATTTTTTGTATTGAAATATTAGAAATATTTAATATATTCTTTGAAAATAGATGAAATATAATATAATTTGATTTATTAGCAAGACTGTGACAAATAATCTTGATCAACATTTTTCAGGCCGGATTTTTCGCGGTTGTAAGGAAAAGATAATATATTTCTTTACACGTTATTGGAAAAAAAATACTTGGATTCTGAATTATTGATCATGGTTCAAAAGTCACTTCTAAGTAAGTACATAAAATATTATCATCCTTCTAATACATTTAATTTCTAAAAAGTAGTATCTTTTTAAAAAAAATAAAAACTTTAAATTATTTAATGATTGTTGTTAAAAAAGAATTTTTAAAATAGATATAAAAAGAAATTAAATATACTAGAAAGATCACAATACTTTTTGTATTACTTAGAAGTGACTTTTAAACCGTGATCAATAACTCAAATTCAAAGCATATTTTTTTTTCAATAACACATAAAGAAATATATTAATTTTTCTTACAGCCACAAAAAATCCGGCCTGAAAAATATTAATCTGGGTTACTTGTCGCGGTCTTTCTAATAAATTAAATTATATTGTATTCCATCATTTTTAAAGAAATATATTAAACATTTTTAATATTTTAATACAAAAAAAAATAAATAAAATTATTTTGTAAAAAAAAAAAATCTCATCAGTCCCAATTTCTTGAAACTGGTCCCAATTTATTTTCTTGAAACCGGTCAAAATCTCATCGGTCCCAATTTTGAAAACCGGTGAGACTTTGATCAATTTGAGCAATTTTTGAAATCCTGCACAAAAGTGGGTATAATTTAAATTTATTAATTTTTTTGGTTGTTAATAAAAATTTCAGACTTCATCACCCGCGTGGCCAGCAAAATAGCCGTCAACTATAGCATGTTAATTGCAAGAGAATCAACAATTACTATGTTTATTCCCACCAAACGCAGAAATAACAAAATTCACATTGAGATGTCAGGGAATAACTCTCCGATAGAAGGAACTACATGTCCCCTTAGCCGAATCCGTATCCTCTCCGGTATTGCAGAGGATAACTCTCATTTTACGGTTTGAGATTAAATTTCAACCAATTTGGTATTCGGGCCGTAATAGAGAGCAGTATTTTTAGGCTTTGAGATTCGTGCCAAGTTAAAAAGAACAGTTCAGATCTAGTAATTGTAAAAGATTCTCTTATCAGGTATTGGAGAGGATGTGAATTCCCCTTGGCCCCTATCAACTTATTTAAAAAGACCCATCAGACGAGTGATCAAGCCACACACACCTGTTAATGTTATGATGTTATCCTTATTCGAGGCATCAAAGTAGGGCTGGCAAAAAAAATATGTGGCTCGTGGTCCGCGTGGTATCAGTCCGTGACTCGATCGGTAATAGTTCGTTTGTTAGTGGACCGAGTTAAGATGAGCTTGCTTGCCATAAACTTGAGCCAAAATTAATGAGTTTGAGTTAGGTTTGGCTCGGCATGTATGAGCTAGTTCGGTTCATTAATGAGCTATTGGATATCCGTAGTTTAATTGTTCAATTGGATCCGTTCACTTCAGGCTAGGAAATACTATAGTCTATGGATGGTATAGCTGTTATGGTAATTGCACTTTGGACTGTGCTTAAGTTAATTAGTAATTTTTTGTGGACTATGTGTGAATTAATTAAAAACAACTAAGTTAATTTGTATGAATTTGTTTGATTTAGTATGCATAAATTTATTCAATGAACTATGTTTGTATGAAGAGGAAGGATCAAATGACACTATTTTTTGGTGACATCGGATAATACCGTCCATTTTCAAAGTCCAAAAAGTCGATCCAAACCGTTCAACTTGATGGATATGTTAAAATGTGCTTACAAATCAAATTTTACATTTTTCTGAATTTGTTTTGGGTTTATTTAGAGGGGTTCAAAAATTCAACGGTCTGAATATAGCGATTTTGTTAAATACTTAATAAATAGTAAAAAAATTCAAAAAAATGTAAAATTTGATTTCCAAGTTACTCTTAATATATTAATCATATTGAACGGTTTGGATCGACTATTTGGATTTTGAAATTTCGAAAATGGACATTGTCACACAATGTCACCAAAAAAGTGGTATAATCCGATCCCTCCTCTTGTATGAATATGATAATTTGATATTTTGATATATATGAATTTAGTTGTAAACTTAATTTAATTTATAATATTTAATTTGCTTAGTTGCACTTGAATTAAAAGTATTGCTCAATAATTAGTTATATAAATATCATTTTGTTTCAGTCATAATTAATAAGATATGGTATGAAAAATGAACATACAAATTTAGGAATCTATCAAGCTAGTAACGAGCTAGCTCGACTCTCTTAAACAACAAATCTTAAATAGTAATTTTAACTTGGAACATAAAAGCTAAACTCGCTCACTCTGGTTAATTTACAAACAAGCCGATTATAAGTCAGACTTAGCTCATTATATAGCACCTCCTTGCCATACCAATGAAACAAATAAGTGTCATGTTATTAGAGTTTGCATTGGACTTTCTGCAGTAATCACATTCACTCAAACCAACCGCACATGGTGAGTTCTGGGATGATGATATTGACACAATAATTCTTTTTATTAACACAACAAATTCAAATTTTTTACTTGTATGAACAAATATGACCTTCAATTCTCTCTAGATACCATATCTTTTGTAGAATGAACTTTCTTTATATTAAATATCACTGATTATCTATTTTATCTTCGTAACTAAATGTCTAGTACTCTATAAATCGTAACTAAACGTCTAGTACTCTATAAAATCCGTAAAAGAATAGATAAAAATAAGTTTTCTTTTTAGTGACTTTAGTCTAATTTGTAACATTAAATACTTCGTTCTTGCATCCACATGTTGTTTTATTTTTTCCACTTTTATTGACTATACATTAGGTGGTATGTACAAATTTTCCATTGTTGAGTTCAGAAAAAAAAAATGGTACAACATTCATGATATATTATCGTGATTCAATAAAAAAAGATACTAGAAATTCTATTAATTGAAATTACACTTCGCACTGACACAAAGTATTATCTAACATAGTTGTTTGATAAAATAATATTTTTATTTGTAAAGAACGAGTTTTTTAATTTATTACTTTCAATTCATTAAAATTGAAATGTTTTAGGGGTAAGTTTCAGTTATTAAAATAAAACAAATAACAAATAGCCACTAATAGAAGAAATAAACATGTATTCTATTGGTTGACCATTCGTATACAATTTGGCCAAGAAAAAAGAAGATTAGCAGACCTTTTTTCTAAAATAAAAAATTTAGTTCTTCGCACAGTATTTTCCAAAATGCAAAATCAAGTCTAACCTCCCACCATTGTTAAAAATAAATCTTTTGGACGTTTATTTTAAGGAAATTTCTTCCACCAGATGGACAGCTCAAATTTTTTATTTTTATTTTTATTTTGGTACCGAGCTTAAGAACTAAAATATTTTTTAAAGTATTTAAAATTTCAACATTAAAATAATATTTTTTAAAGTATTTAAAATTTCAACATTAAAATGACAACATTAACATAGTGAGAATCCGTAATATTTTCAACATTAAAAAACTATCACACAAACCAATAGATGACTATATGTGCGCAGAATTAACTAACATTTGTCTACACAACAAAACAGAATTCAAAATTTGATGAACCAACCGATTGATCTGTCAATCCATTGTTGAATTTGCATATATGAACAATATCATACTGCTTACTTACATTTCCTGAAAGAATTAATGAAAAAAAATATGTTGAAGCCCGTCGAAAACATAGAACCATTTACTTGTTACCCTTGTCTTTGCTTTTGACGCACTTAGCCTGAATAGCTAGAGTGCTTGTCGTCCCGGGGCAATTAACATCAGCGCCATAATCTTTGCCTGTGACCGGGAGTGTGCAAGATTGCTTCCCCATACAGAGCTGCTCATTTCAGTTACCATAGGTCATTAGCAACTACCAATAAATTATCTCACAGATTTTTCAAAAATGTAATAGAAGTTATTATGATAGAAATGCGTCATATATAGATACCTTCTCGACAAGAGGTATTGCTTGAGGAGTGTGGCAGGTACCAGCAGTGAAATTACCACACATACCCAATGGGTTACCGAAACTTGCAAACACAATCTTGTTGATGATCTTCTTATCGGGGCACGTTAATTTCGCTGCTGGCTTTAGGTCATCCCCGACAGTTTTGATCTGGCCATCTTGTCTGCTCCATGTCTTAGAGTGTGCCGGGTTGAGCTCGGACACAAACGTGCAGATGTTGTCCCTTTTTACAGTCATGATCAAGATATCTTTTGGGTTACCACCCTGCTCCTCAAACACCACAAGGTAGTTGTTCTTCGGTTTCAAGAAGGAGCGGGGCATATGGTACCTGTGCAAATGAGTTGTGTTTGAGATAATATATATAATCAATTTAATTAGCATTATCTTTGACTGATCAGATATGAGAGTTGCTTACACAGACTGAGAAGGCTTGCCAAGAGGGGAAAGATAAGAGACCCAGTATCGGCCAAGCGCTTTGCCATTCACATAGATAAAGCCCTTGCCCATGCTGCTCATGTCTAACGCAACTGGGTCAGTCCCCTCCGGTTCATCGAAGTATCTCTAACAATAGTAAAACAAAGATCAATATATAATAATTACTTTTAACAAAGGTTTTGTTACGAAAAATATTGATCAGCCATGTAATGAAGAATGTCATGTACCCTGTACCAAGTTACAGGCATATCTTTCGTGGCAGGTAACCATCGGGCTTTGCTAATTCCTTGCTCCTCATAAATTTTTAAATATTCTCCAGCCAACCCAACCTTGCATAGATAGACATTCGTAATAAAGAATTCAATTATATTAATTATTTCATTTGCAGATAATTAATAAGTGTTGGCTTTTAAAATATCGAAATAGTTTAAACCTCATGACCCCAGCCGTTTGCGGTCAAATCTAGAGTACCAGTATTGAGACCTTGGATTGCTACAGTATGCACTCCAGCCATCCTACGTTCCATATAAGCACCGCTATCCTGGATTACAATAATTATACAAGATGCATTTTAGCATTGCTTGTGAGAAATGTTCTGATCAATTTGGTAATTAATTAGCAAGCGAGGCTATTAATTTGAATATCATACCGGGAGGCCAACCATCATATTTAGGAGGGAAATATGATTAAGTCCTGATTTCAGCTCCATAGGATGCTGGAAAACAAATGATTTCTCAATCTTGGTTCCGTGCCCAGTTCCTAGAACAAGATTTAATTTTCTCATAAGTCCTTATGAACAAATGAAGGAATTAAATATTAAATTTTATTAGCATTAAATAATCAAGGTTTTGTTACCAATGTATTGTCCATTGACAAATGCATGCATGACATGACCTAGATTTGAGATCTGAAGCACGGGCCTGATATCATGTCTAATTGGCAAATCATCATCCTCTATTTTAAAGCTATATACACAAAAATGTTGAATCAAAAGTCGGTAAAGACAACAACACTGCGTATTTATTATAAAAGCTGAAATATGTCATTTAGTACTGCTCAGACGTTGCTTACCTAGTGGTGTACCACATATAGTCAGATTTGTCTTTGGTCATGTTGAAAAGCTCCAAGGGCTCCTGTGTTTTCATGGAGGCCTCACGATATCTCGGGACAGGTTCTTGGTTCATCATCCATTCATTGTTCTGTTGGGTTTGTTTCGCTACAATAAATGTCCTAGCATTGTGCTGCGCATTCACCTGCACACAAAAATGAGAAAGAAAAATAATATATTTGTTTATCTTTGTAGTATTTTAAATATAAAAAACAAGAAAATTAACTAAATGAAAGAAGGACAAACCCTTTGGGTGTTATAAACCAGAGTCTTGCAGTCTGGAAGGATGCTCACAGAGTGACGGGGCAAAAAATAATTGGTCCCACGGAAGTTCACAGTTCCTTCCATTTTTGGCTTGGAGTTTGCTAGGAAAGCAACACAAAGGTTCTCATCAGGCTTCTCATAAACTCTAATCTGGAAAATAAAGTGAAAAAAACAAAAATTCCTTTAGAAACTAAAACTTTTTTTATAAATTAAAAAATGATGTAAGTATTTAATTAATCAACTATGGAGATCTTCATTGCACCTCAAAGTCTTTGCCTATGTTCTGGACAGAGGTTGTGCCCCAAAGAAGTCCCTTACGGCACAGTCTAAGTGCATGATGCAAATCTCGGAGATGTCCCCATTTGGGCTCCTTGTACAAGCCTGAATAGTACAAATAGTGGCATTTGTAAGTTGATGAATGTGAAATTGCAACGGGATTATGAGTACATGGATATAGAAATTCAACCATATTCATCCAAAGGAGCTTCATCATAGTATCGAGTCGTCACAAAGGCAGCGCCAGTTCTGCCATAGTTGGTACCTCCATGATACTGTGTAATAACCAAGCAGAAGCTATCTTAGAAAAATATTTATGTAGTAAAAGAAAAAATTTGTCTTCTTCTTTTTTCCATCAGCTAAATTAAATTAATTTATTTTGATAGTGATGGAGACAAGAGCCAACACCATGTAGTAATTAATCAACGTGCCACCCCTAGAGAAGAAACGTGCAACAGAGAAAGCGAGATCTTCAGCAGACCTTTGCGACGGGGGATCACCAAATACTCTGTACCTGAATTAAGCAAGAGCATATTATAAACATCAGTTAGGCTTACAATAAATCTCAATGTTAATTATATCAGATTTGTATACTTACTGAGCAGTCCAGTTCTCAGTCCAAAGGATTGGCTTGGTCGGATGGGTTGGAACGAATGTATCACCACAATTCCTCCCATTACAAGTAGGAATCTGCATAACCCCCAAAAGAATAAAAGTTCAAATTTGAATCAATGTAAACTCATGTTTCTTCTATCCTTGGTTTCATTTTGAACTTGATATATAAATATCGAAGATAATTTCTACGGTACCTCATATTCATACTTCAAACCATTTTTTCTTCGTACCAAAAATAAGCACATAATTGGAATATTAATGGACGGGAACTTAATCTGTATGACAAATTTAGTATAAGGAATTCCCTTATCGCTTGTGAACCTTAATACCTTAATTTTTTATTTGATTAAGGTTTCAAGCTTGGTAATCAACATCTTGTCTTGATAAGTTATAAGACATGCATACCCTAAGATACAACTGTTCCTAAGCACACCTACTGTGCTTACCTCCTAATCCTTGGTAACTTCAAAACGGTATACAGAACCAGAGAATTGGAGAAAATTTTCAGTAGTAAAATATAAAAGAAGTTATCAAAGATGCAAACATACCACTGAACCAGGGGCTTCTTTCTGTTTGCACATGATCACTGGGACTCCAGTGCTCAAATTAAGAGCCATACTTGCTGCCCACTGAATGTATTTGGTACCTTCTTCTTTAAATGCTTCCGCAATGTTGTTGTATTCATTTTCAATCTGTCCATAGCAAATTAGAAAACCTGTAGCACTGTTGTGAAGTACAAAATAAATGATATAACCATTTCAAAAGAGAAAAAAAGAAACTTGTTCTCGACCTGAGTGAGGATAATTGGACCGCCTTGAGAAGCAAAGAGTTTATATTTGTTCAGTTCATCTACAACCTTCTTCACAAACTTCTCCATATGATGCTATAACAAACACAAACAAAAGGGAGAAAAGATTTCAGAATGGGAGAAGGTACAGAAGCCGAGAAGAAGACAGTTCAAAGTTCAAATCTTAATCAAATAAAAAAAAATTTACCTTAAAAGGCTCATTGTTTGTTCGGAAGGTCATGCCCGGTACCTCCCGCAACCAATAAGGGAGCCCTCTGCAGTAACAAACTTAGACATCAGATCGGTTTTCAAATGATCAAATATTATAAAGGAAAAACATTAATTGATGACAAATAATTTTATTACCCATGGTTCCATTCTGCTTGGATGAAGGGACCGATACGAAGAATAACAAACATTCCATTATCTTTAGCCAGCTTAACGAATTTGGCCAAGTCGTATTGGCCTGTGAATTCAAACTACGCTTGCAAACGAGCAACCACTTATATTCACCTTGAATAAAGAGGATAAAAGAGAGAAACTTGGATCACAGTATAATAAGATTACCTTTCCCGACTCCGGCTCGTGTGCATTCCAAAATACATAAGTTGAGATCGCATTCAACCCACCTTCCCGAGACTTTTTCAGGAGATCCGGCCACATCTAATTAAACAAAACAAAGGAAGCAAAAACATTTTATTTCCTAACACAACCTTGCAAGTTGTATAAAAAAGCAGAGTTTCCAATTCCAAACATTGTCTACATTTCAGTTTTTTCATGCTATAATATCAAAGTTATTGGCTAATTAGCTAGAGGTGATATTTGTCATACATTCTCAGAGACATGAAACAATGTAACTATAATTCATAGACCTTAAATGTTTCATCTCAATAATTTGTTACTTAATGTCTAAAACTATTATTATATTGTCACATGTTTACTTAAACTATGACCCACTAAGTAAAATTTCACACTAAAAATTGATACAAAAAATAACAATAATAAACAATCCAAAATTAATTATTGCCCAAAACCAAGATAATGAACAAAGAAACCGATCGAGACATTAATTATATAGCTAGAGTCATTTTTCTAAGGTTAATTATTTGCAGCTCGTTCAGGATTTTCACAGACAAAATTTACCGCCTCCAATATCAAATTTTGATAACGATAATCTTTTACTACATACTGCAGTATTTGCTACACATTTTTGGTTCTTTATTTGCTTATTTTAATTACATTCTTATAATTATCAAATGGTGAGAACTGCATTTGCAATACATACGTACCTTTTTAAATTAACCTTTGATATGATGTCTTTTTTGAGCTCAATGCACGAAATTCGTATAGCTTTTTTTATAGTATAAAAATACATATATGAATTAAATATGTTCACTTACACTTCCGTGTGATTAAAAAACTAATTAAATTTAAATGAAAATGGTATTAACTGCAGTTGCAAAGTAGCAATTTTATTTTTTCCACTGTTTTTTACGGATCATCATTATTTGCGATGCATGTTTTTATCATGTTTTTGTCAAAATATAGATAGAACGTGTGCCAAAAAAATGGAAACCATGAGTATAACTTTTTTATCTTCTTTGATACCAAAATTATATAATAACAACCTTGGATTTAAAAATAAGTAAAAAGGTTCTCCAAATAAAGAAGTTTATAATATATAGTTTTGTCTGACATAGAAAATAAAGACAACAATGGAATATTTTATCTTTAAATATAGTTAAAATATGATTTACTAATAATTAAATTTTAATTATTTCAAATTAATTTTGAAAGATTGAAAAAACACAGAAAAATTGTGCAATATGTCGTCTAAAAGTTACTAAGCATACTAGTTCAAAATAAATTACAAAGGAAATACTTACATCAGGCTGGCTTCTTGTGTAATGAATCGATCCAGAGAAGACAAGCTCCCTTTTGCCATTGATGATAAGCGAGCGCCCGTCATACGTGCAGCCAGATGTAACCAGTTCTTCTGTAGCCACTACTCTGCTAACTAATGACCCAATCGATAATAAAGCGGCCACAAGGCACGCTACATTATGATGCACCAACACTCTCATCTCTCAGAACTAAGCCTAGATAATTTTTTTTTAAAGTTTTTAGCTAATTGTGAAAATACTATTCATTAAAAGGATTCTACTTGTACATATAGAAGGGGTGAGATGCCTTGATCACGAGCGACGGTGGAGCTTAAAGCAAGGAGCAAAGATCTAAATTTAACTAGATACATTATAGAATGTGACCACATCTGGGAAAAGTCATATTCTGTGTTGACTATTCGTTGTTATGGTGTATGTTTGGAAAAACATTGAGCTGTATCAGCAACTATAATTTATAATTAGAAAGTAGTTTTACTTAAACCAAAATGGGAGAAAATGCTTTGGTTATGTTTAAGCATGCAGTAATTTGCAACAATAATATATGAACCAATAACAACTATGTCCATTGGAGATCTTCTAACTCTTTGGAGGCAAAAAGAGCAGTAAAACTATTTTCTACCATTCAGTTGAATTTGTTTTTCTGTTGAATAACGACCATCGGTTTTGTTAGAAGCATTAGTCTAAACCTATAATTTTTGGAACTAGGTTCGGTAATATCTGAATAATTCACAATTTGTATTTTCATTGTGTAAAATAAAAATCTGCAAACCAGAAAAACTATCAACAAATTTCATATATACCCAATTAATTAAGAGAATTGATAATTGCCAAATTTACAATTAAGAACGTATATTTTTAACTTCATCCACAAAAGTCAGAAAAATACTTTGTTTATGCTTAAGCTGTAATTAATGTAGCACACATATATGTTTGACCAGTACTGTACAAATTAGGTACTTGTAAGGTTTTGTGACCATAAAAAAAATTAGAAATTTGGTTTGTCTTACGGTTAATTTAGGCCACTAAAATAATTTGGAGGCAAAAAGCGATTGGATAAAGATTTTGAGTTAAAGCCTTCATAATTTAGATGACACTAGGAATCTAGGATATGTAGCATGCTTTCCAAAATAATCCAGATTTTGTACTTGCATATTATAATGCTGTTCATAACACAACCAATTGTTAAGTTGGGGAAAAGGACAATGGTTTTCACAGTTAATCAAGAGTGAGTTCTCTACCCGTTGCCTTGTTGTGCTATGTACTTATATTCTCGATCAGTACCTATTTTCATCGTCATAATAAGAAAAGTTATTTAAAAGACAAAAAAGATGCATGTATAAGAAAAGTGAAGTAACTAATGGGAACAGATGGATTTTGAAAAAAAGAGCCAAGTACAATAAATAATAGATTCTTCAATGAAAATCTATTTACAATAAATTTTATCCAATGAAATGCATGGTGCCGCTACCAAGCTTTCAAAAAAAAAAATGCATGGTGTTCCATCCCTAACAAAGAGATTTCAAAAATCAATAGCTTTGTGTAATTCTAAGATTGGCTGCACAGGTGGAGCCTAATTTTGGTAAATTAAATCCTGAATCTGTTTGGACTTTTTAAAGGATAAACCAAGTTAATCTCACAAAATTATGGCTGAAATTATTTCCAGGGCAACACTATTTTTGGGTTAAGACTTCTAAGGACCTCCCCACGGAAAGCTACTTTTGATGATCCCTTCTTTTTCTATCAGAAAGAATAATCTGTTTGGAAAAGGCTTTCAAATTAGTTAGAGAAAGTTTTTTTAACATGAGTGCATCAAGGTTTATCAAATGCGTTACGGTTGGAGATGGTGCGGTAGGAAAAACTTGCATGCTCATTTCATACACCAGCAATACTTTTCCTACGGTAAGTGCATTCATAGTTTGTTCTCTGGACTTTTCATTTTCTTTCTTTTTAATTTATTTTTTCCTCTTTAGTTGCCTTTTCCTGGATCATTCTGGGTCTTTGAAATTAAGCCTAAAAGCTCTTTTAATTTTTATATTTGATCCCCATTTAATTTTTTTGACTGGATTTTTAAGAATTACTATACAATATGGGAGAATCAGGAGACAGTAAGAATTCAATGTACACTGATAAGAATATATCTGTACTTGTAAGCGAACGGTGTTTCACTGGTAAACTACTGTTATTGAATCAGGGGCAACTAAGAAAACAAAAAAATCACTTTTACAGAGATCAATTAATAAATGTGTCAAAATGAAAGCAAAAGAAAAAGAACTACCAGCAAGGAAAAAATAATGGATGAGAATCATACCTAATACATTTGATTAAGGTATTATCCATCATGTGGAAGGCCGCAGATTTGAAATTGAGTGCTCGTCACTGTAGATGATTTGAGGATTTGGTCCCCATTTCATATTTAAAAAGAAAAAAATTAGTAGAAATATTATATTGAAAATATGAATTTTTGAGTTGGAAGAATGCACATTGACGACAACTGCTAGCCTTTTTCTGTCTCTATTGATCGACTCATCGGTTCTCTTTGTTAGTTTTTTGCAATGATTTAAATAGCGTTTATCGCGTTATAGCTGCCGGATTAAAAAGATTGCGCTATACCCAAATAGCGGTGCTATTTGGGCATAGCACCATAGCTTTTATGGGAAAAAAACGCTATAGCGCCGCTATTTAGAACACTGGTTTTTTGTATGCCCAATATGAATTAGGCCAACTTGAGGCCGGTTATAATTACATGATTTTTCTCTAAGGCAATTGGGTATAGAAAATTTCATATTTATGCATCAGAGAATGCTTGCTCGGTGATCTGAGTACCATTTTTTAGAGAGAAAGAGAACTTGGTAATTTTATCTGTTAGATCGAGTGACCGTTTCCTATTAACAGATGTTCTAATTTCCTCTTTATATAACAGAAATTTGTCAGTTTGTCACCTGCCGATGGATTAAATTAGGCTGAACCGCTTGAAATTGATACCTGTTTTGCTTGATTACTCCTGATCATTGTCCTTTTTTTCTTCTTCTTTTTTGTCATATCATGTGTGTAGACGTGTAGTGAGTGGTAATCTCAGATGTGCACAAGGTGTTTGTTGAATTGATAATTGTTAGAATGTCTAGGAAGTGTTTGACGGATTGCCCTTAATTTTTCTTACAAAAAAAATTAAAAATAAAATACCAACACTCTTTAGGGATATGAGAGAGCATGCAATTATTCAGTCCAATCATATCCACCCGAGTGAATGCATGTAAAATAAATAAAAATTGTAGTAATAAACATCTCATCGAATATTATTTTCAGGATTATGTTCCAACAGTGTTCGATAATTTCAGTGCAAATGTTGTGGTTGATGGTAGCACCATAAATCTAGGCTTGTGGGACACTGCTGGTAATATCAATAACCCCGACCCCTCGTTTCCTAATATTCTCTCTGATCACAACCACGCCAGTCTAATTGATTAATAAACTAAACAGGTCAAGAGGATTACAACCGTTTAAGACCGTTGAGTTATCGCGGGGCCGATGTGTTTCTTCTTGCATTCTCACTTATCAGCAAGGCCAGCTATGAAAACGTCACTAAGAAGGTGAGTGTGACTCTCTTACAATTTGTGAATAATTATTTCAGTTAATTTTATAGTTTTATTTTTTATTGCATAAATTATGATTTAATCAATGTTTGCTTTTTTATATGGTTTTGTTGTTACCTTTTCACAGTGGGTCCCTGAACTGAAGCACTATGCACCTGGAGTACCAGTTATTCTTGTGGGAACAAAGCTTGGTACATAACCAGTCTAAATATACACCATCAATTTTTTTACTTTGGACATGATTGTTTTTCTTTAGCTTTTCTATTGATATCTAAGTAGTGTAAATCTTCATACTACAATACCATATAAAGCCTTAACAAAACTAAACAAACAATAAAAAAATAAAATAAAATTTGATTAGAAATCTGCAATAGGAACTGAAATGTTGGAAGGAGCTCCCTCAAGGAAATAGTTCCTTTGTTGCTAAGTGTAAAAAATCAATTATATAGTTGAATGCTGTGAATTAACACCAAGAGCTCTTCAAGAAAGGCACAACACAATCACCTAGGTGCCTTCAGTATACTGGAATTCAGCAAGCATGCTAATAATATCATAATTCTTAAAATGTATTAATTAACTTATTGTCTCACTTGTTAGATTTAAGGGATGATGAACAGTTCTTCATTGATCACCCTGGTGCTACTCCAATCACTACAGCTCAGGTAACCAAAATTGAACAAATGCCAGTTCCTTTTTTTCCTTCGCAAATTTAATTTTACATGAAGTATATATATTCTTCTATAGGGTGAAGAATTAAGAAGGCAACTAGGAGCTCCAGCTTACATCGAGTGTAGCTCCAAGACCCAACAAGTAATTGATTTGCATTTATTTTCATAAATTTCCATAATAAGTTTTATCCATCACGCCAGTATCCTCTGAAAATCCGATGACTTGTGAAACAACGCCTAATTGTTCTCTGTTGCAAAATGACAAGTGCTTTAACCTAAAGCAAACCGCTTCACATATACTCAACATTGATTTTTAGCTTGCTTTTTGTTCATATTTCATGTCAGTCACATCAAGGTTATAAGAAAACCTCTTGAATAAGAGAAATAATCAAAATAGAACCAATTTCATGTGCAGTTTGGATTTCCTTAAATTACCATGGAAGAGTTGCTGGCAAATAAAATCATTATTGACAAAAATTTAGAATTGTATGTTTCTCTCAATAATTTAGAATTGTATGTTCACTCTCTCGTGATAGGGAACCTTAAATGCAAAAATACACTTTTCTTTATCTCTCAAACTCGGTCATTAGAGAAACCACACTACAAAACACACACTGCAAATGCTAGCAAAAAAAAGCCTTTATGGCCCCTGTTTTGGTGTAATTTGGACCCACTTTGGATTACACCCCTAAATATTAGCTGAAGCTGAGCCATATGCATCCATTTCATCATATATTGATGTTGATTCAAGATTACATAAGGAACTCCATTAGAATTAGAGTTAGAATTGTCATTAACATCAATCTTTGACCCCAAAAAAAAGGAGAGATATCATGCAAACCATCTTATGTTTGAGGCTTGTGCTTCGGACAGAAAATTGATTTGTTGGTTTTCGCAAATTATGGATAGGTACTTTGATAATATGAACTCTTTTGTTATTTATAGTGCTCATTTCCCCCAATTTTGGTTTGTATAGAATGTGAAGGGCGTATTCGATGCAGCTATAAAAGTGGTTCTTCAGCCTCCTAACCAAAAGAAAAAGAAGAAGGGCCATGGCTGCTCGATTTTGTGATCATATAATCGTACTTCGAGCACATGTTTTTCATTCATCAATCTCTTAAATTGTAAGAGATTTCGACATGCTATTTTACGTTAAATTTTTCATTATTATAAAGGACATACATTTGTCTACGTTGAAAAATTGTTAATTACTTTTCAGTTCTTATATTACTGGTTATAAGTGTTGTAATTTATTCAGGTTAATTTACTAGCCTTTCAGGTTAAGTTTCTATTGGAATTATCCTTAAACGGAGTTAGTTTGTTTAGCTAGAAAATGTGATTTGCAGTCTGTTTGTTTTTTCTTCAAGTTATCTAGAATTTACTTGTGTTCATTTATTGTTATATATCTTCATTCCTACTTATGTGGGATTTTATGACAAAACATAGAACTGCAGAGATTAGTAAAATAGAAGTTAATTTTAAAAAATTCATTTGATTTACAGGTAGTAACTAACATAAAAATATACTAACCTATTAATCCAAATTATTTTGGAGTAGCAAATAAAAAAAAGAAAGAGAAGAAAACAGCTAAACAGCATTTTTATTTGGCAACACATATATAATTTATATTATTGTTTTGGATAAAGTTGTCAAACACTCAAACTATCCCTTGAAAAAAATGTCGAGCCAAGAAGAATTCCAATGCCTCATATTTTTCATACCTTATCATACCTCATACTTTATATCTTCATTTCTGAAGTCCAAAATGTCGATTTGAACCCTCAACATGATATACATATTAAAATATGCTTGGGGATGAAATTTTATAATTTTTGAATTTTTTTTACTATTTCTTAAGATAGATACAAAATTACTATATTTGGACCGTTAAAAAGCAGTGATTTTCTATTCATCTGAAAAAATAGTAATTTTTTTTCAAAAAATATAAAATTTCACCTCAAAACATATTTTAGTATGGATATCATGTTAAGCAATTTGCATTAACAGTTCAAATTTTGAAAATAAAAATATAAAATATGATGAGCTATGAAAGATATGAGATATTTTCCTTCTTTATTTCAAATCTAATTATTGTTTATTTAAATAAAAAATCATCAAACTAAACAATTACTACCAACAGCCATTCCTTATAAATTTGGCGTTTCGTACTCTCTAGTCTCTAGCCGCCGCTTCTTTTTCCCACGCACGAAACAAACACCAGAATCTCTCCCTCCCTCCCTCTCTCTGAATCAAGGGGTGGACCCAGCAAGGCCAGCGCTCCTGGGTGCGTCTGTCATATTCTCCTCTTCCTTATTAGAGATTAGAGAAACCTCTTGGGCATTGGTACAGCTATTACCTCAGTGCCTAGAATATATTTGCCCCCTTGAACAACAAGAATGATACACTTTTCGCGAGGATAAAAAAGCGACTTTTCGCGACGGAGTATTATCATTGTTCAGCTTTTTTTTTTCGCGATTGTACTTTTCGCGAGGGAGTACTGTTATAAATGCGTTTTTTTCCTTGCGAAAAGTGTCTTTTACCTAATTTTACTCTTGTTGTGTATTTCTATTCCCTTGTTTACTCATTTAGTGGATGTCATATAATGATGCATTTAATTCGTGAATAGCTTGCCACTTAGAATTTTGTTCCATTTTCATTTTTAACCTGAAAATAGTAAATTTAATATATGTTTTATACAAATCAGAACCATTACTTTGGGCACAGAGGTTCAATCGATTGAGATTGAATGAAGAAAGATTCAAACTCCACCAAGCAATCTTCTATGTGCATGACCAGTGCTATGCATGTTTAGAGAAATTTATTATATTTTTGAATTATTCCTAATTGCCTATGTACTAATATTTATCATAATACACAAATAAACAATAATTACGAATCACAAGATCTATAAAATTTTCTTTCTAATTAAAAGTATGCATATGTAAAAATTGTTGTTATTTCTTTCATTGTAACTGGTTTGGTACTTCATATTTAATTACAAACTATCCTAAGTCATGCTTATATCCATTTGTAGCTTGTGAAATTCATTCTAAGCAACAATCAGAACAAATGAATCTCCTTAGTTCTCTTAATGTGATAGCAGAGTTGTCAGGTTTGTCTTTTCCCTTCTTGCTCCTCACACTCATCTCTAATAGAAATTGACGTCCAAATATATTGTCATTCAAAATGTTAGTTATTCAGTTATATATTTATGTATACTGATTATTTATTATGGTTTCAAACTATTCACACTATATTCTTTTAATAATGGTTACTTGTTTAATCGTGTCTAATGCAATTTTTAAGGAAATAACTTCATAGAAAAGGGATCTACAAATTACATACACTAAGTTTTAATCAATTTTCTGAATTATTTTATTTTCTAATATTACTTGTATAATGTGGTTTTCTTATAAAAGTTTGAGATTGATTTAATTTGCTTGCTTCAGTTCAAATGACCTTTTCGTGTACCTTTTTGTTTCTTTCCAGAATATTCAATACAAATTTTGTTTAATTGCATTAACTTTAAGTGGTTTAATTTTGTAGGTTCAATGTTTTCCAATGATGTATTGAATTGTTGGATTGTTTTCCTAAATTGTGTATTACTGACACTTATCTATGTTCCTTGAACCTAAGCATTCAAAACAAGGGAATCAAACAGAATCTCAAAATAGAATCTTAGCCGGTGAGGTTGACTTTGCAGAGTGTCACCTTGATAAAATATAAAATCAAAATTAAATGAACAAAAGAATAATATAACTTACAGACCACAGACTTATGGAGGATTTATTGTGTATTTCTTGGAATGCAGATGTGGGGTAACGGAAACATTGGACTCGTATTTGGTTCCTTTTTTATATTAAATTATGCTAAGAACATGTTTGCCACGTGCATTTTCAGATACCTATGTTCTACTAAATAATTTCTCTACCTAGTTATTGAAAAGATATTGATTTGCATGAACCACATATCAACTTTGTTAAGTGTCTCATCCTCTGAAGTGTTCTCACAGTAGTTACAGTTTCACACTAATAGAGAAAAAATCATAATCATTGATTTGAAACACTAATTATTGCGGTTCGACATTCGTTTTTTCCTAGAGCACTTGGCTTGAACAGCAAGAGTGCCTGTGGTATTAGGGCAGTTGATATCAGCCGCATAGTCCTTGCCTGTCACTGGTAGTGAACACGATCTCTTCCCCAAGCAAAGCTGCTCATTTAAATTGGATTGTTCATTAGCACAAACAACTTCATAATTATAAACTTTAATATCTCAACTCTTGCATATTTAATGATTTTGTTTCAAAAGTTGCTGCCCTTATATAATGAACTTATCTTATAAACTTTAACTGAAGAAAAAGATAACACAGTATAGATATAACCTTCTCAACAATGGGTAAGACATGAGGGGAGTGACAGGTGCCAGCAGTGAAGTTCCCACACATTCCCATCGGGTTTCCAAAACTCGCGAAAACAATCTTGCTAATGACCTTCTTGCGCAGGCATCTAAGGCTGGCATGTGGGCGCATATCCTCAGCAACAGTCTTAATCTGCCCCCCTTGCCGGCTCCATGACTTGCTATGTGCAGTGTGATATTCCGATACAAATGTGCATATGTTGTCTCTCTTCACCATCATGATCAAGATATCCTCTGGTTTGCCTCCCTGTTCCTCAAATAGCACAAGGAAGTTATCCTTTGGCTTCAAGAAGGAACGCGGCACATGGTACCTGCAATGTTTTTTGCATTTATTTATTAATTTATTTTTCTTTATTGGTCATGTAGCATGACATGCTAAACCACTAGCTCTAGATTGGTTTACAGTTTAAATTGGAGAAATATATATACAAATCACTCACACAGATTGAGAAGGTTTGCCAAGAGGAGAAAGGTAAGAAACCCAGTATCTGCCAAGGCAATGGCCATTCACCCACAGGAGACCTTTGCCCATGCTACTCATATCCAATGATACTGGATCCAATCCATAAGGCCTATCAAAATATCTCTGGTAAAGGTAAACATTCAACATTGTCGTGAGTAGTCATATCACATATGATCATATTGGAGCCGACATATTAGATATTTTTTCATGTTGTTTGTCTTAAATACCTTGTACCAAGTAACTTGCTGGTTACTGTTTGCATTTGCCCATTGTACTTTGTTGGCTCCTTCCTGTTTGTATATCTCCATCTTCTCTCCAACCAAACCAACCTATACAATAAAAGGAATATTAAATTTAGCAAAATGGCTAATGGTTGAATATCAAATGAGTAATAATTGTTTGTGTATGGCTTGGAGTTTCAGCACAAGTACCTCATGGCCCCATCCATTGGCTGACAAGTCTAGAGTACCAGTATTGAGACCCTGGATTACAACTTTGTCTGGACCAGCCATCCTGTGCTCTAAATAAGGACCACTATCCTGTATTTTATTAAATGATATGAATATGAGTTACAGATACCATTAATCATTATTAAGAAAATTAATGGAAAAAATGAAATATCTGTTTATTTTTATCCCAATTGTAAAGATCATTACAGGGAGGCCGACAGTGACACCGAGGATAGAAATGTGGTTAGTTCCTGGTTTCAGATCCATTGGCTTTGAAAATTGAAAGAGTCCTTCAACCTTAGTTCCATGCCCAGTTCCTAAAGAGCAACTCTTTCAATTAGTATTACAAATGAAGATAAAAAAATAAAAAACTATTCTTGCAGAAACTTGTGGATTGGGAAATTTACCAATGTATTTTCCATTGACAAATGCATTAAGAGCATGGCCAAAGCTCCTAACTTGAAGTACTGGTCTGATGTCATGTCTCCTAGGCAAATCATCATCATCAATCCTGAAGCTGCATTATTCCAAGAGAAGATTAACAAAAACACAGATCAGCAAAACTACCAAGTTGACTAGAGCAAGTTAATTTTAGTATGGAAACTCTTGTTTGTTGGTGGAATTTTATTACCTTGTAGAGTACCATGCATAGTCAGTTTTATCCTTGGTCATTTCAAAAAGTTCTTGGGGCTCCTGCGTCTTCGCAGAGGTGTGACGGTACTTTAGGATGGGTTCTTTATACATTTTCCACACATTTTTCTCCTGTGTTTGCTTTGCGGTCTGGAATGTTCGGGAATTATGTTGTGCATTCACCTATGTAGCAAAAAGAAAAGAAAAAATGGTAATGGTAAGTTTTTAACAAAGAGTTAGTCTTATAGTAAGGAAACACATCTATTAATTTTTCAAAAATCACTCATACCCTTTGTGTGTTGAAAACTACAGTCTTGCAGTCAGGAAGGATGCTAATCGAGCGGCGAGGTAAAAAGTAGTCTGTACCACGGAATTTGATAGTTGCATCAGCTTTTGTATGAACGTTAGTTAGAAAAGCAACACATACGTTCTCATCGGGCTTCTCATAAATCCAAGCCTGCATACATGACAATTATGAGAATTGATAAAGTACCTGATTAGCATGGATATATAATACTAGACATGGTAACTAATTTATCAGAAATTTTTAATAATTGCTACCTCAACGCTCTTCTTGAATTGTTTGTAGGAGGGAGTACCCCAAAGAAGGCCCTTGCGGCTCAGTCGGAGAGCATGGTGCATGTCACGAAGATGCCCCCATTTAGGTTCCTTCAACAAGCCTGAATTTTAAAAAAGAAAAAAAAAAGCTTTATAATTTTATATTGTGCATAGCAATAGAAGTAAATGAGAGTAACCATGGTTTATTGTTTCATGGTCATCTAACCAAATTCATCAAGAGGGGCTTCGTCGTAGTATCTAGTCATCACAAAGGCGGCTCCATTTCTACCAAAGTTGGTCCCTCCATGATACTGCATGAAGAATAAACCAGAATGGTATTCAAATTTTATATCTTTCCGTATAATATATTTAGTAAAGGAAAATATATACAGCAAACATCTAGTACCATATAGTAGTTTGTGAGAGTCCCCATCTTAGAGAAGAACCGTACAACAGCATAGGCAAGATCCTCAGCAGACCTTTGAGAAGGTGGATCGCCGAATACTCTGTATCTGAATTAATTGAAAAAAAAATAGTTAAACATGATTTGTATTTCACTATTTTAAACAAATATGAAATGTATTACAAATCAGTGTGTGGTATGTATATACGAGTAATGTACAATGCGTGTGATGTATATACTTACTGAGCAGTCCAATTCTCTGTCCAAAATATAGGCTTTGCTTGATCCTTTCTAACAAATGTATCTCCACAGTTTCTCCCATTACAAGTAGGAATCTACAGATGAAATTATAATTAAAGCTAACCCTTTTTCTTATCGGAATTAATAAACACAAAATAAAAAAAGTCATAAATTAACAATAAAATATTTGTAACTAACTTAACAGATATGCATCAAAGATAAGTAAACCATTAACATATTGTGTGCTTTTCAGTGCTCACCACTGTGCCAGGTGCGTCCTTTTGCTTACACATTATCCATGGTACTCCGATTTTAGTGCTGTGTGCCATGTTTGCTGCCCATTGAACATACTCTGTACCATTCCTGTCAAATGTAGCTGCTATGTTGCTGTATTCATTCTCAACCTTGGCAGATCAATATTTAAGATAGAGTTGATTTAGACACTGAGAGATTAGGAAGAACGAAAGGGAGATATAATGATCATAAGAGAATGGGTTGCCATTATGTCAGGCAGATAACAGTAGAAACAAAGATCCATATTGGAATGAGTATGGTAAGTATATTGGTTTCTATAAGAAACAGGTGGGGGGTACCCACTTTTATCAAAAAAAAAAATTAAGTATGGCAAGTATATTGTGTTTTGACGATTTTGTTCTTACTTTGAACTTTCAAAATAGCCTCATATTGCGCTCTGATTAAAGCATGACACTGTACAGAAAAGAAAAACCATACCCTCAACCAGCATGCAAGTAATTAATACCATATGGAATTTTGGCTGGTGCATACCAGGAAACACTAGGATAACAATTTTAAGATAATAGTATATTTGAAAGAGTTTATACTAACCTGTGCAAGAATGATGGGGCCTCCTTGGGAGGCAAGTAGCTTTTCTTTCTTTATCACTTCCACCACTTTCCTAACAAAGCGCTCCATATAATACTGCCAACAATGCAAGATAAAAAATAAAAAAAAGGTGTAAATTACCTTAATTATAAGGCAAAATATCTGAATTGATCTACAAAGTTGCATTTACCTTGAATGGTTCGTTGTTAGTGCGGAAGGTGATGCCTTCTACCTCCCGTAGCCAAAAGGGAAATCCTCTGCAAAGACAAAATGAATGTCAAATAATAATGTCGTGATTAAAATTCCAAACTTTATTTAAATTGATATTATATGGAAATCCAGCTATCTACCCGTGGCTCCATTCCGCTTGGATAAAAGGGCCAATGCGAAGAATCGCATACATGCCATTCTTTTGGATCAGCTTGATGAACTTCGCTAAGTCGTATTGTCCGACAAAATTGAACTGCAGCAGCAATCGAGAATTATACTGTCATGTACTACCTAGTTGAGCAAAACACAAATGTTTGTACTATACCGAAATAAGAGCTAATTCTCTTACCTTGCCCGGTGTGGGTTCGTGAATATTCCAGAAAACATAAGTAGAGATCGCGTTCAAGCCACCTTGTTTTGCCTTCTCTAAGAGATCTGGCCACAACTATTCAAGTAAAAGAAAAACAGTTACTTTGCTCATCGGAGAATACCGTGATATGCAAATTCAGATTTTATTCACATCAAATTAACATAAGCCTATTTTGGAGATGAAATATGTTTTAGAGGCGCATACAAATATCCATAAATTTGATTTTTTTTCAAATTGATAATAAAAAATTTCGAGCTCAATTATTGAAAAGAAAACAATTTCATTTTTGTTCTGTTTTTCTTTTTAGTGCATAATAAACGCTTTTCAATTTAGCGCTATGACATCAATCTCCCAACCAAATATTGTTGAAACATAAAATTAGATAACTCAAAATTTTCATATCAATATATTTATTTAGTCCTTTGATTTTCAATTGAAGATTGAACCTTACCTTTTACTTTCCACGGAAAAGAAAATTATATTTATCATCCTTACAAAAATAAAATAAAAGGAGAAACCCTTTTCCTACACCCCATTTGTTTGTTTATGCAATATCTATCATTCTATCTCATTAATTCCCACTAAAAGCTTCTGGTCGAGTAGAAGATGATTTCTGTTTTATTTCATAATTAATTAAGAAAATATATTTCCATTATTTGACACGTAAAATATATAAATACGCTTAAGAAAATTATCCTGCGATCTGCATAATAAAAGTCTAATTTTTCCAACAAATGCAACACAAAAAAAGGACCACAAATAATAAAACTCACTGCCGGTTGGCTACGCGGGTAATGGATGGAGCCGGAGAAGATAAGCTCCCTCTTGCCATTGATAATAAGTGAACGGCCATCATAAGTCACGTTCCCCGCAAGTACTCCGGGGACCGCCACAATGTTTGCAAAGCAACCAACCACGAACATGGCAGCCACAAGCCGCACCACTTGCGATGCGGCCGTCATGATTGATTGCCAGCTCTCCGAATTAGCTACAGTAGCAGAAAACAAAAGAAAGTTTCTACAATTATCAAATAGGCAAAAGAAGTCGGGTTGTTTATTTATGGTATTTGTTGAAAATTGCTGGTCAGAAAGGGGAGGAGGAAAGTGGCGGTGTGGCGCGAAAATTGGAAAGGTCAGGTAGTAAGGCGTTGAGTTTGGGGTTATTGTGCATTGGCTTGAGTTGTGGCCTTCGCTAATTCTAACTATATCAGTTTGGTATCAGAGTGAACAAACTGTGCACTGTTTATTAATTGTTGGTTTCTATATATGTACAACGCGTACTAATAATATGGATCCAGAGTTTTTTACATATATTACGGGATCGTAATTCTTATTATTTTTTACATATTACGTGGTCCAGAGTTTTTAAAATCAAGTGGATTTCTACTTATTTAAAAAATAGTTAAACTTTAAAGAAATATATAAAAATTGATGTACAAGCACATTTTTATATGGGAATTATATTGAATGGTTCAGATCAATTATTTTTATATGCCGAAATTTTTATTAATATCTAAAAAAATAATAAAATTTCAAATTTTACCCACTTTTGCAGAGGATTTAAAAAAATTACCAAACAACCAAAATTTCTCCGGTTTTGGAGCTTCTTTTTAGTGAGAAAATAACCAGTAATATATTCACCGTTTTTTTTTTTTTTTACAAAACAGAAAATTTTATAATTTTTTATTTTTTGTATTGAAATATTAGAAATGTTTAATATATTTCTTTGAAAATATATAGATGGAATACAATATAATTTGATTTATTATAAAGACTGCGACAAATAATCCGGATCAAATATTTTTAGGCCAGATTTTTTACGGCCGTAAGAAAAATTAATATATTTCTTTATGTGTTATTGAAAAAACAAATATGCTTTGAACTTGAGTTATTGATCGCGGTTTAAAAGTCATTTCTAGGTAATACAAAAAATATTGTGATCCTTCTAGTACATTTAATTTCTAAAAAGTTGTATACATTTTGAGAATTCTTTTTGAATAACAATCATTAAATAACTTAAAAGTTTTTATTTTTTTTTCAAAAATAGATATAACTTTTTAGAAATTAAGGGCCTATTCGACCTCCAATTGGGAATGGGCATGGGCACAGGAATTGAACTGAAAAGTATTGTTCCTGTGGGAAAAAAAATTCCGTTCAAAGATGTTGATCCGGATTATTTGTCGCAGTTATTGGAAAAAAAATTCAATTCAAAGATATTGAACTTGAGTTGATCCGGATTATTCAATTCAAAGATGTTCCCTTCTGAAAAATATTGATTCTGATTATTTGTCGTAGTATTTGTAATAAATCAAATTATATTTTATTTCATCTATTTTCAAAGAAATATATTTAATATATTTAATATTTCAAATACAAAAAATAAATAAATTATAAAATTTTATGTTTTGTAAAAATATTCTGGTGAGAATATAACCGATTTCAAGGAGAGAAATTGGTGAGATTTTCATCGATCCTAGAACCAGTGAGATTTTGACCGGTGCAAATGGTTCTGGAATTGGTTATTTTCTCACCGGAAAGAAGCTCCAAAACCGGAAACATTTTGATTGGTTTGGACAATTTTCAAAATTCTATGCAAAAGTGGATAGAATTTGAAAAGGAAAAATTTATATTAATAAAAATTTTGGAATATGAGCAAGAAAATAAAGACTGCAAAGAGAACTGGCTCTCAATCATAGAAGATACTATACCACTAGATCAGTTCATACTTCTAGAGATGGTAGTGTACCAGTTTCCTAGAAAGACAGCAGGTGTAGCTCCTGACCTGCCACAGTTTCATATGAAGATTACCATCACAATTTTATCACTTAAATATAGTTAGCCTCAGTCCTTTGTTAAGTAGCTTAGTATTAGTAAATTTAGTTGATTTTTGGAACCTTGTTATTATCCAGCCATGGAGGATGAGGAGGGTTCAAATGCATCCAAATGCACCCTATTTTTTTTCTTCGTTTTTAAAGTCCGAATAGTCAATCCGAACCATTAGATGCGATCTATATATTAAGATGTGCTTGGAGACCAAATTTTACATTTTTTGGAATTTTTTTACTATTTATTAAGTCATTTTGAAAATCGTTGATTTTACATTTTCTGGACCATTGGATCAACGATTTTCAAAGTGGCTTAATACATAGTAAAAAAATTGCAAATAATGTAAAATTTGGTCTCCAAGCACATCTTAATATATAAATCGCATCTAATGGTTCGGATTGACTATTCGGACTTTAAAAACGGAGAAAAAGAATTTGAAAGATATAGTGCATTTGGGTGTACAAAAATTTGAGTGCATTTCAACCCTCCTCATGGAGGATTTATGTTTTTATGTTGAATTTTGGTTGGACACTCGTCATGATAGAACTGTAGAGCACTTCTATAATGACTTTCTATAAGTTTAAATATTTCAGTATAGTAAAATGGGTATTTTTTTATTTTTTTTCAAAGTAATGATATGAACCCATAGCACAGACTACTGTATAATATGCATATTACTCATTTCTTTTTCTAATTATAAAAATAAATCTCAGTATTCTTTTTTAGTGTGGTATGTTCTCCATTTAGAGCAAGAAAGGAACCCGAACCTGCATATTGTCTTTCATAACACCTAACAAGATGCATTGAAATAATTTTTTCCAAAAATGTAAATTTAGTTAAATAAAAATTCAGGATATTGACCCAACTAGTCCACTGTTTTTCTTTTCATTTTTAACCAAGTCGCTTCGTTAAAGCAGATCCAGCGCACTTTGAACGCAAATTTAAGAGTCTGGATTTCATAGCGCACAGACCCCGTAATATGTAAAAATATATAAAAAAATTATCGGGCCGGCCTTGAATTGTACAGTCGCAGGTCGAGTCTGAACTTTGAGCCCAAGAATCTGAACCAAGGTCGAGACAATTTTATTCGAGTTTCGCACCTTTCCTCACCTTCTTTTTGTTTCCGACGTTCCACATGCCGCATGTTTATCATGTGCGATATGCTTCGACTTTCCTGTTGTGATCTCTCAACCTTTACGAGTGTAGCAGGTCAGGTTGTTACAAAAGATCTCAGCAGGAGACCCGTTACATGATTCCCAATAGTATATTAAAAGAAATTTGGATTGATTGCGACGCTTGCTTCCTCTCCACCTACCACAGCATTGCTTAAGACCCCGCTACACCTACTAATGGCTGCTCCTCAGCGGAACCAAACCACGACCAGAAATTCAAATTATAACTCTAGCACGAATTCATGGCGGTCGCCTCTTCTCCTTCTTCGCTCCACTCTTCTCTCCGTTCCTGCTCCAAAATCTCCATCACTTCCCACCTCTCCTTTTCTGGTTCTTCGCCAGGACTTGTGAAAATCCCTTCTCGATCTGATTTATGTTCAGTCGGGCGAATTTGCGCAGCCCCATTAAGGTCTCAGGTGAATCCGGTGAAAGCCTCAGCAAGCGCCGCACCAGTGATGGATAAGCCTGATTCTAGGGTTTCTACTGTTGTTGACGTGGATTTGGGCAATCGGAGCTACCCAATTTACATTGGACCCGGCTTATTAGATGAACCCGAACTCCTCCAGAGGTAATGACGTAATACTTAATTTTATCAATTGTAAACCAATTACTAATATTTATAAGTATTTGGATCAGTTTTCAACCAGCATCAACTTAATCGTACATATGCTGTCATATGGTAAATGTTTTATCTTTTTACCATAATAATGTGGGTAATTGACTAGGATTAACGACTAAGCCAATTGAATTCAAACTTGGGTTTGAAAAGTTTTGGTCCTTCTAGCCAATAACTCTGTTTAGCAATTCCCTCCCGGATAAATTTTAGTTATTTATGTTTTTGTTTTAACTCGAGTATCTTTGGTTTACTTAGGCATGTGCATGGAAAAAGGGTACTGGTAGTGACTAACACAACAATAGCACCGCTGTACCTTGACAAGGTCACGAATGCACTCACACATGGTAATGAGAACATATCAGTTGAAAGCGTCATATTACCTGATGGGGAGCAATACAAGAACATGGTTGGTTCAAGTTATTTTAGTTTATACATTGTACAACCTATACCCTGGTCCTTTTTACTAAACTTCGCCTCAATTTATAGGAGACGTTGATGAAAGTATTTGATAAAGCAATAGAAAGCAGACTGGATAGAAGGTGCACTTTTGTGGCACTTGGCGGTGGAGTCATTGGTGACATGTGTGGTTTTGCAGCAGCTGCTTTCTTACGTGGTGTAAATTTTATTCAGATTCCGACTACTTTGATGGCCATGGTAATCCTAATCATTACATATAATTCATTGAATAATTCTATATATTAGGGAATAACACCTGATTTTGCTCTTTTAAAAACTGTCGAATTGAGGCTTTTGGGACCTCATTAGACTCAAGTCAACATTTGGTAAACAAGAATAATTAATCAGCCAAACTAGATACCATACAGTACAAGTACCAGTTTTGCAATCCTATTGTCTTTGCTCTTGATTCCAGGGATTGCATAATTCTCCTGTTTGGTCATGCACAGCTTGGTTTTTCAGTTAATCGAACAAAGGACAATAGTACAGCGTATCAAAATCATAAAAAAAAATGAAAATAAAAGTAAAGCTTATTGGAAGGACTAAACAAAACAAAATTTTGACTCTACACCCACTGTTGTATGGCATTTTGTTTCGTTTATAATTTTTCTATGTTTAACATAGGTCGATTCATCAGTTGGGGGTAAAACTGGTATTAACCATCCTCTTGGGAAGAACATGATTGGGGCATTTTACCAGCCTCAGTGTGTTTTAGTTGATACGGACACCCTAAACACATTGCGTGAACGGGAGTTGGCATCAGGTATTGCTGAGGTGGTGAAGTATGGGCTTATTAGAGATGCTGCTTTCTTTGAGTGGCTAGAAAATAATATGCATTCACTTTTGTCAAGGTATTTAGAAGTCTCAATTTATTTATTTTCTTGTCTGTTCTTCTTTTTAAGTTACTCTTTGAGTGTAGCACCTTGTTGCAAGTTAAGCTGACACGTTTGGTTGTTTGCAAATGCTGCATTAGTGGAAAGTTTTCAAGACCGGTTGCCTTGATTTTTTTAAAAGGCTGCTTTTCTATACAAAATAATAAAAAAATCAACAAAGATAAGATGCTTTGGCAATGTATATACAAGCTCGGTTTATTTTCTGCATATCATGCTGACATAGCTGTATTATACCTTGTCATATTTCTGAGCTGTAATGTACATTTTTGGAGCTATTATAAATTTATAGCAGCAGTAAAGCACTCAATCGCAATGTTAAATTAATTAAGAAGTAGACAAACACTATTGCTCATTTCACAATCATTCTAAGGTAAAACCCTTCAATAGCAAAATCATAATGAATATAATAGTATAAAAATGAGAAGCAGCTGGTTAGGCTTTGTTTTTGTAGGCCCAAGAGAGAAACAATGAGCTTCAATTATCTGGGACAAAAGTGTCTACATGACAGAATATATACCTATCTTTGAACTTCCTTTTTCTGAACATGATATTCTAAATGCATTCTTATCCTTTCTAGGGATCCGATTGCACTGAGTTATGCAATTAAGAGGTCATGTGAGAATAAAGCAGAGGTGGTTTCATTAGATGAGAAGGAAAGCGGGCTTCGAGCTACCTTAAACTTGGGCCACACATTTGGCCATGTTAGTGTTGAAATATTTTGTATTTCTTCATAATATTTCCTGTATTGGTACCAGCCAGACATGACACTAACAATTCTAGATGTTTCATCGAGGATATTCAAAAGAGGCCAATAATGTAAATCCAGAAGACCAAAAAGAAATCTAAAAATGGACAAAAAATAAACAAAAGAAACCAATAATCTACAACATCGGTCTCCACCATCAGTGACTAATATTTTCTCAAGTTTCTAATATTAATGGTTTGTATTTTTTTTTCAGGCAATAGAAACACAAGCAGGTTACGGACAGTGGCTTCACGGAGAGGCTGTTGCAGCTGGGACGGTATATATGACAAACAAAAAATAGAAAATACACTTACTCAGCATTAGTTGCTTTACTCAGATTTATTTTTCTTTAAACTATGATTTAATGGAATATTGTTAAATTTAATAGGTCATGGCAGTGGATATGTCATTTCGGCTTGGCTGGATAGATGAGACTATTAAGAAACGCACCCTTGACATTTTGCAACTGGCTAAACTTCCAATTGCACCTCCGGACGTGATGACAGTTGACAAGTTCAAAAAAACCATGGCTGTAAGAATGAATCCCCTCAAACCCACAGACAAAATCTTTCTTCTATTGAAATGGTTGGCAGCGGCTGCCACCTGAATCCCTCTCTGCATTTGTTATTTTTATGAAACTTTTAAGTGTTTTTTTTAATTACAGGTGGATAAGAAGGTAGCTGATGGATTGCTAAGACTAATTCTGCTCAAGGGACCATTGGGAAATTGTGTTTTTACTGGGGATTATGATAGAAATGCCCTTGATGAAACTCTCCGCGCGTTTTGCAAGAGCTAGTTATTTTGGCTTATTTCTAGTGATTATTGTTGTTGTAATCGAATGGGGTGTATTTATTTTTTTTTTTTTTACAAATTAAGATGAAACGAAGATAAAATTGTAGGGCTGCTTTTGTTCTACAACTTTAACTGGAGAATTAAAAAAAAAAAATGAAGTATCAAAGAAAGAAGTCATAAAGGAACCTAGTTTTGATCATTTTTGTTTTCAACTATTGTTATCATTTCAGAATTATAAAGGAAGCTAGTTTCTTCGTTTCACTTCAAAAAGGTTTATTTATTTTTTATACATAAGTTGCGGTAGAGTGCTTAATATAATGCTCGTCTGGTTTCCAGGCTTTCTTTCGGAAAAGAAAAAAATAAATTTGGTAACGGTGGGAATTCAATAAAAATAAAAACAGACTCAAAAGTGAAGAATCGAAACAGGAGGAATCTTAACCTATCAAAAAATCCGTGAAACAAATTTTAGCAAGAATTGCACGCTACCCTTTGATCTCATTTTAGGCATGTTAATTGTTATACAAATAAGAGGTTAAAAAAATAAAAAGACTTATCTCGCATTTATTCTCATGGCGCGGAAAGCAATAAAATTCTCTCCTTTCCTTCTTACTAACACACATGTATAACCAGTCAATTAGTTTGTCTAGAGGCAATGTTGGCAACAACAACAACAAAAAAAGTCAAATGGTACAAATTTCCACCTAACTAAAATAAAATTATCCTTTACTAAAGTTTTAGAAGTTTCCGTAGCTCATTAGTAGCAGAAGCATCAAACCTGCTACCATCACCACAGGCCTTCTCTGTTACCTTTCCTGTGTTACCTTTACCTCGTGCCATCACAAAACTCGGCATCGGTACACTACTAGGTGGTGGAGACACCGAATAAACAGTACCAGTCCAAACCACCTCTTCTCCCATTGCATCTCGCAAAATTGTCACATTCCTTTTCTCCAGTACAGGAAGAACCGGAGCTGGTACTGGTACTGGTACTGGTACTGGTACTGGCACCGACAAAAACCTATCCCTTTGTAATTCTTTCTTCCTAGGGCTTGTCGACGCATGACGGGGATTCTTGTGGCGGTGATGTTGAATTGGCATCCCTCTTTCCTTCCATGTAGGATTCACAGAAGGCAGGGGAAGGAGAGGCGGTTGTGTACAATTAGGTAGAGTTCTGTTAATATAAGGAAAACTGTTGTCTAAAGATAAGGATGAACTGAAGGATCTGAAAAGAACACCTCCATTTACCGACTTCTCTACAAGTACGCTGTCCATTGTTTTCCTGGTTATAAGCAATCTATCTAAAATGAGAACGGATCAAAGATCTCTTGATCTTGGTAAAATAAAAGTAACCAAGAAGAACTCCAACACTAGTCAAAAAAATGAGAAAAAAGAAAGGAAAGAAAAGGTGTTTCACTAATTTGATTAGTGTATTTTTAGAATTCAGAATTGGGATGAGGAGATTGGAATTGGGTCCCGGTTTCTGCTTTTATAGAGCGGGAGTAACGGATACTTATTATTTAACTCGATTTGGAATATTTTGTTTACAATTACATAATGTGTAAGGCTGCTGCAGTGCCGACAGGCCCGGTAATCAATGCAGAGCGGTACCGACCGACCATTCGCTTTGGAGCGTTGGATGGTGATCTAGAGCTAGCCGTTGGGTTGATCTGAGTCGTTCGCGTGTGCACCAGGAAGCATCGGGAAGGCACGTGGAAAGTGCTGTCGTTGCTTTTGAAAAATGCTGTCGATCTCTTTTAATTCCAATCCTCCGTTTAAGAGTAAACAATGGTTCTATCCATTATCGAGAAATCGTTCTTATGAAAATTATGGATCAGGATAAAATGTTACATGTAGCATTTATGTTCTACGGAACTTCTAATTATCTTTTATTATTTTTTAAATAAATAAGCAAATATTTTTTTGATGCAATCATTGAGATAATGTTAAGTGTGCATTGAATATGATTACTTGTGCTTTTTAATGAGTTTTAAAATGAGTTTGAAAAATCAAGACAACTGTTAAAGTACATTTTAACTCGATCAAAATTGAAAGACAACTATTAATTATGTCTTAATTAACTATTATAGATAAGTATATATCTCTTATAAAATAAAGATAAACAAACATAAACAAGATAGAGAGAATATAAAAGATGGCAATCTATTTATTCATATATTTGTCATGCGTGTACAATACAAAATTACAAAGTCTCTATATATAGGATATAAATTGTAAATGAAAAGTCATACAAATAACAAATAAAGAAATGAATTTCAATAGTAGCGGGATATGAATTCTACTAGTAGTAGGGGTAGTGGAGAATGTATGTTGGGAGTTATGGACATCCACATTAATAATTTATTCATAACACTCATCATTGTCTATTACATAATAATATGCCTCATTAAAATCTTACTAGAAAAATCCTATGGGATAAAAATCCAGTTAAGAAAAAAAAACTACATTATTCTTCTAAATATGCAACTACAACTTTATCAGGAAAACTCAATGGGAAAAAACTATGGTTAAGAAAAATATAGTGCATATTAACTCCCTTCATGACAATATCAATCAAGATCTTTAAGTCAACGAACTCCAATATTACGAACTTGTTTTTTGAATATTGCAGTAGGTAGCGCCTTAGTGAATAAATTTACTGGATTTTTACTTGAACAGATTTGTTGAACATCAATGACATTATTATTTTGAAGATCATGCGTGAAAAGGAATTTTAGTGAAATGTGTTTTGTTCTATCTTCTTTAAGATATCATTCCATTCATTAAGCAATACATACAATATTATATTTATATATGATCGTCATGATCATTTCTCTAAAACACAAGTCATATGTCTGACAAATGTGTTGAATCACAGGTCTTAATCAAATATATTCTCAGCTTGCTTTTGTGTATTGCTAAATTTTCTCATAGGTAACAAAATATATGTTTAATTATATACCAATATCTTCGCGTAGGAGAAAAACTATATATTACTAATAAATTTACAGCAAATAATATATCGTGTATTGTATGTCCATCAAGATACATAAGTGCTCGTATTACACTAAGATATGGTACTTCAGGATCAAATAGTTCTTCATTATTTTCTTGAGGTCTAAAAGGATATTTATTCACATATAATGATCTTACAACTATCAGAGTGCTCAACGAATGTGATTTATCCATATGAAGTCATTTAGGCACTCTTGCAATATAATTTCCTTGATGCATAAAGATTTCATTTTTAAATGTTCAATTTGCAATCCAAAACAAAATTTTGTTCTCCCAAGATCTTTCATCTCAAATTCTTCCTTTAAATAATTTATTACTTTTGGAAGCTATTCAGGAGTTCCAATAATACTTAGATCGTCAATATAAAATGCAACTATAACAAAATCATTTATATATCTTTTCATGAAAATATATGGACATATCGTATCATTTTTATATCCATGTTTCAAATTCACTTAGATGATTATAGCGTATATGTCCATATTGCTTTAATCAATATAAAGATTTATTCAATTTAATTGAATAATGTTCTTAAGACCTAAATTACATGCTTCGGTATCTTAAATCCTTCAGGAATTTTTATATAAATACCATTATCAATCGAGTCATTTAAATATGATGTAACAATATCCATTAGACACAAATTAAGTCCTTCATGTATTGCCATATTAATTATAAAAAAAAAAGTTATTGCATCCACCACATGTGAGTATATCTCAAAATTTCACCTTGTTCATTTTGTTTTCACGTAAATATCAATTTCTATCATTCAGAATTTATGTCTTCGGCTATTGGTACTGCAGGCCCAACACTAATAATTTCTTTCTAAGAGAATTTAACTGTCTCAATTGTGTCTTTCTACTTTTTGGCCAATCATTTATTTGTCGACATTCTTTAATAGACTTTAGGTCATAATCCTCAATATTTATTATATTTAGTGCTATAATATATGTAAAAATATCATTGATATCAATTTCATCTCGGTTTTATCTTATTCTATTCATGATATAATTTATTGAGATATCTTTATTTTCATGAATTTCAGATACCCGAGTTTCTGCTGGAACTCCAATATTATTTATAATTTGATTCCCTTCTAGAGTTTTATCTGAAATTATTATATCTGACTTGATCATTTTCATACTTTACTCTATTCTTGTATATAAACTTTTGATTTACACGTGTGCTTTAATTATACTAATATATGTGTAGTACAAGTCGGAGAAAAAATATATGCAATTTGTTTTCAATATGCATTGTTTTTCATTTGTTTAATATTTTCTCATTAGTTGTCTCAACATGATATCCATTTCGGCGGATATTCTTCAAGCTTAGCAAATCCCTTTGAGACTTACAAGAATATAATACATCTTCAACATAAATTTGTATTCCTCTATGTAATAATAAAATAGCTCTTCTAGAGGTTTCAATCAATTTTTGTACTACCCAAAATAATACTAATATTTGATTCTTGCATTACTAAATAAGAAAAATGTTACACATTCACATAATTAAATTGCGAGTTTCTAGGACAGTTAATCAAAATTTTGGCTAACCAGTCAATAAAATGATTCATTAAAATGTTCAAATAATGAAAATCCATACAATTGTTACATTGCTATATCTACATAAAATCCTTAAATACCTAGCATATCAATTTGGCTTTTGCTTAATATAATAAAAAAAAAATTACAATGTTTTGTTAATACGTACATGAATTGCTACTGGACCTAACAGGTATAGCTACCATATCAACAATTAAGGGTTTCATCAAGCTTTATGCTAAAGTAAATCAAAGATAAAAATAATTTTTCTATAAAAAAAGTTCCAGTAAACCACCACACAATTTAGAGGGTGGTCAATTCATTTTTATTGAACTAAAAATATATAAATACCACTTCAATAATAAAAATAATTAGTATTTAAGAAAACATAAATAATCATATAGCACCTCAAATTAAAGGTTATCCAGAATATGTATTTTATATTTCTTATGTAAATATATATCTATGTATGTATGTATCTATGTATCTATGTATGTATGTATCTATGTATCTATGTATGTATGTATGTATGTATGTGTCTAGATATATAGATCGCAAAAGAGAGGATATTAAAAAAAAGGATAAATCACAATACTTTGAAATTGAAATAAACTACAACATGTGATACTTAACATTAAGAGTAAAGATGTTGTCCCCTTGAATCTGTCCCCCTAACAACCTTCCTTTTTTGTTTTCCCGCGTGGTCAAAATTCACTCTCTTCAATCTTCTCTTAAAAAAAAAAAAATTCAACACAACTTAAAATCCACTCTGTTCTTCTCCTCTACTGCTCGCCACCAGCTACCCACGCCAATGGTTGTGATGGCGGTCGAGATCCGACAAGAGGAGCGTGGTGCACCGTCGAGATCCGGCGAGGAGAGCGTGGTGCACCGTCGAGATTCGACGGGGAGAGCGCGGTGCACCATTGGAGGGGGTCCATGCTAGCCCAACGAAGGTTGTCACAGTGCAACATATGAATACTTTATTAGTTAGATATTAATACTTCAGTTGTTAGATATGCATACTTCATGTTACATATGAATACTTCTTGGAAGAGGTGGGATGAGAGAGATGAATCTGACTTTGAATTTTGAATTGTATAAATTATTTCGAACATGTATGAATACTTTGTAATTGTCAGTATGAATAATTCTTTAGTTAGATATGAATACTTCATTGTTTTAGATATGCATACTAGTCTGTTGAGAATATTTCTTGGTCCCAATCTGGGCATGTGTGAATACTTCATTAGTTAGATATGAATAGTTATATATAAAAATATTTCATTTGTTAGATAGTGAGTACTCCATTAGTTAGATATGAATACTTCATTTGTTAGATATGCATACTTCATGTTAGATATGAATACTTCTTGGAAGAGGTGGATGAGAGAGATGAATTTGACAATAAATTTTGAATTGTATAAATTATTTCGAACATGTATGAATACTTCGTAATTGTCAATATGAATACTTCTTGGAAGAGGTGGGGTGAGAGAGATGAATCTGACTTTGAATTTTGAATTGTATAAATTATTTCAAACATGTATGAATACTTCGTAATCGTCAGTATGAATACTTTATTTGTTTAGATATGAATACTTCTTTATTTAGATATGAATAATATATAGATTCACTGTAGTGGTTCTCAATTTTGGCAAATGTCGCTTTCAGACGATTGCGGTCTCCAATTCAGGCTGTCACAAAACGTTAGCGGTCCCTGTGGTCGTTACTGGTCCCCTCCAACTTGTGTTTACATATAACGAATGGTTCTGATAATAAGTATAAATACTATAAATTCATAGGTATGAATACTATACGTTTTGACTATTAATAAAATAGCATTAATCTTGCTCTTTGGTGGTAGTTAGCACGTTTTAACTATTTTTTTTTGTCTTTTAGTGCAAGGGACAGATAGGAGATTGAAGTAGAGGGACTGTTAGTCGATCCCTAACATTAAATAACAAAGTTTTCTAAATATCAATCAATAAAACATTTATGATTGAAAGATTTATTCATAACACATCATCTAAAACTGACAATATTCAATTTCAACTATAATTGACTAAAACATGTCAACTATTTTTTTTTACGGTTTTTTTTTACATAAAGAAAACTGAAAGAATGCAAGGCGGCCTCCATATTAGATGAAAAACCTTTTGTACGGACTCAGCCTACTTTATTGTTCCATGCGGTTTTTATTACACTTCAACCCCATGAGCTACCTATTTATTTTTCCAAAACAATAGGGTGCTACTTCGCATATAATAGAAATAGTACTTGGTCAATACAGTAGGATCATAAATAATCACACTATTAATAATAATAGTAAGCGAACTTTAATCATACATTTTTTTTTCACTATGATGCTTTAGTATACTACAGGTACGTGACTAATGGCATTTATCATCACAATGATATCATGAATTCTCTTATTTATTATCGTGTCCAATTTTCTCTTTCTAATTATTCTCCACTTCCGTGGAAACATGTATATTTCCTTTATTCTCACATCCACATCTACGAGTTTGTCCAAAAATTATTATTATTCTTATGTGTTGCTACATTCATTGCGGGAGAATGAAGCATAATTAATTATACTAAATTCATGATCATTAGCAACTTGTTATTTTTATTCAATTATTGAAAAAATAGTATGAACATCATTCAAATTTGTGCTTCATATATTCTATGGAATTTTTTTCAGTAAAATTTCTTAAAATCTTCTTGAACTAATTATATTTCTTGAAATCTTCTTCACGAAGATTATTATTCAAAAATAAAATTAACGTGAACCTCATATAAATTTTGATATCATATAAAATTTTTTGAAATCTTCTTCAAAAAAAACTTCTTAATATATTTTGAAATCTTCTTCAGGAAGACATTATATATTTTGAAATCTTCTTCGAGAATATTAAATTATTGAGAGAAAATAATAATAAAATAAACATCATACAAAATTTGTACATCATATAAATCTTCTTCAGAAAGATTTCTTAAAATCTTCTCAAATTAATATTTCTATATCATATATATCTTCTTCAAGAAGATTTCTCTAAATCTTCTTCTTTTGAAAGATTAAAAAATTGGACTTCATATAAAATTACATGAACCATACTACACATCTTAAAATAAATATACATAAATTGATAAATTAATCTATTTAGCAATTACTTATTAGAAGTATTATTTATTTAAATAGAATTGAAATAAAATATATCAAAGTTATCTCGAATCTTCAACTAGTAGAGCTCTCGTACTGATAACGTGTTATAAAATAAAGATAAACAAACATAAACAAGATAGAGAAAATGTAAAAGATGGCAATCTATTTATTCATATATTTGTTATGTGTGTGTACAATACAAGATTACAAAGCCTCTATATATATATAGGATACAAATTGTAAATGAAAAGTCATACAAATAATAAATGAAAAAATAAATTCCAATAATAGTGAGGGTAGTGAAAAATGTATGTTGAGAGTTATAAACATCTACATTACTAATTTATTCATAACAATATCAATATTATAAGGAGAGTACTATACTAAGGGCACTTACTCTTATTTTGAGAGCTAAGTAAATATTTTTTTTTAGCAAATACTAATTTTGCCCTTCATCTCTCTCACTCATTTAATAAAAAATAAATGAACAAATAAAAGGAAGTTTAAATGCACAACTCAATATCTTTCCCTGTGATTCTAAATCCACAAAAATCATCCCTTTCGAGATTCTAGATTTTTGTTCCAATTGAAAATAAATCTGCTACGATCCAAAGGAATTGCTGGATTCTGTTAGTCCAAATTCAACCTTTCATTATTTTTTAGAATGCACGAATCTCAACAGAAGTTTTTTATGCCAAATCTCAAAACAAAGATACCAGTTTGTTTGATTCATTTTTTAGCTAAAGCACTGCTTCAGACACCATCAATGAGCTTAAGCAATGGAGAACAACAGCTTTTGAAATACAATCTACAACAAATCTGCTTATTCAAAACACTGCATCACTAAAAAGAATCAAAATAAAACAAAATAAAAATAAAAGTTGCTTTCTTTCATGCTCTGAAAATTGCTTAGTCATACCATGATACTACAAGCTAAACGTAGCGTTTTCTTTTTTCTCACTGAAAAGAAACTTCCCTTTTTATTAGACAAGATAAACGTGTAATCAAAGCAAACTAAAAAGTATTACCGGCAAAAAAAAAGTTGTTTTATTAAATGAGTGAGCGAGAGAAGTGAAGAACAAAATCGGTATTTGAAGAAGAAAAATTAGCTCTCAAAATCAGAATAGATATCTTTGATATAGCACTCTCCATATTATAAATAAGTGTAATCGATATAATAAGCAAGTGAGCACTTACCTAATAAGCAAATATGCATTTTAAAGTATGTAAAAAACTTCATAAAATAATTAAAAGATAATTTTAGGAAGTGGTCAAACTCGTACGGATAAAAATCTCAAGTGTCAACTTCCCATTGGATAACTTTCAAAATCATCTATGAACTATGATGCTTGATGCAGCACATGATTATTCCAAGTTTCGTGTGCATTTTTAATACGAAGCATATATAGATAAGCATAGATAAGCAGGGGCGGATCTACTGTAGCACAGGGGGGTCAGCTGTCTTCTGCTGGATTTTCAAAAATAGTACTAAAAATCTGCTTTTCAGATCTCTGCACCTTTCTGGAATTCAAATTGCCTCCCTGTAGCCCATTCTGGAATTTTAATAGATGGAACGGAGCCCATATAAACTCTGAGCAAAAGAAATTAGCGGAGTCCAAATAGACGCTGATCCCAAATAGCGAAAATTAGTTGAACCAAAATGTTGATTTTTTTTCAAGTAATTTTGGATTTTTATTATATTGATTGGTATTTTTTTTGTTATGTTGAATTATACCCGATAAGCTATTGAGTTTGAATTCGATAAACTATTTGCATCCGATTATTACCTCATCCTGACAAAAATCCTGCATCCGCACCTGTAGATAAGTTTCGTGACCCTCCTTGGCGGTCAAAATCATCGTCAAATATATTTATTATTTTACAATTTGAACCGTAATGTTTTATTAGTGCGGCGGAGGGCGGCCATTTTGATTAATATCCCTGAAACAATTGAAAATTTTACAAATGCCCATGCCCCCAACTTTTTTTTAATTATACCCTGACCGCCTCGGCCTCGGGCGGCCCAAAAAAGCCTATGGAGCGCCGGCCCAAAAAAGCCTATGGAGCGCCGGCCCAAATAGCGGCCCACAACACCAGTGAGGCGCCCCCCATATGGCGCCCCATAAGCCAAGTGAGGCGCCCCCCCATCTGGCGCCCCCCCATCTGGCGCCCCACTGCCCATGTGTACACTCACCCGTGAGCCGCCCCTCCTCTCTGCCTCTCTCCCCCATTGTTTCTGCCGAAAAAAAGAGGAAAAAAAGAGAAAAAAAAAGAGAAAAAAGAAGAAGAAAGAAGCCGTTCCGAGACTGTGCATTTACTGCTGTTCCGTTCTGAGAATTTCGCTTGAGGCGAGAAACTGAGTGAATAGGTATGTTTTTTAATTATAATAATTAGTCATTACTGTTGATAATTAGTCATTACTGTTGATAATTAGTTATTACTGTCGATAATTAGTCATTATTGTTGATAATTAGTCATTACTGTAGTTATTTTTTACCGTTTCATTTACTGTTGCGTACCGTACATTTTACTGTAGCGTACCGTATATTTACTGTAGCGTACTGTTCATTTACTGTACCGTATATTTAGTGTAGCGTACTGTTCATTTACTGTAGCGATTGCTGTACACGTACTGTAGCAAAATTGTAATTTTTTTAAACTTTTTTTTAATTATTTTTCAATTAGTCATTTATTACTGTACCCATTATTATGTCATGTAATACTTGTAAAATTTTTTTTAAATGTAGTTTGTTAAAGAAGAGATGTTAGTTGCACTGTATGTCGGCGGCAAGTTCGAAAGGGATAAAGATGGCGTGCATTATACGAAAGAAGTCGCATTTGGCTTTGAGATTAATGAAAATACCACATTTGAGGAACTGAAGCAGCTAATATACGAAAAGACATATGCAAACCCCAACAGGTATGAAATAGAATTGGCTACACGGATTGACAACTCACGTGGGGGGGGTAGACCTTTCTTTGTTAAGTTTCCAATAACAGATGCTAATTTGTGGAGAGTTGTGTATACTCAATTTGCAGCTTATAGGGTCCCGGTAATGGACATATATTCGAAGAAGGTTCCCCGAACGAGGGTTGGACCTTCAAGTTCGGCTGGGACTGGACCTTCAGGTTATGACAACCAGGGGTACCAGCAGCACTCCCCTTATGACAACCAAGGGTACCACAGCCTCGATTATGACAATCAGGGGTACCACAACTCCCCAGAAAATACTGAAGAGTTACCACCACCACCCAGACAGACACCCATAATCCCTAGATTTCCAACTATGCCAGAGTCAGGACCGGTACCCGTTAATCGAAATGATATTGATATTGATGTTGATGCTATTGATGCCATACCAGAAAGGGAAATGGAAACGGGGGACGAATACCAAGGGATTTGGGAAGCTGATGACTTATCAGATGGTGATGCAAATGTACCAGGTTTATCCAGGGCAGAAAAATTCCCGATTACAGGTCGGGGAAGTAAGCATCCAGTCCCACATTCAACGACACCGCAGCTTTCGAAGAGGCAGACATTAGTTTCTTCGGTCCTCGTGTTGAATACAATAAAGAACTTGCCGCAGGGCAAGTTTATACCAACATAGATGAACTTGTAAAGAAAATAAATGAGACTCATGTTCACGGCAACTGGGAATGTATAATACACAAAAGAGACCGAACAAGGTTAGTTGTGCTGTGTAAAACTCACCCGCGCTGCGAGTTCCGCCTTTTTTCAGAAGGATGGATAAGAAAGGGAAGGAGGAGACACAAGCGTATTGTAATGACCATGGACGAGATGGGTGGTGGGCGACCGTCGGGAAATCGGGCTCGCCGTTCTGTTTCCGACAGGCGCAGGGCAGGTACGTAGAATTGTACAAAATTTATTTATGCTTTAATTATATTACTAACTGAATTGCATTGTTATATTCAGATGCAATAAACGAACACAACGAAAGAGAAAATGCCAGAGTTGTTGCTGAAGCAACCGGTAGAACACAACCCCCTCCTCCTGTAAGCCAATCATCTAGTAGCCAAGCATCTACAAGTAATGCCGCACCTGCAGCTCATACCAGTACAACTAGTCGTTTGTTAGGTTTATTGAGACGTTGTGGTAGGGGCAGATAAACTTGCTATTTTGCTTGTGTGAACTTTTTGGTTTATTGTAAACTTAAATTGTATTATTAAACTGTGTTATAATAAACTTGCTATTTTGCTTGTGTGAACTTTTTTGTTTAGTTTGAACTAAGTAATGAACTATGTTTATAACTATACTTATTTCTAAGCCTTACGAGCTGGGAGTGTGGGTCGCAAAAAAAAATTACGGTTTCAAGATAAAAAAAATACCAACATGAACATAAAATAATAAAACATAATGTCAACATAATTCGCGCCAATGTAATACAGCAGTCCCATAGTCAAAATACTACAGTCAGAAATATATCACAATAAACAAAAACTCTACAATCATCATCTCCGTCTCCTTCCGGAAAGAGACAACCTAGGAGCCGCTATGCCCTTGCCATGCTTGTGCAGCTGCACGCGCCTCTGCGGACTCACATCTCGTGACGCGTCCTCTCCCAGATCCTCCTCATCCTCGTCCCCCATATCCTCATCCTCGTCCCCCATATCCTTATCCTCGTCCCCCGTATACATGTGCTGCGTACCTGTCCTTGGTGCCCATGGATCAAATCCAGCTGGCTCTGCATTTGCGGGCTGTGTACGCAGCTCCCATGGATCTTGCTCCCAGCTTGCAGCATATGTGGAAGGAGGCGGTGCGCCAAATAATGCAGAGACAAAGCCATCTACAGTCTGAGATGAACTCCCACCAGCCTCAAAGTCGTGCTCCATCTCCACCCCATATCGTGGTCTGTGGGAGCCATACGCCTCTGCATCTGTATCTGCCGGGTCCAGCTCATCCATGCTGAATCTGGGATTGGCATTCCAACGAGGTGCTCCATCCTAGATTAAAATAATGTTAGTTTTTCTACATACAAAGAACTCTGCAACAAATAATGGTATAATTGGCGACTAACCGTGCCAAGCTCTACTGGAACTCCGTATTTATTTTTATAAGCATCCCATCCTTGGGTATTCAATATCCAGTCGTGGAACGCCCAACCTGAGCCATCAGCTGCTTAATTGCAAGTTAACTGAGTTAGAACGAACAATTCAACAAAAATAAGAATATTGTGTGTGTCGTACTTTTAATTTTGAAATGTTCATACCTGCAGGAGGTGGCGGCATATCGTGACTGTAGATGGCCTCTGGTTGGTAGTTCAGATTTCGCGGTGCAGACTTTATCTCCCGCCAATTAATGTTCTCCCCAGCATCGCGCAGCATGCCAACGAGGCGGCCTTCAAAACCACATGTCTCCACGATTGGTGCACTGTGCTGGAGCATCTGGCATCCTATATATCGCCAAGCATCCCTCGCCATGTACATCAAGCTGTGTCCAACTCCTCTCGTAGCGGCCAACAGCTGCACACAACATGATTATGCCAACGGTAAGTAATTAAAATTTGCAAATTTAAATTAAAGTATGTTTCGGTTGTACTTACCGCATGAGCATTGATCGGACCCCAAGGCATATAATTCTTGGATGTATCCATCAGTCTACGTCGAAGGGTCTCGCCATAATGGCCCGTCAGGTAGACTGACGTCATGCCCCATCTCTGGTACCATACGGCATATCTCAGAGCCCCGGGACCAGCACCCAACGTGACTGTAGATGGCGGGCTCCATAAGTGCTGCTGCGGATGTCGAGCCCAGTTGTACTGCATGACAAAATGCTGGCTCCAGTCGACTTTCGACTTAGTGTGCGCCGTTCTGCAAGTGCAATTAATTAGAAAGGAGAGAAACAGTGGCAATATTAAAGTGATAATGAAATTAAGTAGATGATACTTACTTGTGGAACTTGTCGGTAGCATCCTTGCCCATCAGTGGGTGCTTCGGGATGAAAGCATCCAAGCCAAACTGTCGAGATACCCGATCGGGGTAGTGATACTCAACTATCCAAAAGCAGACGACCGGTCCCCGATAATACCATAGCTGCCTCTGCTCTAATGTCAGCGGGCTCAGCCATCCACGCTGATACCATGGACGATACGGAAACCAGTCGATATTTGCATCTCGGAGCATCTGGAGCTGACCCCGGACATAAGAAATCCCCCTGCCCTTGTCTTCGTGATCGTGATGACTGCCCCATATAGCGACGTACGCGAGGCATCTGTCTGGGTCAGGATTTCCCCACCGCGGATGTGGCAACGGTATAACTGGTTGATTTATGGGCAGATGTGACCACGACCAATGCTGGAGCAGAAGAAGTGGTCCAAACATCTGTTTATTCTTGACCTGAAAATTTAACTTAAAATAAAAACTGGGTGCTTCTTATCCAACCTTCAATAACAACGTATATTAATACAGACATACCAGACAAGCATGACAGAGGCCTCTGTATAAGTGGGCGAGGACAGCTCCACCCCAGTTCCATCTCGATTCTCTCTCCAGGTCCCTCAGCAGGGAGAGATACATCATCGGGACTGCATCACCGCTGGAATCCTCGAACATGACAGCACCGCACAAATCCAGCACAAACGCCCTAGTATACCTGCAATGTAAAATAATCAATGTAAATAACTGAGATTGTTGACGAACTACTAAGTTAATTTAAAGAGTGTAATAGTACCTCCTGACCGCCTCAATGTCATCAGTATCGGAAAATATCTGATTCTGGTGGAAGTGCCTTTAGAGAAATACAGTACCCGGAATAGCGGAACTCCTCCTCCTCCCCCTTCTTCTTCTTATATTTCTTCTGCAGAGTCTTCGGATCACACCCTAACAACTCCGGTATCATCCTCTGCAGCTCTGGATGGTCTGAGATGCCACCTATGGGGTCGCCATCGATACGTAAACCCCATAGGGCGCTCACATCACCGAGGGTGACTGTCATCTCCCCAGGCGGGAGATGAAATGTATGCGTCTCAGGTTGCCATCTCTCCGCTAGACCATGCATCAGAGACACATTGATCCTACTCTGCGGCATGGTGGCAAGCTGGTACAACCCGAGGTTCAAGATGTATCGCTGCATTTCTGGGTGGGGAACGAACGGAATCTCAGACCTGCGGTGCCTCACCGTAAGCATGACATCATCCTGTATTTATTATCAATTTGTCAGACTCAAATCGTGTAATTTTTTTAGTAACTTAACAGAATGTCATTTTGTTTAAGTATAAAAATCACGTACCTTAAGAGATGCTAATGAGACGCAGTGCTTAACATGATGGGTCCATAGGAGAGGACTAAATGTGTCAGGATCATGGACACCATCTGGAAAATCGGCCTGAGACGACGGATCCGCTCCAGTCGGATCCTCAAAGCCCCTGCCAGTCGTATCGGCCTGAGACAACGAGCCCTCTCCAATCGGATCCACCGAGGACGTGCCCTCTCCAATCGGATCCACAGCATCTGCACCAGCTGCAGGCTCAGCTCGTACTCCCCACCGTCTAACTCTAGGCATACTACATTTACAAAAAAGTATTAATCAAAACATACAATTTATATAAATTTTTTTTAATAAGAATTGCATGTATCTAATCACAAAATAATTACATGTAAATAAATTGCGTGTATATGATGTTCATGCATATACAATTAATTTTGTTACATGCATATGCATTTGCATGTATATATAATTAATTTACACTTTGCATGTAAGTAAATTGCATGCATATGCATTTTTTTTTACAAAAATTAATTTTGTTAAAATTAAATAAACTTTACAAAAAAAATGCATGTATAAATTTTTTTTAATAAGAATTGCATGTATCTAATCACAAAATAATTGCATGTAAATAAATTGCGTGTATATGATGTTCATGCATATACAATTAATTTTGTTGCATGCATATGCATTTGCATGTATATACAATTAATTTATACTTTGCATGTAAGTAAATTGCATGCATATGCATTTTTTTTTTTTTACAAAAATTAATTTTGTTGAAAATAAATAAACTTTACAAAAAAAAAAATGCATATACAATTCTGGATTTATTTTTTAAGTGTATATGCAATTTGTTTACAAAATTATTTTTGCATGTATATGCATTTTTTTTTGTAAACAAATGAACTTTTACAAAAAACAAAATTAATTTTAAAATATTTGCATATCTAAATTTTAAAATTAAAAAAAAATGAGATATACATACAAATTACTTACAATAAAAAAATATATATATCATTTTTAAACAAATATTGATATACTTCAAAATAATTAGTTTTACTTCAAATCTTTTGTATTCATATATACATATTTTTTATGAACTATCACAAAAATAATTTTCAAAAAATAAATATGCATATTTTTAAATCATAAACCCAACAACTAAATTCTTAAACAGTTCAATCATTTGAACCATAAATTCTAACCCTAAATTGAACCGTAAACCCTAAATTTTTAAGTAATTCACAATTCACAAACATAAACCTTAAATTTAATTATAAACCCTAAATTTTAAAAAAATTCACAATTCACAACTATAAACCCTAAATTTAACCATATGACATTCCAGCAATTTTACCATAAATCATAATCCTAAATTCAAGCAATTGAACCAATTCAACCAATTCAAGCATCCAATTCAAGCAATTAAGCAATTCAAATATCCAATTCAAGCATCCAATCAAACCAAACCGAACCAATTCGACCAATTCAAGCATCCAATCGAACCAATTTGAGCATCCAATCGAACCAATTCGACCAACCGAACCAATTCATGTCATTGCCACAATTAAAGCATCAAATCGAACCAATTCGACCAATTCAATCAATTCAACTAATTACTCACGTTTAACCCTAAACATCGAATCGAACCAAACCGAATCACATTACACCATTTAATCACATTAACCCAAACCCTAAATCCTAATCGAATAAAAAAAAGAGAACTCACTTGTTCGATCGAGAGAGAAGCGAATCGAGGCGCGAGGCAGTGACGAGCGTGGTGCGAGGCAGAGAGGGGTCGGCTCGGAACGGCTTCTTTCTTCTTCTTTTTTCTCTTTTTTTCTCTTTTTTTCCTCTTTTTTCGGCAGAAACAATGGGGGAGAAGAGGTAGAGAGGAGGGGCGGCTCACGGGTGATACATATGGGCAGTGGGGCGCCAGATTGGGGGGCGCCTCACTTGACTTATGGGGCGCCATATGGGGGGGCGCCTCACTGGTGTTGTGGGCCGCCATTTGGGCCGGCGCTCCATAGGCTTTTTTGGGCTGCCCGAGGCTCAAACGATCAGGGCATAATTAAAAAAAAGTTAGGGGCAAGAATATTTGTAAAATTTTCAATTATTTCAGAGATATTAATCAAAATGGCCGG